>VDFB02075321.1:323599629-323736054 GCA_007258455.2 Sequoia sempervirens | reverse complement strand
TGATTTCATCCAAGCAATTTAACCAATTCTTTGAATTAGGACAAAGTAAAAACCATACATTCATCAAAACACAATAAATAACATTGAAACAACCCTCGATTATTTCATTGATAATTCAAATGATGAATACACCAGGAGAGAATTGGCTTTGAAATTATGTCATTGTTTATATTCAAATGCTAGTACTGCCATTGAAAATTGTTTACAAAAACAAAAGACTCTTAAACTAGATACATACTCAATTCTATTCTCTATATTGTCTTTTACAAAATTGTTCTCGAAGATCAATCAACAACCCCTACAATTGGCCCTGAATTCCCTTTTATAAAAAATAAGAGAGAAAAACAAGCTTCAGGTCAATGTACACATGTCATTTCTTCATTTGGCAATTATAATTCATTGAAAAATACAGTTATATTTACAAAACCACAAGGGAAAATATCCATATGAGACAAAATTCATTTTCTATTTGTCGATGCAAATATTCTTGGCTTCCAAAAGGTACTTTAGTTGATGAAGATATTCTTTCCACGAGCAACAACACCTTTTCCACGTGCTCCCAAAATTGTAGGACTAAAAGTATGAAAACAAGAAGAAGAAAAGGAAAAGCATTTCCACATCAGCATCCTTATGTCATCAACTTTGAATTGAGGAGGATACAATAGTAAACACTGACATAACAAAGGCCTAACTTTTACTATTTCTAGGCCATGTACTTTATTCCTCCTGCTACAACCATCCTTATTGAAAACCATTACTCATCAAAGACATCAAGATCAAAATTTATTACCCCCTACCACTGAAGCAACCTATAATTCTGGGATATCAATATATTTTTGGTTCCATTGCTCAAAATCCTCCTCAAATTTCCTTTCATATGCAATAAATTCATCAACTTTTTCCTGTAGGAGCCATACTTGATCATTATCTGATTTGAATCTTTGTCAAATTCCTCAAGAAAAGCATTAGTGATAGATAATTTATTCATGATGTCCTTCAATATTGAAATGTTGACATCACCTTTCTCACAAATTAAGGTGGCCTCTGTAGCTATGGCAACATCCACATGAGCGCTCCATTGTTCATAAGTCTTAACAGTTCCATCACTGTTCAAAATATTTGACAATAAGCCAAGATAATATCTTCAAGCTATTTCAATAATGTTTTGATCCTCTTTTTTAGTGGATCCACCAATCCTTGATAATCACCCATTTCTTTTACCATTTTGTAAGTTGGTGTAATATTTTATGGCCTATTTTGGTCATGGGTGGATCCAATGACCATGCTCTTCAAGATACTTAGTCTAGGGTTCCATGTTTTCATCAATGGGAGGGAAACTGATTTATCCATCTCAAACATGTTTATTTAGTTGAACATTAAAGAATAATTGGAATGGACATTTATCATTCTTGTTATTTCCTGTGACAAAATCTTAGTGCTGAAGTACCTGGCCTTAAGGATGCAATTGGTACCTCATTTGGGACATATGTAACCAATTTTGTTGATGTTGGAGGAATAGGGCACTAGATGGGGGAGGATGCTGGCTATTCTAATGGAGATCTAGAGGAGGAGAAATCCTTGCTTGTGGGGGTCCCTGTGTGTGCATTGATTGAAAATTTTCTTTTAACAATGCAATCTCCAATTGCAATTCTACAATTTGTTGCTACCCCTTATTATATTCAATCACCATGTCATTATACTTTTTCTTAAATGCATCACACTCCTCTGTTAGAGACTCCACTATAGCCTTTGTGAATTGAGCTACATTTACAGATAATGCAACAACCTTAACTATAGATGTATCAGACACTCTTTTGATGACCAATCCCCCTCTCAGATTTACACCTAGCTCTACAACTGGTGGCTTCTTTGTACTTGGGGCTAAGGCCCAAATAGCCAATGTATCCCATTGAGCACTAAATGTTGATCCTTGCAGAGCTAGTGTCACTTATTCCTTAGTGGAAAAGCTAGGGGCATCATGCCTTCTTACTGTATCAAAAACAATTACTAAAGAAAGATCCCATTCTGGTAATAGGAGCAACCCACTTTTTCAAACCATCTCTCTTCCTTCATTTGCTATTATATCTTTGTATTTGGCCCTCATTTCCTCACGAGCTTTAGCTTCTATGAACTCTCTTGGAAATTTTGGGTTTGCAATCATTTTCATATCTATGTTTTCAACATATTCATCTCTTCAGGCTCTCCATACAAACTCCTGAAAATATTGTCTTTACAAAAGCATCATCATCCATAAACCTCTCACAAGCCTCTACTCTAACATCATTGGCATTATTTATTCCACTTAAGTAAACTTTACTCAATGTAAGGATTAAAATTTGTGGCACCATCCCTCTTGAGGGAGAAGGCATAACTTGCCTCATCTCCTCCTCAGTGACAATAATTTCCTCTTCAGAGTCATCTGTGGAGTAATCCACAAGGCTATTGGACCCAACCTTTTGTTTCTTTGATGGTGGTTCTCTTGGTGGTGATGGTCCTTTGGGTGGTGAATCAAGTTCAATGATTTGAGGAGAAGATGACCATGGGGGTGAAAGTGGTGGCAGTTGTGGTGGAGGAGAAGATGTCCTTGACCCCTCTGATTGGGTAGGGGTGGCAATTTTTAGTTGCTTTTTCACTATGATCTTTCTCCTTGCAAACACATGCACCCTCTTTGGAGGCTAATATGTTGGCCTTTCTTCCAATATAGGGGCCTTCCCCTTATCCTATTCTTCAATAACTACAACCTTTCCTTTATCTTGTATTACTCTTTCATCTTTCAATTTCCCCACAACTTTATCAAAATTTTGAAACATCATTTCCACCCTCAATATTTCATCCTTTATGTCAGGGAGAGCCTTGAATTGAGGATCCCTCTCTTTCTTTGCTTTCTCCAATTTACTAAAAGCTATCCATTTCATTTTTTTGTCTTCCTGCATCTGAAAGTCAAAAATGTTCCTAATAACATCCTCGAGGAAATAGAAGTTGTGGCAAAACATTCTCCCTATTACTTTGTCCTTCAACCAAACCATGAAGCCTTCTAGATCATGATTTCTGTGCCTACACATTTTCATTCCCAAAGGATTGATTTTGTCAATGATGTTCTTCCATTCCCCAATGGTCATAAAAAAATTTGAAAATACTGTATATGCAGGAAATAAAGTTCCTTTCCTCATGTTAAGCAACTGTTTATCCTCAACATCTCCAAGGTGCCACATGACTTCTAAGAAACCAATCCTCAATGGTACATCTCTAGGAAGCACATGAGGTTTTTTTTGGGTACCATATACACGGAGGATGGTGAAATATTGATATGGAATCACATCTCCCTAGTTGTGGTCAATCCTTAGATCATGCCTCCTCTCCTTAGGTCTGAGGAAGTCATGCAATTCTGTTAGGATTCTATGAAAATTTAAAAACAAAACCCTCTTCAATTTAGAAGCAAAAATGTTTGAAAAGACCATAAAACTTGAGCTCTACTCATCCTCATCCAAGATGGGAGTCCATCTTTGGACAGGCATATCTTTACCATTATCTAGTATTTTTAGTTTCATATGACTACCAAAGAAGTTAGCTCCCTTGTACAAGAACATATGCATGAACAGGGAATACCACGATAACCTCACCCCTATTTCACCCTTCTTTGGAGCTACCAGACCTTTATGTATTTATTCTGACAAATAGGTGGAAAAATGATAAGAGGTGTTGAGTGTCATATGTTGTATGTTTGTAGCCATGTACATAGGTGCAATTGGCATGCTTGAAGTTGGGTGATATCCCAAAATTTGACAAAGAGAATAAAAGTTTTTTTTTGGAAATAGGTTGCAAAGTAGTTGAGTAGGTACGGCTCTTTGTTAGATGGACCCAATACAATTTTGCTTCCTCCTTTTCCCATTGCTAAGAAATTTGACAATACTGATATCTTAAATGTTGGTCTCACCTTATCATATTCCTCTCTCAGTTTCTTTTGATCAAATTTTACCATCTTATTACCCCACTGTCTTAGTCTAGAAACTTCAATGAACTCCTCCTTGGTGACCTCAACCATGTTCTTGATAGAATGTGTTCTCACCACCCTAGTAGCAGGGTCATAGTTGGTTGCAATAGTCTTGAGGAGGTCCACATTGGGATACACATTTGAGATAACCAAATTACCCATATCCAGTCTCCATGGATTGTAGATAGGGATTTTGGCATTTTTGTTACCAAACCATTATGTGAACAATCTCCATCCGGTGATTGGAAATGTTGCATCTTTAGTGGCATAATGTCTATCAACAATGCCATCTCTAGTCCTAGGATCTTGAAACATAGATTGACCTATACACTTGTCATTTTTTGAGGGTTTTAATTGGTCCAATAAATCTTGGACTAGAGGTCTCTTCTTGGACTCAGAACTAGGGGGTTGGGCTCTTGGGGGTGCCATTTTACTAATAAGCAACTCAAATTAGGGTTTAATAGGTTGAAATTAGTGTTTAAGGTTGATGCAAAGAATAACACAATATTGTGACAATTGGGTGTAATTCAATGAATGTAAAACCTTAAAAGATGCCCTAAAAATTCACTCAAATCACAAAAATAGCAATTGATATGAAAACTACAAGGAAATGATCATGAGACGTATGGTTTTAACTTACCAATTCACCGACATGCACAAACCATAATTTGTGGACGCTAAGAACTCAAATTGCATTGCAACAGCTCCTAGATGTTTTGAAATGTCTTCATGATCAAGATTATGCTTTAAATCCAACCTTTACGTCGAAGAAAGCATTTAATTTGGTAAAAAACATTAAGTCCACCATTACTGCTCACTCATGCAAACGAGAATGGCTCCATGACACCAATTTAGCAATTTTGAATTGTGGCCGTTGATCTCCTCGTGAGCTAGATAGATGAGCGACCGAGATGGAGTCACACATGCTTTGAAAAGTTTTACTTATGATGAATTCACATTGAGCCCATCAGAAGTTTCCATGTGGATATCATGCCACCATCAAACAAGCTCCACCATATGCCACTAGCCATGGAAAAATCCACATGTCACTCACCCGCTGCCCCGCTAAGATTTGTAGGATGTTGATCAATGATCACGAGCTAGCAAGAAACGGTTAAGATCGATTTGGTACAACCCAATATACACACCACTTAACCTTCAGGTTCATGCCCAAGTGGTTAATATCCTTTTATGATGGACGATTGAGATTAAAACATCTCGCCAACTATTTACTCACGTGTGTTTTAACCCCTTTTAGTAGCTCACCTTTTAATGTTCCTATAGTCACCATAAATATTCAACCAAATATTCATGTCTCCCAAAGTTTATTGGACGTTGTGGATCATGCCACGTGATAGCCACCAGCTACCCTATTGAGAAACAAGATTTGCTTGTGGGTCCCCCGAGGGCTGGCAGGTGATGATCAATATTTAATCTTCACGATGCATTATGACCGTTGATCACTTTTCCTTTTACCACCATTGCTTTGAATGAATATTAGGTCCCACCAAAAGGGTGGAAACTTGTCACATGCCCCCTGCCCCACTAGGTTTTTCCTCGAAATATTTTAATGCAGTGGGCTAGCGGGCAACCAATGAAAATGAAGCAGTGGGACCCAACAAACATGGCTTAAGTTTTTTAAACAACATGTGCATTAAAAGGCAACTTAAAAAGGGGTCATCAACTATATTAATAGGATAAATGACCTAGACTTTCGTGAATCAAAACTTAGGATATATCATAGATTATTTCAATAATCTTCTAACTCGTATAACTATAGACATACTTAAAATATTTTGAGCGGGTAACAACTGGTAAGGCTAGGCCGTGGGGTCGGTCAACAGATGACTTAGATGACTTAAGTCACAACTTAAGAGATTGAAAACGGGTAAGAACAAGTCATTGAAGGATTAGAATGAGATCACAAGACTTAGCAAACACTTAGGGTTTTTCAAGGGTTTAGGGCATAAAAGGATCCCTAGAACATAGGCAAACAAATCCCTAACTTTAAAACAACCAACAGATGTAGAAAATTTGTAAATGCAAGGCTCAGAGCCAGAAATTTTTTCAAAGTGCTATCACAAACATATCACATGGGAAGTGACAACATGCTTGTAATACTAGGAATAGGAGGGATCTTGAGTTTATTTCATATTTTCAATAATCTATTATCGCAACATGTGAATGATATATTCTTCATACTATAATTTCTATCTATAATATTTACAATTTTTTCAACTGTGTTCACTAGTTTCATCAAAAAACACTCAATTTACATTTATTTCTCTTAAAATATTCTATCATTCCTCTCTATTTTAATCTCCCATAAAAAACGTGCTATACAAACCCGATTTCTGCAGCCTAAAAAAATAAATAAAAAAATCTCCCATAAAAAATTTGATGGGATTACCATCTAAATACAAGAAAATGTGGCTTGTTTCTAAAGATTTGACCATAAATTGAAGATATCCATAACATACCTAGACAAGAGGTCATGTTAACTTTACTTCTTATGGACCCATTGTTAGTACTCCTCTATAAACTTAGAATTTAACAATATACGATCAATTGATTCTTCATCATATTTTCACATAACACATCTTGAAGACTACATGAATCCCATTTTCCTCAATCTCTTTTACAAGGTAGTCCACACAATACCTAGCCTTGGGCAAGAAATTTGTATTCCAACATAGATGCATTTGCCAATATTCTTTCTTGATAGCTTGGACTCCACCAAAATATACCTTATTTTTGTATGATAGTGAGAAGGCTAGAAACACATGTGAAATTGAGGGAGGATGCACTTTGATAGAATAGTCCCTAGTTAATCATGACAATATACATGTCAAACTACTTCCATTTTTGTTGGCAATATCTTTTATGATACCATGATTACCATAATGAGATTGATAGTGAATGGTATTGGAGATGGGCCCTACCTCAATAGTGGGGGGTGGTGAAAATTTGTTCTATCACGGTCACATTGAGTAACATGTTTAAAATATGGTCTATTAATATTATATGAATATGTACTATTGTTAAGTGTAGGAGATATACTCTTATGTTCATGTAATTAGTATATATAATGCTTTTGGGAGGTTTTTTTTTATAGTTCCCCGTGTGAAATTTTGTCGTATATTTTCCAATGGAACTTTTTGATGCTAGACTTTCCATGATGGAGTAACAATTTTAATACATTTTCCTCGCTCCCATGACCAATATCACAATTAAAAAATAATATAACAAAAAACATGCGTATAATCTTTTATAGATTATATCTTAAGTAAATGAAATAATTGTTAAATAAATAAAATAAATATTAAGTAGAATAACTCTTACAAAAATAAACATTTGTATTATATATAGAAATCTATATTATGTGAAAATCTATTAAATATACATATAAATTAGTGTATATAATTTTATATATTATCAATTTATTAAAAAAATAAAAAACTATTTATAAATAATTATCTATTCAATAGTATTTATATTATAAAGTAAAATAATCGATTATATAATAAATATATATTGTCCATGTAAAATACAAAAATGATTGTTTTACCATAATATATAAAATGTGAGATTTTAAAACTAATTAGAAATGTGTAAAGTAAAATTTAGAAGGCATGTCATATTGTAGAGATGTATATTAAATATTATAGCTATAATGATGGGTCATTTTTTGATAAAATTTTAGATTGTGTAAAGTAAAAATTTAAAATGGAATAATGTTTTTTTAGATAGTAGGAATCAAGTAGCCCCCCTATAAATTGTAGGGGTACCCTGGGGACAAGGGGAGATTGATCTCGTGACCTCTTGCCTACAACAAGATGCTTTAGCCAACCGAACTAGGGCCCTTGCCCCAAAATAGAATATGATTTATTATAAATATAGGAACAATAATTTTTTTTTCCTATCATTTTTTTAGTTAATAGTTAAAATGTTAAATAAATAGTATGATACATTTATATATATAAGAATAATATTATAATAATAATGTAGAGATGTGTGAATTTATATTTTTAAAATACATGGCTGTTATATTATTAAAAATTAATATGATTTTTAAGTTAATCATTAGGCAATGATGAAAGGGGGGAAAGATCTATAATTGAAGATTAAATGTCTTACCTTTTAAAGTTAAATAGGAAATGAAATGGTTTGAAGATATATGTCTTAATCATATTGGGAGAAAAGGTAATAAGATAGTAGAAAGTGTGCCTAACAAAGGAGTGAATTTGAGAGCTAAAGGTGGGTCTTCTTCAATGTGTTTGTGGGAAAATTTTAATCTTGAGGTAGTTCTACTTATCTAGAATGACCTTAAGTAGTAACTAATTGAATCTAATGAGTTGGAATGTTGGTGGATGGTATCAATATCATGATGATTGTGGCAAGTGGAAACTTCTTATGTGGTGTTTATGGATTTTAGGTGGTATGTTTAATTATGAGGGTCGCAAAAGGTTTTGAACTACATATTATATTCCTTTATTTTTCGGTGTTGGGTCTTTGGTTATGGTTTTGTCTATTGCTGGGAGGAGTATGGGTTCAAGAATGAGGGGGAGTATTAAGGGTAAGGTGAAAATGGAGGAGAGGCCTTTGAAACAAATGAAATGATAAGTATATGGCGAAGAAATTTTGGTTGATTTCATGGATTTTGTAGATAAAGAGATTTAAGGTCACGACCTTTAGGTCTAGGTGGTTTAGATTTGGGAATTAGAATAAGGGATGGATGGCTACCTTGGTGTTTGTATTTATTCATTCATGGCAAAGATGTTGCTTGATCCTAGGTATACTCAAGCCTAGTGAAGTGTGTTTGATGCGACATAGTGTCTCTTTGGTGCCTGGATATTGTTGATGAAAACCATCTATTATTTGGTTGATGATGACATCAATGATGTTTTGCAATAGGTAGAGGTGTAATTTATTTGTATTTTGGATCTTTTGCATGCTTCTAAGTATAGGCATCAATATATGTAGTGGATTGTGAAAGCTATTGTGAAGAGTTTGAAGGTGTCAGTTCTAGATGAGGCAACTCCAACATTTTCATATGACAATGATGATTCAAGTGGTGCTATAGAGGCAATTTTTTTGGCTCAAGCATATAGTGTAAAAAATGCAAGTCCTTGCATTTGGGTGACATAAGGATTATGTAATTTACCTCGATCCTCATCTTTTATCTACCGAATTGAGTTATAATACTAGTTTATATTTTTAGTAATTAGGTATGGGTGGTTTGAGGATGTGAATTCTTTGACTATGACCAACATTGATATGTTGTGGGTGATTTGGATTTGGATTCTCTGTAATTGTTTCTATGATATTGGTTACTTGAATAAATACTTGTTATGTTATATGCTAAGCCAATTCCTCATCAATTCTTATGATGTATTTTATTTATCTTAGTTCCTAGATTTTAAATGGTGAAATTTTAATTTTATTGATTCTGAATCCTAAACCAAATTTATAATAATAAAAAATTAATATAACTAAAATTAAACATAATTTTTTTATAGATTATATTTTAAATAATGAAATGACAATCTTAAATAAAATAAGTATATATGCATACAAATAAACCTATCTTTGAATCTCATAAATATGCACAAATACAAATAAAAATAATAATTGCACTAAGATGCTTAAGACCATTTTAAATCTACAATTTTTTATATGCATGAGCCATCCTTTTTGAAATTCATTTTTTTCTTACGTGCAAATAAATAGTATGATGCAATATGAGGGTTTGTTTTATTTTTTCAATTATAAAATAAAATTAAAATAATTTTTAAATAGACAAAAATAATGTGTTAACATAAAAAAAATAAAAAAATTAAATCATTTTTTAATGTTCTTTAATTTTTTTTAATCATTTTTATTTTATATCAATTATTTTATTATCATTTGAAATTTGGAAAAAACCATATTCAATTGAATCTTATAAAAATACATAGATATAACTAAAAAACAATTCCTATACAATAAAATTATAACATTTATGTTTCTTCATGCAAATATGTTTTTGTATTTCTTTCTCACTTCTATAATTTTATTTTTCCAAATTGCCTTCTCCACTCCTTTGTACTCTTTTTTTTTCATTTGATTTGATTTAGATTTTTTTTCTATTTATGTGTTATTTTAGTTTTTACTATGCTGATTATACATTATTTATATTGGATATTTAAAAATATTTTTTATTTTTTATTTTATTATAATATATTAGTGGTATATTTTTTATCTTTTAATAAATTTACATGCTCACAACATGAGACACTTTTATGTCATTGTAGAATACATCTCTTATATCCATGGAAAAGGGCATGCTCTTATATCCATCAATTTAAAAGACTTTGTATGTTCTTGATGGTTGTCTTCATCATTGTCACAAGTTTGAATACTTAAATAATTAACACTTTGATTGATAATTTTTCTATTATTCTCTACTATCCAACAACATACAATATATTTCTTGTACCCCAATATCTCATTCTATAATTATTTCAATAAAAAGTATCATAAATGTTGTAGAGTCTAAACTAGTATCTTGTAAACTTGGTGGAAATCAAACAATTCAGAGGAATGACCTAGCTGAACAGTCCACTCAACATTGTGCAAAGACTTCATTAAATTGTCAACCAGGGCTTGTAAACTTGTGATGGCATTGACACTATTTGTGCTTTCAAAGACATGAGATTACCTAGGTTATACTATTAAAGGTATTCTACTTGCTGGAAAATCACAAAAATGCATAATAGTGAAAGAAGTAAATTGGCGCTAATGGCTATGGGTACCTACATCATAACCTGTAGCTGAACTGTTGTTAACAGCTAATTACTAAAACTAACTCAAAATTGATAACTAAACCCAATCTATCCTCTGGAGTACTACAAGTCAATTAAATGCATTCATGCACATGAACAACCATTATTGATAATCATAATAAGAGAATTTATTTTAACTTACATGCAATTTATGAAGTAATGACTAACAAAAATAACTACCAAACAAAAATAAAACAACTATAAATGTAGTGAAGAACAGTTACCTTGAGTGGCCTGCTCAAGTGGTTGTCTTCACTTAAACTAAAACCAAATCTAAATCTTTAGATTCCACATAACCATATCAATTTGAACTTCATTCATTATGCATTCCAAAAGACCACATGAAATCTTGCTCAAAGATTGTATTCAAGAAAACCATTTCTGAACAATTAACATGTTTGTAGATTACAATTGAAAGCTAAGAAGTAATTGATAACAAATCGACTAGTGTGAGATTAATCAACTAACTATGTTAAAGACTCAACCACCAGTTATACATAGGCATGAGGGAGTTTATTCTAAACACAACTCTAAACTAAAATCATTAACTACAACTCCCTAGATATCAGAGTGTGTAATTAAGATTGAGTTATTCAAACTGCAAATAGAAAGAAACAAGAGCTCAAGTAGGATTAAAACTCTGCAAAACAGATCTGCACATGGAACACATAATCAATTATGCAAGAATCCTATCAATAAAAGAATTCTTCTCCAACGCCTTATCAACTGGACCATAATGATGCATGACTAACTCCATCAGGTGTCTCCACATGGTAGTTATTACACTCATCTTGTTCTAGCACTTCCCCTTTTTCGCTGTCCAAGACCTCTTTTGGCTGCTGACTACAACTTTCAGTTGTTGCGGGCTACATTATCTTCTTGGACTGCAAGAGGTTAATCCATAAAACATATACACAAAGCTAACTACCATGATTAAACACAAAATTCTAATCACATTCCATACATATCCACATATAAATCATGCAATGCTACTATATCATAACTATATTTCTATAACTCTAATTTAGGTCCAATGTTGTATAATAAGCATAAAAAGAAAGCATAACATAGGAATATGTATGAAAGAATTGTCTGCAAATGTCTGTAAACATGCATAAAAACATTAGGTAATGGACTAATAAATGGACTCATCATATGCTCTTGTAGTTAATTCATCAGGATTCTCAATGTTAGCAAGCCACATCAATATTTGATGATAAGTTTTTGAACTCTTCTCTACTTTTGTCATATACTTGAAAATGTACTTGATTATAACATGTTTAGAAAAAATATATTGTTAATCTATATTTTCTCTCAACAATTGTAGTATGTAATGATTATGCATATTTATTATATCATTGTTTCTTCTAAGCTGATTTTTTTATCACTTATCTTTGATTCTTCATATAATTTTAATTCGTAAGGATTCAATGGTCATAGAGCATCAAACTTGTAAGTAATGAGATTTTTTTAGTAAAATTTGCACACATATTATAAAATCTGTATACAATTAATCGACCTACTAAATGCCTTACCTACAAAACATTGTTTCTCTTTTCTTATGTAGGTGTACACCTTTACACATTGTGTGTCCTTCAAGATAATTAATGAGGTATTTATAGTCATGATCCATATTTACTTGAGAAGTTGTGTAGTATTTTGAATAAATGGATGATGTGCAAAATTTAATAATGCCCATCATTCAAAATATATATATAAATTCATTAGTTGAATTAAGACATAAAAGTTGTATAATATATAAGTTTATGAAGGAGCAATAAGATACCTTAAGGTTTTATTGATGTGGATTGTTTTGAGGATTTTGTGTTTGAATAATATGATTAAATTATTTCTTTAAATATTTTTCATTGTTTGTGGTTAGTCCAATCAAGGTTTTTTATAAATTATAATAGCCAGTCTAATGGCACAAAACTATGGAGAAATATGTTCCATAATATATAAGGTTTGTGAAGAAAGAAAGTAATACTTTTAACATATGAAGATGGTCCAATCTCCACTAATCTCTCTATGTGAAAATAGCTCTGATAATCACTACATTTATAACATTAGTAGTAGTTGGTATCCATTCAATACTAATTTAATATTCATTCCACAATTCAAAATATCTTTGTACGTGGAGCAATAGTTAGGGATCTAACACTCATGGATAATTTAATATGAAAACAATATCAAATATGAAAAGAATCATAGATAAAACCATATAACCAATGCTTATATTTAGCAGATAATAATATAATTAAACTTTTGAATCAAATAAAACACAACAAAAATGATCTAGCCACATATAGATTCCCAAAAAAAACCTCACATAGACCATGACAAGCGACTTGCCTCAATATTTTGCACAAATTGTGTCATGTTGTGAATGATGCTAATGAAGAAAAATGGGTAGGGTTTGTATGAAAAATATAACAAAACCCTTAATAGTCAATTTTCCATACCAAATGCCAACAAAAATTGTGAAATTTTGAAAGGTTGCAAATTTCATTTTGACAACTAGATTTAGATTGATATCCCATAAATTATCCACATAATGACAAGAAAAATAAATATCTAGCACCAATCTTTCCAAAAGAAAATTGAAAGAGAAAAATAATAATAGCTTGCCAAAAATCAAGATATCCTAAGAAAGTAATCAAACCACTGAAGTTTAAAAGGAAACTATAATTTGATTAAATTCTAGAAATCAATTAAAAAAAAATTCAAGAAAGAAAGTTATTGTTAAATTCTTATCTTAAAAATTATTTCAATTTGATAATCAACTAAATTAACTTTTAAAACAAATTCATAATTAAATAATTATGATATTATTTTATTATGAAATAATATTGATTATCTTGACTAATTAATCTTATCCATATTAGGGCGGGGGCCCTAGCTCGGTTGGCTAAGTAATTCCGTTGCGGCTCTGCTGGTCACGAGTTCTAGTCTCCCCCGTCCCGTGGTACCGGAGGGCGTGTCGCGCCAGCGCCGCCGGTCACGTTAAAAAGTTTACCAGGCGCACTGCAGTTTATAGGGGGTCGTGCTACCCGATTCCTGCAGTCTAAAAAAAAAAAAATCTTATCCATATTAGGAATGTACCTAACACCAATATCATATCTATAGATTAATCAAAACAAATGACATGAGAACTTAGTATATGTGTGTAATGGTCTTCAATAGATTGAAATGTCAACACACTATGACAATCTCTCTGTTCTATATGACACTCTCCCTCTAGAAATTGCAAGGGTTAGAATAATCATCCTACATCCTCCTTAAACTAATAGATTGTAGTTAATCATATACAATATTACAAATAAAGTCAACTTTTTCTTACCAAAGTGAAATCATACCAACCATCATGAAACCATACCAACCATCATGAAACCATACTTGATTTTTGCCTTAAATCACATTGTACACACATAATTCTCAATTCGATAAGACTATCATCCATATAAATCTCAATAAAACATGATTATCAATTCTAAAGATTAATAGATAAAATATGAGATGTGACACTCATTATCGTGTCAACCACTTGCACATTGAAGACAAAAATATCTTCAATAAAGATTGATTTATAGAAACTTTCATCACTATGCTCGTTTATTTGATCATTATTGTAATCCCAATTTATAATCTCTAGTTAAAACTATCAGTAGGCCTCACCACTTTAGCTTGTAAACTAGATTCTTCCTTCTAAATTTAGCTTGTGAGAGGCGTCCAACTTATTATAATCTATTTTTTTGATAGAACACCTCCCATTTAGAGGCGAGTTATGATTATATGAGTGTTCCAATATGAATGAACCATTGTTCAATAATCCTTGGCTTATGATAATTCATTACATGATCAACTCAAATTTCAAGAGGATTTATGTAGATCTTAACCCTATATATTAGGTGACTCTCAAACTTAAAAGATATCTAATATTTCTTCAAGGTAGAGACAAGTCCCTTCAAGAGTATATGGCAAAAAAAATAATATTCATTTTATTCAAGTAGCAATCCCATCCCTCTCCAAGTCTTTTCCATTTTATTCACGATGGATCTCCCACAGGAGACTCATCCTTTGTCATACACGTATTACTGGGCAAGATCCAGGGAAAGATCCAGAGATGGAGACATATGTCAACCTTGGATTTTGCATTATTCACTCCTTTTTAGAAGATGTTAAATCAACCTCACCATATAAAATCCATGGTATTCAAAGCACTTGGTTCCTATCTGATTTTGACATCGACAAAAACCCCAGAAAGTTGGTATAATTTGTGTGGAAGGGGATGATACTGGTCCTACTTCAATTCTCTTCATTCGATTCAATCACATGGATGAAGAAAATAAATGAGCACTAAGGTGTTTCTTGGTAGGCTCTATTCTATTAGCTGTCTCTCAAGCAATTCCAAGTGGCACCGAGTTTGCAGTTGCTTCAAACAGGGGGTAATCTGGTTTGTGTTTATGCACATAATGCAACAAAAATAATTTGGAACTCTGACAAAGACAAGGAGAAAAAAGTATAATAGAAAATGAAAGGAAGGAAAAGGAAGGAAACGAGATTATATTGTAGGAGTTAAAAAGGGAGATTTTTTTTTTTGGCAGATTATCAATTTTTTTTTTATAAAATTAAAGTAGATCTTAGTAGTTGAAGGATAAGAAATAATTGTAAAAAAATGTTCAATAGACAAGATTACCTGTCAAATTTCGGTCCTGCTAGAGGGGGTTTTGTATGAAGGATATTTTTGTAAGAAAATAACATTATTCAGGATTATAAGCTCATTTCCAATTAGTTGAAAAAAATCAAATGCATTTATCATTTTGTAGGAGGTGATTATGTATGCTCCAATCCACAACCTTTCAAACTTACTATGTTTTTTGGGTTAGCTCTATTTTCATTTTATTTAAGAATTGCATCACCTTCCTTGAATTTTTATGATTGAGATTTTTTCTCATACTCTCTTGATTTGTAGTTGATGTACAAGGAATTTATCATTTGTTTGGATTCTCTTCTCTTCCAATTTCAATAGTTTAGTGTACAATACTTTAAGATATTATATTCTCTTACAATTTGTTGGTGGTTAATTTTGTAATGTCCAAAATCTTCACATAAACAAAATTATATATATATATATATATATATATATATATATATATGTATGTATGTATGTATGTATGTATGTATGTACGTACATATATATGTACATATACATACATACATGTAGATATGTACGTACACATACATGCATGTACATACATATATATGTATATATGTATGTACATATATATACATATATACATATCCATATATACATATACATACATACATACATACATACACACACACACACACACACACACATATATATATATATATACACACATACATTTATATTTATCTACATACATACATATGCATTCATATACATATACATTTATATACATATACATATACATATGTATATATAAGATATTTTTTAGCAAAGTCTCATTGTTTTAACATTGCAACAAGGCTTTTTTTTACATATAATGTTGCTTAGTACCGAATGCACAAAATAACATTTTGGTGTGCATACAAAAAGAAAGAAGATAGAAGCAAAAAAGGAAGATAAGGGTAACACATATTCCCATACAATATACCCTACATTATGGAAGACTAATAAGGTCAAGGTGTGGGAACTGTCACATATAATGCCCCAAAAGAGTGTCACCTTAAAGGTGTCCTACTCTATGATAACTATAGATGATGGTGTGAAGGGAAAAAATCCCCTTCATGTATATAATCAAGAAAATTTAACATTCAATATTAAAAGTACATTTATAAATGAATTAACTTAAACCATCTCAATAAGTGACATGCATTTATTCATTTTTATTATATTAATCCTTTAAAGTTAGAAATGTAGGTGGATAATTTATGTTATGTTCATTCATTCTTAACATATGCTAGTCATTGATGTAATTTATATGTTTATGTACTAAATCTAAATTTTAAGCATGTTAAACTAGAAGGAGGAATATGTATTTACAATTTAATATTTTTTCCCTATTCTAACCAACACATTATATGTCATATAATCAACTATCGAATTATCATTCCTGATTTTTAATTGAGACAATAAAATATGTAAAAATGTTCCAATTATGTAATAAAGAATTACTTTTCATCATATAACATTTATAGTAGGAGGATCAATTTGGACGATAGTGATCACCAACTTTGTGAGAATAAAACACAAAGAAAGTACACTAAATGAAAGCAATTTGCAAACAAATTGATGGTAACTGGGATGAGATTTACAATAAGAAAGATTGTATGTACAAAATGACGAGTTTGAGTCACCGTAGGAGTGCTCAACTCAAGGTAGCAAGAATGATCCACCTAGTGGAAAATGAGAAGTGTCACATATCTTTGAAGAGTTTAACTAACTCTCCAAATGACACATCGCCATCTAAAGTATATTAATACATAAAGTAGAATATTAAAACAATTAAATAATATTTCTACTCTAACACCCCCTTTAAACTCAACTTAGATGGGAACAAGGATGGAAGGGTCTCGACAATTAGATCTGATGAAGTACTCATATACAATGAAAATCTCCCGTAAAATGGAGAAACATAAAAAGAAAAAACTACCCTCCAAAAAGAGATGATAAGAACAAAGAAAACTAGACATAATACAAAACATGAGACATCAAAGGTGACTACATATATCCTCAATGGAATCATCATTATACTGTTGTGAAGAATCTTTGGAAGCTTTCTGCGAAGCACCTCTGAACTTTGCAGCAACAAATGATGAACTGTCTACACTGGATGCAGGTGAGTATAACATAAAAGAATAGTCATTGGGAGAAAATTCTGTGAATGTATATAGACAAGAAGAACCATCAACTTTTCTAATGGCTACAATTGCTCTACTTAGCAAGTCTTGAATGATTACTGAATCTGGTTGAAACTCAATTATTTTCCCAATCCCATTGTTTGTAATTAGATGAATGGAGAGGAGGTTCTTGTTCAATTCTAGGACAAAGATTACATCAGTGAAGTATCCATTTCCTATCTGAATGGTACATTTCCCACATACACATAAAAAAGTGTTGTTTGCTGTTTTTATTTCAGCTGTGTCTGTAGGATACAATGAAATAAACTGATATGGGGAGTAGGTCATATGGTGAGAAGTTGTCGAGTCAAGAAGCCATTTTTGTGATTTGAACTGTAGATATCTAATATTTCTTTAAGATAGAAGCAAGTCCCTTCAAGAGTATATGGCAAAAAAAATAATGTTCATTTTATTCATGTAGCAATCCCATCCCCCTCCAAGTCTTTTCCATTTTATTCACGATGGATCTCCCACAGGAGACTCATCCTTTGTTATACACATATTACTGGGGAAGATCCAGAGAATTAGACATATGCCAACCTTGGATTTTGCATTATTCACTCCTTTTTAGAAGATGTTAACTCAAGCCAACCATATAAAATCCATGGTATTCAAAGCACGTGGTTCCTATCTGATTTTGACATCGACAAAAACCCCAGAAAGTTGGTATAATTTGTGTGGAAGGGGATGATACTGGTCCTACTTCAATTCTCTTCATTCGATTCAATCACATGGATGAAGGAAATAAATGAGCACTGAGGTGCTTCTTGGTAGGCACTATTCTATTAGATGTCCCCCAGACAATTCCAAGTGGCACCGAGTTTGCAGTTGCTTCAAACAGGGGGTAAGCAGGTTTGTGTTTATGCACATAATGCAACAAAAATAATTTGGAACTTTGACAGAGACAAGGAGGAAAAATATAATAGAAAAAGAAAGAAAGGGAAAGGAAGGAAACGAGATTATTTACAATTTGTATATAGTTATAATAGAGAGTATGTTTTAAATTTGATGGTGTTTTAGTTGTAAAATATAATTATAAGTTTAAGAATATTGTATCGGTCGAAAGGGAGATTTTTGGCAGATTATAAAAATTTCTATATAAAATTAAAATAGGTCTTAGTAGTTGAAGGGCAACTTCAAAGAAATAACTGTAAAAAAAAATGTTTAATAGACAGGATCAATTATCAAATTTAGGTCCTGGTAGAGGGTGGCTTCATATCAAAGATATTTTTGCAAGAAAATAACATTATTTAGAATTAGAAGCTCATCTTCAATTAGTTGATAAAAACCAAATGCATTTATCATTTTGTAGGAAGTGATTATGTATACTCCAATCTACAACCTTTCAAATTTATTATGTTTTTTGGGTTAGCTCTATTTTCATTTTATTTAAGAATTGCATCACCTTCCTTGAATTTTTATGATTGAGATTTTTTTCTCAAACTCTCTTGATTTGTAGTTGATGTACAAGGAATTTATCATTTGTTTGGATTCTCTTCTCTTCCAATTTCAATAGTTTAGTGTACAATACTCTAGGATATTGTCTTCTTCAATAATTTTTTGGTGGATAATTTTGTAATGTCCAAAACTTTCACATAGACTATATATATATATATATATATATATATATATATATATATATATCTTTTGGGTGTGCATGCAAGAAGAAAGTTCAAATAGAGCCAAAAAAGGAAGACAAAGGTAACACACATCCCCATACAATTTGTCTTACTTTATGTGAGACTAATAGTCTCAAGGTGTGATCACCTTCATATATAATGTGCTAAAAGAGTGTCACCTTAAAGGTGCCCCACTATGATAACTATAGATGATGTTGTGAAGGGAAAAATGCCCTTTCATGTATATAACCAAGAAAATAACATTCATTATTAAAAGTACATTCATAAATGAATTAACTTAAATTATCTCAATAAATGACATGCATTTATTCATTTCTATTATATTAATCCTTTAAAGTTATAACATGTAGATGGGTAATTTATGTTATGTTTATTCATTCTTAAACTACACTAGCCATTGATATTATTTATATGTTTATGTACTAAATCTAAATTTTCAATAAGAGTGTTGAACTAGAAAGAAGAATATGCATTTACAACTAAAGATTTTTTTTTCTATTTTACCCAACACATTACATGTCACATAATCCACTATCAAATTATCATTCCTAGTTTTTAATTGAGACAATAAAATATGTAAAAATATTCTAATCATGTAATAAGGAATAACTTTTCATCATACAATATTTACATAATTCATTTAATTAGATTCAATAAGAAGGAAAGTTTCTTTATTTATGTTATTACAATTACATGAGCATTCATTTCTAAACAAACACTTGTTTCACCAATACAAAACGTGAGATACCATGCCCATGCACTTATGATCACACATGCAAACATTAATCTGATACTAAGTTCACCTATTCACTATTCTTACCAAAAGCATACCATGGAGCTAATTGGATGATTAAATGGAAGAACAAGAATCACAATGTAAGTATTTTTTAAAAATCAATAGAGCTAGACCATGGGTTGTCAAGAAAACAGTGGTCTACTATTACACCATAGCTTTTTATCCTTTATACTATGGGTTTCTAGCAAGAACCATAGTCTAACCATAGGTTGTAAGAACTTTGTAATCTACAATCTTACTAGAGGTTTCCAAGGAAATCCATGGTCTAACTTACTACAAGATTATTCCAGATTTCTAGAATTTTGTGGTCTATAATATTACAAAATGGTTTCTTTTTTCTAGAAACACACACAAAAAAAGAAAAAAAACTTAAAAATGGAAGTTCTAATTACCCTTTTAAAATACCTCAATTATTTGAAATCTCCTCCTCTTTAGGTCCTTTATGGGCTTCTAGTTCAACCTTCTTCTTCTTTGGAAGCAATTAAATCATATTGAACTTTTGATTCTTCTCTAGTTGTAGTATTGTTGAAAAAGGTTTAAGTTATCTAAAGATCTCTATAAAAAAAAATTAACCATAAGATCCCAAAGCTTGTACCATTTCACACTGATACCATATCCAATGAATATGTAATGTACAACCTTTTTCTCCAACTTAGATCACTTCTCAATATAGTCCATTAGAATATGACAAGCATCATAATTTCAACAATATCACATTTACAACATTCATTTGAAGAAAGTAAATTCTACTTAAATCTCTCTCCATGATACAAGAAAATATCAATAATTACAATGCTCTGCAAGGTTCCCCTCATCCAACTCAAATCCAATTTTTTGCCTAGGAAATATACCTGAAGGGTGGCACCCAAGAGGGCTCAAACCACAATAAATTACCAAAAATATTCGCAAGCTCTCACAAATATAACCTTGAAAAATACAAACACAAAATGTCACTAATACACTTGTCCTTTAAAGAAAACATAATATATAGAAATAAAAACATCACCCCAAGAACACTCAAATATTTAGAACATGGAGGTGAATGAGCTATGCTAGGGTTTCTTGTGTCTACGGTCATCCTTGGCCCCTCTTGCATCATACCGTACCATAGGCACATGATTTTCTCTTTTACTGTGTGTACGCCTGCATTTATTGCAGTTTTCTTGTTTTTATTATGCCTTCAACTGGCTCTAACCTAGCAGTTCTTGTTGGTGTTGGTAGTTCAACGGCTTTGCTCAATGGATCCCCCTCTGAACAAGTGTCCCCAAAAATTTGTTCTGAAAGTGTTCCACGAGGTAAGTCTTTTGACTCCCCGACTGATGTGGTTTAACGCTTGCTAGATTTTGATTTTGCATGTCAATGGCTAGAGCAACACACACTTGTTGGTTACTTTGTTAGGAGGACTCCCCCTGGAAGTTTTCTTAAAAAATGGGTCCAAAAGGCCTGGGTCCCTCATGGGGTCCGCCTTGATATGGTCTAGAATCTGACCAAAGGTTTTTTTCTTTTTTGCTTTGCGGAGGCCGGTCATGTTCAAGGAATCCTGAACCATGGTCCTTGGTATGTATAGTCCTCATTGTTGGTCTTTCAATCATGGACCCAGGTCTTCACTGTATTAGATGAAACCAAGTTATGGGTTCCATTCTAGAATCAATTTCTTGGTTTACCCTTGCCTTGTGTGCCATTTTTGCAACATATTGTGTCCTCTTTGAGGAGGGTTATTTATGTTGAACCAGATAGGTTCTTTCAAGCTCACCCTCAAAAGTGAGTCTATGTTGAAGTGGACCTTTCACAGGATTTGAAAGATTCCATTGATATTCAAATTGGTTCTCTCTGACATTACCCAAAAAGTCACTTATTTTAATTTTCCAAATACTTGTTATAGGTGTCAGTTCGTGGACCACAAGATTAAGGATTTCCCTTTGGTATTTCCTCATACTCATTCGTTGCCATAGGAGTTTGAAAAGCCCTGTTAGGCAAAAATTTCTACCACCAAACCAGAGGACAAATGGAAAATGGTTACAAATTGGAGAAATAAGTCCAATGGCTCTAGGACAGTTTCCAAAGTCCTCGAGCCAATGAAGGAGACTTCAAACCCTTTTGTGAAGGGGAAAGAGGCCCAAGTTGGTTCTACCAACACTTCCGCACGACCAAGGCCTAAGGCTATGCCCCAACCTGCTGTCGTCATGATAACACAACCAACTGAATCTCCTCCCATGTCAGTAGCTCATATGAGGTCACGAATCCCTTCTCAACCTCTAGAAGAAGGATAATTTGTCTAGGAGAAACAAATATTTTCATCTCCAACCATTTAGATTAGTTTAGTTTCACCATAATTTTTGCAGAATCACTTCTCTACCTTGGATGAGGAGCCGAACTCTGACGATATGGAGGAGTTTCGTTCATGAATTTCCTCTTGTGGAATGTTCGGGGTCTAAAAAACCTCTCCACGAAGTATTCCATTAGGGATACTCTTCAAAAATATACTGGTATTGATGTTCTTTTCCTTCAGGAAGTGAAAGTTGTTGGTTTTTTGCTTGTTTTAGCTTGTCACTCTATCTAGCCAACTAGTAAATTTTTTTGTATTGAGCATGAAGTCGGACGTTGTAGAGTGGTCACCCTTTTGTCTCCATGGCGGAACACTTATGTGGTCGACCATGGGTCTGACCCCACACATTAGCTTGTCTGGGTTCTTTTTCACATTAATAATAATTCTTTTGGGATTATTAATGTTTATGCCTCAAATGATGTTGTTGAAGATTGCTTCTCCAACGTTGGATTGTTGATTCATTACTAGTTGCTACTTGGTTGATGTGTGGGGACTTCAATATGGTTGAGATGGCATAAGATAAGGATGTTACTCTACCATTTCTATGCGCAGCTGGAGAAAGAGAGGCATGGTATTACATGCGTAATAAATTGGGGCTTTTTATCCCAATATTGGTCGTCACCATTCTCACTCTCTCTGGCACACTTGGTGTAATTATCGGGATGATTCTAATAGGATATTTAAATGCCTCGATCGTGCTATGATCTAGACTCAATATTTTTTCTATTTTTCTAGCTCTTCATCACTCCTAGTTATGTCGTTAGTGGATGTGACGTTGTCAGACCATTTCCCCATATCTTTTTGCATTGAATGGGTAAGGCAACCTCATGCTAGTAGGACTCAATTCTTTTTGAACACGTCCTTGCTTCATCACCAACCCACATTGGCCCACATTTGTATGGTCTAGAAGTTGGAGTGTATAGGTCACCTCATAATACAGGGTGGATTAACTAGTGGAATGATGCCATCGCTAGCATGGTGAGGTTTCTCCACATTTATGGGTGCCAGTTGGCCATCTTTCACCACAGGTCCTATGAGGTGACTATTGATGACCTTCGTTCTACCACCGAGGCTTTGGTATCTAGCCCCTTTTCCCTTCCTTGTAGGTTAGGGTGGTGGAGTCAAGGCACAACAAACAAATTGTTGATAATTACACTACTAGAGAGGTGCAAATCAAGGCCAGGTTACACTGGCTTAAAATTAGAGATCATGCCTCCAAAGAGTTTTTTTGACACTTATTCATCAAATATATTTCTACCTTTTTACCACCCACTTTTTTTTGTGAATATATATTTCTATCTATTTTATTAATATAGATGCATGCTTATTCATCAAATATATATATAACATTCAAACATGTGCACTTCTACTTCATCTAGAATGCATCATATTACAAAATAAGATTAAAAAGTATGTAGAACCCTACCTTCCAACTTCCAAATTATGTCAATGATGGAAGGAGTTCCCTTTTTCCTTCAATCCTAAATGCTCTCAAGAAATATCATGTGTTTTGGTAGTATTCTCTAATAAATCTCTCTCCCTCTCTCTATTTTTTTCAAAAATAATGTAAAATAAATTTCATAACATCTTCCAAACCTTGTTAGAGGTTATAAATGGGAGTGCCATATAATTTCACTCAATTTGATTGGAAGGAGCCACTTGAAACCTCTCTAAACCAGGCATCAAATTCTCTTACAATTGTAATAAATGGGCAGTCTAACCCATGTGAGCCCATTTGAGTTTTCTTCCATCAAGCATGAAGGAGTGGAGTAGACTCCTTCATTCAACCCATTACAGAAGGAAATGTATTGACTTGGTGTACTCCCACACATGCCTCCATGCTTCCATAAATACTTGTTTCCAATAGTTCCTAAGCACACCCAAATCTCCAAAATACACTCCCATACCCTTTCACAAGTATCATACCCTTATGTACTTGGGTCAGGTACCCAAAAACCTTAATATAAAACAAACACAAACATTTTCAAACCCCCAAAAGTTCCTCTAAATGTACAATTTGAATTTTAAAATGAAATTATTTTTAAACGCTTAAAATACATACCATGTTCCTCACACTTAAATAATTACAAAATGAATATAATTGGACACAAATATTGACATCATTGGCTAACAAGGGGTCTTGAGCATAGTTGACCAAGATATTTTTGAGATAATTGGGTAACACAACCAAACCTTATTACTACATAGTGTGTATTGAGATGATAAAATGATCCCAACAATCCTATAATGCCTCCTGCTACCCTGTTGTAATATTCTACACATTCATTAAACATATTAAATCTTATCTTGGAAAAATTATTGCTAAGGCACCACAATATTAAATTTCACTTCATTTATTCACATAATATTTAGACCATACATACAAAAGTCACAATTATCAACATGTACAAACACATCAAATGTATAATTCATAACAATTTAATGTGTCATTTAAATAAAATTTACATTAATTTCATTGACATTAAATTGTGTCATAACGAGGAGCTTTCAGACAAGGAGGATTGGGAAGCATCCTTGGATGCCCTCCTCATTGACTAGAGTTTACTTTGTTAGTTTTCATGTTTTGGTTTCTTATTTTTTCTTCTTAGTTTCATGTCCTTAGTTTTGTTGGGCCTGTGTACTCCTTTGTTGTTTGATCGGGCCGATGTACCCTCTTACTATTTCTTCATTTAATCTTTTGTTGTTTTAACTTATGGGATCAAGGCCCTTTCCTTTCTTTTTTAATAACAAACATTCAATTCTCATAAATTTCACTATTCACATCTTAACTGAAATTTAATATTTTAAATATATTAAATTTAAATCTCATGTTAGTATTTAATCATTATATTACATTTAATAATCTCAATTTATTAAACCATAATTATTTAATATAATTTCAAATTTTACCTATAACTAACCAACATGTGAATTAGGATTAAAAAAAATAGAATTAAAATATTTAAATTAATAATTATACTAAATTAGAAATAATGACTAAATATATTATATATGTATGAAATTGATAAATAACTATCAAAATTACAAGGGTATAATCATAATGGCCAAATATCATTATATAAAGGTACAATGAGGATGATAAGTATCAAATTATTTCTTTATTAGCAATCAAGCCTCCTTGGCATACACTAGAGTGTACAGAGAGGATCCTTTTCTTCTTTTGGGTGTAATCTTATCCTCCCATAAGAAATTTCTTAATTATGTATGCTAGTTATTTTAGTTCATTGAAATTGTTCTTTTTTATGATCTTAATAATATTATTAGTCCCATGTTCAAAGGTTTAAATGGAAATAATTTAAGGAGAGATCAAGATGCTATAGACATGGACATTCCTAAGAAGATTTAGGCCCTCTCCCCAAAGTGTTTTTATAAATTAATTTCTTACAAGGTAGTTAAAGGCAATTTATGAACGATAGGTGGATGTTTTATTATTTGGGTTTTTTTTAGGTCTTTGGAAATATGGTGGCTCCCTATTTTTAGGGATACATGCAAATAATGAGGTATAATAGTAAGCTCTAATTATATGGCTAGGAATGGCAGTCTAACAAAAACTTACTAATCAAATAGTTGTGATAAACTCTCCCACTGAAAGAAAGAGTCCAAGTTAGACATTCAATTAATATGTCAAAGAAGGTCTTGACCTGAAGATTATTTTGTAAATATTACCTTCAAAAATTACAAAAGGAATATAAACAAGGTAGAAAATTATGTGTCCAAAGAAAAAATAAAGCGAGTCAATTACATCAATTTACATTGAGTGTAGATACATGGAAAAATCTAAACTCTTTACTTTCCTACAAGCTCTCTTGAGATGTTGTAGTTTTTAGGAAATTCTTTCCTAAAGTATTAAAGTGGAAAAGATCAGTTTTAGTTAAGATAAATGAAAGAGAAGCATATATTAAGTAAATAGTGTGGTAGGGTTATCTTGGGTTCACAATCAACTTATGGTAGATTTGGCAATGATGAGGTAGGAAATAACAATCTCATTTATTTGGTAGACATACAATATTGGTATATAATTTATAGCATATGTAGTGTGATGAGTATTTGCATCTATGATGTGTGTTGAATTTTTTATTTTGTATCTTAATGATTAGAAGGTGGTGGTATGTGACCTATTGTTGGTTTCTTATCTTAATATGGCGTCTACTTAACTATCAACGTAGAATGGTTGATAGGATATTTAGAGAATGTGTTGGTGTGCAATTGGTTCTTTGGAGGCTCATTGATAGGTAATTTTAATGTATTTTCACCTATAATTATCCCACAAATTTAGTGTTTGTCAAGTGCATTTAGGCGAATATGTTCTTACAGAAAGGAAGTGCTCCAATGTGTTGATAAAATAAGAATTTTAAAAAATCATGTACTTTTTCAAAATTTAGATGCTTCAATGAGGTTATTGTTATTGTATTTATTTCTTCCAAACTATAAATTTTTGATATGGTTATGGCTAATGTTGAGGTGACATATAAGCTTGAGAAGGTAACATTAATGGTTGAAGTTGAGGGAATTTATCTACCCAACACTAACCCTAGGTGGAGGTAAAAATTTGAATTGTGAAGTTGTAGCATTAATTCTCTAGGAATTTTGCAATGATGTAGGGAAAGTACTTGCAAGCATGTATGTTCATCATCATTGTAGTTGTCTCATGGTTGGAATTGATTTCACTACTTCTATTTCATATGGACCATATGTTCATAGATAGATCATGAGATGCAAAAGTATACGATGGTGACTGATTCTTGACCATAGTATACCATTTAGAGGAAGGCTAGGGTTAGTGGATAATGAATGGATGGAAGAGGTTACTAATACTTTGCATGTTTCTCCAAAATACAGGGAATTATGGGGAGTTGTATAAGTTGGTTTGAGTTATTCTCATGTTGGTTTTGCTATGGTATTTTTTTCAGTATATTCTATAGCTAGCCTTATAAGGATTCTAGTTATGTGGGGTTTTGGTGTATTTTTGGGTTGTAGCCATCAGTTATGTAGCTTTTGCAGCTTATCTTGTGATGTTTGGTTGTATTTCATATTAAAATTTTATTTTTTATGGTTGAGGGCCTTATATATCTCCCACGACTATATCTATAAAAAAATACTATTATTGATTAATTCAACCAAATCATTTCATTGTGGGTAGTAATTAGAAGATATTTTTATGTATATTATGTATGCACTAGCAAAGTTTGTTAACTTGGTCCCTAATTATTTTTAGAATTATCAATAATTACTATTGTAGGAATCCCATATATTATGATAATACCCTCTAGGAAATCAATTATGGATTGTTTAGTTGTACAACTTTAAACCATTTGATGAAATAGTCTATGGTCACAATAATTAATTGCTGACTTATGTTGGAAATTATATCAATTACAATAATGGAATTCAAACCTCACTATTGAAAAGGAGCATTTCTAATTATTGGTTGTAGATAGAGCAACCCATTTCTTTTTCTATGCATAAAGAAAGTACAATATTTATTATTTTAGGCCTAATTATGTGAATCAAAGAACATTGTGGGACAATAATTCTATGTGTTATATCATATTTTAGGCTCTTTTAAATAATAATTATTTTTATCTTGTAATAATTTTACTATGGGTATGGACAACATACTAATATTTTTTAAAGTTCATTTAATGATAAATGTTTTATACACCCATGTCCAATTTTGTGATAGCTAAATCTTATGTGCTTGATTCACATTTGTAAGTTGATATTTATGATTTCTAATATTTAATTTATGATTATTATATTTTGAAGGATAATGACATTGATGTATCTTATGGACTAACATGTTTTTCGGATCTCTCTATTTTTGTGAGGTTAAATTCCTAATGAGGGAGACAATCATAGGGGAGGATACAATCACACCAATGTAGGTGGTTTTCTCAATTTTGTTCTAAGCTACAAGTCATAGTTGTAAATATTTGTTGGTCATATGTGTTTATTAGTATATATTTGTTTTTGATTGTTAACAACATGATAGTCATGTGTCAATATCATTGTCATCATTTTAGCCATTTCTATTAGCATAATTTATTGTAATAAACAATGGAGTCCTTCAAACAAACAAGCCAATTTGGCCAAAATTTGTCTTGAGCACAAAAAATGCCACTAAATGAAACTTGTAATAGTAGATCCATAGAAATTGCGATCAAATAGGCCAATGAAGGCCACAAATTCTCTAAAATAACAGTTTCACAAGCACCCAAAGATGCCACAATATGTCAAAATGACCAAAAATATTTGCAAAATGCAAAATCTACCCTAATGAGAAGATGGGAAAAGGGTAGATTGGCCCTCTGCTAAAAAACTCATTTTTACAACTTTTCAAAAAATAGGTTCAATGGCCCAAAAATTGTAAAAATTGAAAATTACCAAAATTGACAAAATGAAAGGTATTTTTTCATTTCTCGAGCCTTCTGGACACAATGGTAGTGTATGTTTGGCTCTATGGTGCTCTGTTGATAGGGCTATGTGCAAAATTCATCTTGATGTGGGAAGAAATGTGCTCTCATGGCTTTGATACCATGTTGGAGAATACCAAGATCAAAGAGCATGAAATAACTTCCACAAGTTAATTAAATATGCACAATAGTATGTATATCAAATATAAAATAAAGATTATATAATACAATGGTCAAGCCTCAAGCATATGTAGGCAAGGATGAGGAGGTAAGAAGGTAGAGTGAACTACTAACTAACCCTCCAAAGATGGAACACTTGTGAGCTCACTTGACAAGTGTGTGAGTAAGTGTCAATAGGTGTCTCAAGTCATGAGGATAGATGTCTCAACCAAATAAAGTGAAACAAAAGCAAAAGAAACATAAATAAACTTAAGCTAGATGTGAATAGGTCAATCCTAGAAAGGTGATTAGCTAACAAGGTATGATAATGACTCTACTTACACTAACAATTTATTTTCATTGTGTTTGCTTTCAATGATGTTTCTTGTGGCATATTTTTTCATTATTATTTGATGATTTTTGTTGTCATTGTGAATTTATTTTAGTCAATCAAGGTGTTCAATTTATACTAGTTGGTGTGTCTTTATGTCTAGACTATGTCATGGCCATGATATCCTAACTCAATCCTAAACACATCTTACAAATGAAAACAATTCTTGTAAAAAATACTTTGAGAGGTCATTGAAATATTTAAAATATTTAAAATTATGTGGGATAGTGAAAATTCCATGTAGTTTTGGCCTACTAAGCCTTCTGCTCAACATTGATGATTATTTATTGGTTTTAACAATCTTTTGAACTATGTAGAGGAAAGAGTGGGAAGCAAATTGTAACAAACCATAGTTTTTGGCATTTTGGAGGAGAGGAAATTGAGGGTAAAGCTATATGGCACCCAATATGGGAGGAGTTTTGTACTCAAAATATTTGATTTTTTATGCTAATTAGAGGTTATAACCATAAAGAAAATGTTACTATAAGGTTTGAAGACTCCTATTTATTATACAAACAAGAGAATGAAGGTGTATTATGGTTTCTTTTTCCTTTGGATTGATATTTTTAATTCTCATCTCATTCTTAAAAGAGAGGTTGTGGGTTGGGGATAAAAGAAACTTCCATATATTAACTCAATGTGTACTCAACTAGCTAGGCATGTGAAGATATATAATTGTACTACTAAAGGTCGAAGTCATGAATTCCTCTTGATCAATCAAAGATCATTAGATCACAAATTTTTTGAATCAAAAGTAGTAATATAAATTTGATCAAGTTGTATTCCAAAGAAGCATGGAGATTGGGCTTTGTATAGATGGCCATTAACATGTGCACTAGAGAAATATAATGCATGATTTATAGAGGTTATAATAAATCAATTGAATGAAATCAATCATTCACTATTAGGTGGAAGAAAGAAGTTGGGTCCACATTTAGGGGAAGTGTTGGGAAAACAATCCTAACAAGAACAAGTATCCATTTAGGATTGAAACCCCAGATCTAAATTTCTAAAATGGGTACTCATTTTTTTTTTTTAAAAGTGAGTACCTATTTTTTTAAATGGGTACCCATTTCTAATTACATCATAGTTCCACTCATTTTTAGAATGAGTAAATATTTTAGAGTAGGTATGTGTTTCATAAAATTTGAAATTTGAAACCCATGACTTTGATTTTGTTTTAGGCTTGGAAACCAACCCCTTAGCCTTGGACTTGCAAGTACAATGTCATGAAAACAACAAGAGAAAATTTGACTTTAGCAATATGGTTGATGAGTTTTTTCAAAAAAGATGACGAAATTAAACCCATTATAGATGATGATGTCTAGTTTTTAAATATGTTTTTTTTTTTTATATATATAATTGGACTTGCTTTTCTATTTATTAATTAAGTTTTGAGGAAATTGCTTCATAAACTTGAAATGCTAGGTGTTAGTATTTTTTAGTAACTTTTATTTTTGAAAAATCTGTAATTTCTTTTATAAGACTTTAATATAGACATGATTCTTTATACAATGAAAAATATATATTTTATGATTATTTTAGCTCAAATTATGTTGATTGTACATGAGGGTTTTTCAAAAATAATAATTAGGCCCATTAAAAATTAACAAAAGAATGAAATTTTTTATAAAAAAGTATCCTCATCAATATTTAGTATAATACACATTTCACCAAAAGGAATTAGAAAAATACTTTTATTTAGGTCAAATTATGTTGGTCGTACATGTGCATGTTATGGTCCTAAAAAGTGGCTTTAAATAATGGTTTTTATACAAGCCTAAACAAAATTAATATGTATCATCTAGGTATTAGAATAAATTGCATATTTGAAAACTAGACTCAAAATACTTGATTTCATATTATTGGAATTTTTAAAGATTATATCTGTAAGTGCTTCTAAGTTTTAGTCCAACTATAAAAAAAAATGATTTTAAGGAAAAATACTTCCATTTTTTACAAAAAAGTGGACCCAACTTCTTGCACTTAACCTATTATTGTCGTTACTTTACAAACTAGGATGAGAGTTCAATGGAAAAAGAGGGAGACATTCATAATTTCTAAGTATCAAATAAGAAGACAAGGAAAGCTCAAAATTAAATATCTAAAACTAAGGATAATTATATCCAAAGAAGAGTGAAAAATAACATGGTTAATGGTAATGTGAATTGAATATCTAAATTGTTATATAATCCAATTCCTTGTTTAGATATCATATGTAAACTCACACAAGTGACAAATATGGTTGAGGTACAAGATGACACCAACTATAGTAATTAGATTTGGGATCATATATCTATAGATCTTACATGATGAAAGAAAATTTAACATCTTAAAGAATAGAGGGCTTGTTAGCATTTTCAATCATTTAGATTTGTTCTTAGAGAAATTAACATGATAATCAAGACAAGATTTTATATGTGAAAGAGGCTCAACTCCTTGTAGATCATGCTCATGAACAAAGTAATAATGTAACTTTGATTGGTTTATCTTCCTAATGCTATAAAGATTCTATTGAATAGAATAGCTAGAACATCAACTTCATTCCCATTCAAAACAAGAAATAACACCATTTTATCAAGTATTTTCATGAGACATGACCTCCCACTACATAGGGATACATTCTATTGTGAACACCCTTTGACTCACATATAGATCCTAAATCTATCACATTATTCACATTATAAATACCATTTTATATTATATCTACCATTTTATATTATATTCCTAGATATATACATTTGTATATATAACAAGGAGGAGTATAACTAGCATTTTATTCTATATATTCTTAAATATATACATCCTTATATACAACAAGGAGGAGTTAGAAATTTTCTAAGAATAAGAGTTTTGAAGATTTCTTATATATATATATATATAAACACCATATTATTTAGTGAAAGTTTTATGACCTTAAAAATATTTATTTTTAATTTATAAGTTTGTTAAATACTCATAGAATTCATTGAGTAGTTGACATGATAATATCTTGATTATGCAATTTTGAGTCTCAACTAGACTCTAATGCCAAAATTTAATGCTACTTTTCTCCAAAGTATAAAATTAGATAGATTTAAAAAAATTTAGAGCTTCTATAACAATAAATTTATTAGTGTTATTATTTAACTTTAAATATTATAAAGTCTATCTATAATTTAGATATATATACATAAAAATGTTTATTTATCAATATCAACTAGCTTAAGACTTAACCAAATTAAAATTACCATCATTAATCTATGTTGGTTAATAGATTTGTTACTACAAAATTTATGTATCCTAACTCTGTAATGCCCTCTCAAGTAACATATGTACCAATAGTTGGACAAGTTATATCTCTTTTTTGCATAATCACCCTCTGAATTTTAGAGGTACAACTACCTCTTATAATGATTTTTTTGTGGATATTCTTTTAACCAAAAATCAAGAAATACAGATTATAATGAAACAACTAAAAAGGAAATGACAATCCACATATAGTTATTTTCAAAATACTAGTTACACATGTATGAAGAATAAAGATCCATTTCAAAGTAATAATTAGCGCATAGACCAATTTAGTATTGTGAATGAATCTCATAGTTTAAAACATGAATGATAATAACCAACACAAAAATATCAAACACCCAAAATAACCATCACTCACATAGGAAATAATAACACAAAACAATACTAACACACAAACTTCCAAATTTCTTTATTCTAAATGTTCAAAAATTGCAGAGTTTAAAGACTTACAATTATCCCCTATTAAAAATCATCACCCATAAAATTTCATTTTTTTTAATTTCTACTTCCCTCTAACCCCTTTCTCTACCTTAATTACATATATAAATACCATTGAAAGTAACTGAAACTTTAAGTAACTATCCAAGTGAGTATAAAGAGACCCTAGAAAATTTAGGGGACTTCTAAAATACAACAAATTCTAAGAAGAAATCAAATGTTTTGTTGAGGTGGCACATCATTAATATTGGTGTCATCTTTTCCTTTCATTGGTGACTGGGGCATGTGTGTAATGTTCTTGACCTTGTATGCTCAAAACGCTTTGATGACAACTCCCAACTCAATGCGATTTGGAATAATGACAATATCAGTCCTTAGCCTCCATAATGATTTGTTTCCACCAATATGGTCTAAATTTCTCCTTAGCCTCCATAATGATTTGTTTCCACCAATATGGTCTAAATTTCTCTAGTAGGTGGTAAGATGATTCACACCTTGAGTCAAATTGTCTATGTTTTCCACGTAAAAAGTTTTCCTACTAAATAAATCCTTGATTATTTCCTTAAAGTTTCTTATATTAGCTTGGGCATTCGTGACCAACATGTTTGTTTGGTTGACTAAGATTGGTCTAGAGGCTAGCTTGAACATTTGCTTTGATCTGACCACATTCCTTTAATGGTTTTGTTTATTCTTAAACATTTTTTGTGAGGGAAACCACCTTCCACTCTATGCTCTTTTTCCATATGATACATTTGGCATCATTAGTATGGGTTAGGATTTTATCATAGGCCAACTTTTCCATTCCAATTTCTCTCAAGAATTTATCTATACTCAACCAATAAGTTTCTTCTTTGTTTAGAGGCTGCAATGTCATTCATTTTTGCTTAGTTCTAAATTGTTACTTATTTTCTTGATCTCTTCCATAAACTTGGATGCTTTATTTATGATTTCACCTACCCAATCTTTGATTGTTTCACCATAAAATTTGTACTTTTGAACCTTTTCAATAACTGTCTTTGCACCATCCGAACTTGGATCTAAATATGAATTAATTTTCCCTATGGGCTGAGCTGAAGTATCTATGATAGATTTCAAGCAGATGATAAGGCCTTTACCTATCGTTTGAGTTCATATTTTAATTTCTTATATATATTTTAGTTTAACTATTCTTGCAATAGACACTTTGAAAATTATGTGCTTAACCATCCTAAGAAGAAGACCTTACATTAACTCTTGTAATACTGTAATCCTCGATTGCCAACTCAGAGGCTCCTTTATGCACTAAAGGATGATTTATTTCTATAAACATATTTCCTAAGGAAGTATCTGGAATTAGCCTAGAAACAGTCTTTGGTTTCTTTGGTTTGGGTGTTCTTTTAAGTAATCCAAAAATAACATAGCCCTTTATGGGATTTAAAGCTCAACCAATTTTATTTTCTTAAACAAGGTTTACTGCAACCACGATATGGGTGTAATTGGAGGAACGATGGGAGGGTTACAAGGAACAAGAGAAGAAATTTGCAAAGAACTATTGGGAGTTGGTGTGAAAAGAGATGGCATATCACATTAATTAGGGGGTGATGGAATTCGTGATTAATGGGAAGGAGAGGAATGGGTACTCACTGGAGGAGGAGACAAAGGTATCATCTTCTTTTTTCCCCTCTTGGATGGCTTTTAGCTTCTTCTTTTTTCTCTCTCTTTTTTTTTTTTTTCCTTTACTCTTATTTGTACCTCTGCACATTCATTCTATATTTTTCCTAGGAGGCTCTTCTCCTCCATCCCCACCTTCCTCAGTCATACTCTGAGGGTTTATGGATGTGGATGCAAGTTGAGAAGAAGGATTCACCTAATTTGTTTCCCCTTGTATGGTAGTTCCTCTCGTTTATGATGATCCTATGTCGTATTGTTCACCAACCCTTTTCAATATCCACTCCTCTATTCTATTAAGAACCACTATTTTCCTCCTCTCAATGTTTACAATATCTTGGATAGTCCAATTAATTAGAAAATTTGGCAGCTCAATTTTATGTAGTTCAAGTATATGGGATCCACCAAATATGACTCATAATCTTCTAAACCTTGGATATCCCAATTTAAATTAAAAGACAAAACTTGCCTCAATGAAAATCTCATCCAAACTCTTTTTCTTACCTCATATTCATTGTTACAATCAACCTAGCAGTCCTCCAATTCAAGTACATCATGAAAAGTAGGTCCAAGTTGCAAATTATTTTTGGCAAAGTCTTTGTTGTCAAATGGAAAACAAAATTTGAAGAATTTGAGACTACATTTCACCACATCTCTCTCAACATTCAATGCATCAGAGGAAGCTTTGTATTGGTAAAAAAACAAATCAATAGGAAAAATGACTCTAACCTTTTTCCTCTCCCTACATCTTTTATTGACTTCACCAATTTGTCTACAAACTTCAATTAAGACAAATCAATCACTGGCATACCTAGGAAGTTTATGAGAAACCATCATATTCCCCAATATTGATGTATGTGAACTTTTGAAACTGAATGAAGAAACTCCTATAAGTGTTAATCAGTTGAGCAACTTCTAGGAATATTCTTAAGGTTATATCTCCTTGCAATTCTTTGACTACCAGCATTGCAAAGGCATCATTTATTGGGAAAATGTGTCTCAACCTTGCAATTACATAAGGAATGATTGATACATAAGTGCAAGGGGCACAAGGGGGGAACCCCCCTGTAGGGATCTGGGGGGATCATCCGCCCAACGGGGGGTGTGGATGCTAGGGTAGCGCCCTCAAAAGCTAAATTTTATGTATATTTTATTATTGTAAATATGGGCCGTTCATCATTAGGTCTCAAATCTATCAGTCGATATTTTGTTGGCTTGACTTGCCATAGAAGGCAACCCTATTTTATGAGGGTATTGTATTGCGGATATGTAGTGTGATGTATTATAAGATTCTAATAGCAGTCGTGTTGCCTCTAAATCTCTAGTTGGTGATACTCCTATGAGAAGCTTGCTCTACAAGTATATTGTAATATTTGTGATTTTTTGAATAAAATATCAGGTGGCTTTTGGAGTGTGGGGCTTTTCTCCTGAAAGAGTTTTCCCCATGTAAATCATTGGGTTGTGGTATGCATGATATTTATGTTTATTTATGTTAAGTTTATGTAACTATTGAAAAGATTTGTAAAGTTTTACATTATCCTCTTCTCAAGACTAGTGTAGGAATTTGCTTTGCCACCTTAGCTTCCTTACACCATTAACTCTCTTAAACCTCTTGTAACTATTTTCTAGCTAGAGTTGAGGATAATAATCATAAATTTGGGTATTTGCATCAAAGTTCCCCATGGAACACAACCCTGACCATGTCCTCATACTAGCAATAGCATAAAACAATTATCAAGACATACAAAATTGCTTATTTATCCAGAATTTGGTTATCTAACTGTGAAGGTTGTCGCTAATAATATTGGCTTAGTCTATGAATTATTTCCCATGTTCAATAACCACAATGAAAAAGTACATCCATGAATCAACACTATGATATTACCTATTTCATCTATGAAATGTGACCTATATAAATTTTGAGGCAATTGATATTCTCCCTTCTTTAGAATCGCCAATCGTTGATTTTCCATTGTATTTTGGTAATGACTCTTCTTTTATGAAAAGAATTGATATGAAATAGAGATATCTACTTTTGTAAATGCTTCTCTATGGGGAAATCTAAGTAATGTGTGAAAATATTCTCTATCCAATTTAGCAATGATTTTTTATCATTGGTTCTAGCCTCTCTTTATTGGGGATCATAGTGGTTTATACATTCTATTACCAAATCGAGACACTATACGACTATAGGGAAACTAGCTACCTACAATAATTTGCTTTCCACTAATTTTTGTGTGATTAAGGGTTTATCATTTTCATTCATTCTTTTTTAGAAGTCATCTAAATCCATGTTCCCTAGTTTTGTATCACCATTTTTCCAAGGCAATTTGCTCTCCAAAATAGATAATTCTGCATATTCCAAATATTTATCCTTGATTATGATGGAAATAAAATTGCAGCAAATAGGAATAAAAACTCAAGCATACGAGCGAATATATTTGAGGGAATTTTAATTTCTAGTATATGGTTATGAGCTTCACAATTATTCATGAAATTTCCCTATTCGGTGTAAACAAATCTCCTACAAATCATAGGATTACAAGAAAAATATGCACCTTTAAAATTTTAGATGATGGATCTATTTTGGAAATCCCTTTGAACTACCTTCTAGTTGCATGTTGTAATTCAACCCTCTACTCTTACCAATTCTTTAAATATTGCTTGTGAAAATGTCGGCCTTTTGGAATTAATTTTTTTTACAGGCTAGCCATTAATGTTTTTAGGTTTCACAAGAATTAATAGAATTTTGATATTGGTGCATGTGATTTTTCAATAGTAAGCCCAAAGTAGTAAAAAAAGAGCAAAATCTAGGGGCCAAACCTAATTCCTCGGGGTCTCATCTCTGATGGAATTGCCTATGTATTGTGCAAAGGCTTTGTAGTTCGACAACTTGAGTTCACTACAACTCATATTTGATTGACCAACAATTATAATTCACCAAGGTTTAACTCACAACGGTATCGTCATACATAAAATGGTCAACACTGGTTAATCTATAAGGGCTCCTTTTTACTATAGGAGGAACGGTTAACAATCCCAATTATGATGCTACACAAGGACCACATGACAAAATAAGATAGCCAAGTATGATCTAGGATGAAGTTGACCATATCATATCTTAAATCAATGATTATAATTGTAGTTGTGGTTTAAATCCAAACAATAAAAGGGTCACAATATAACCTTAGTAAGATTTCGAGGTGATGGGTTAATAAGGCAATTCACATATTGAATCTTTCTAGACAATACAACCATCATACTCTTGGATGGCTCACACAAGGGGTATAACTCTTAGGTTCGAAAGATGACTCTACCTCAAACACAATCATAACCTAATAACACCAATATATGCTAAACTCACTTCTCTACTCAAATTCATCCTATGCCACTATTCCATTAGTTATAAACTATATGAGTGGGTATGCAACCCTTACTAGGTTCCATTTACCCAAAAAGTTTCACAGTCGACTGCCACCCACTTAGGTGAAGTCGAAGATCAGAAAACTCGTTAAGGATATGTTAACAACATATGGGGTAGAGAATTGATCCCTGAACATTTGACAAAACTCAATCATGCAATAATATAATTTGAATAAATAAAAAATAATACTCAACATAATGGAAATAGAAACATTTAATGAGGAATGTATCATATATGTTATTTCGGTACACTTGAATGTATCACACAATAAAGTTACTTTGCACATAGATTACTCAGCCATAAGAAAAATAGATGTCAAGTTTTGTATGCTCATAATGCACTATTTCTTTATACCTGTATAACTTTAAACAAGTTCACATATATAATATATAATGTGTGTATATATATATGCTTTCAACTTCTAAATTCTTTCAACATAGATAATTACAAAAATGAAATCCTTTATCTCATAACATATAGTTACATGCTACATGTACATATCTTATACTCATAAAACAATTTGGGTTTCCTTACTACTATGAGAATAGAGATGAACAATGTCATTTTGATAGAGAATCGTCTTCAGAAAAGAATATCTCCATTATGTTGGTAGGTAATAATGTTCAAGCCTGTCAAACCCAATTTATTTCAACATTGCATAATGAAAAGAAAAAAACTAATAGTTTAAAATCTTCAATAGGTCAAACTACGGATTGAAATTGTAGACGCGTAAAATGTACTAATTAACGCTACACGCTTGATCCTAATTAACTAACACCATTTCATCCTTAATCATCCCTTGGTCTAACCATTTAATCAAATACTCTTATTTGATTAAATTCATCAATTTTCCTCCCTTAATTAAATAAATCATTTATTTGATTAAGTCATTCTTTCTTGTTAATTAAATCAATCAATCTGATCTAATTATCTCTATTTAATTAAATAATTCATTTTATTTGATTAAATCTCTAAATTCTATCTCTATTAAATTAAATAAATTAAAACCTTATTTGATTTAATCTAACCAATCACCCCCTTTAGTTAAATAAAACAAAATATTTATTTAACTATCTCTAAAATCACATTCTTCTCATCTTTGATTTAAATCAACCCATAAATCTAAGTCAAATTTGTCACATCATCTAATCCCTCATTAAATTAATTAACCCTTGATTAATTTAATCCTAATTCATGTCCCATCTTCTAGATTTTGCCACTTGCACATGAAAATATATTTAATTCATTTATTAAATCCCTATTTTCTTTCAACATGGCATAAAAGAGGAATATTCCTTCAAATTTGAAATCCCTCCAAGTGGACTTAGTCCTTCCAACAAGACATTTATTTCATCTTACAAGTCCTTTTTCCTTGAGCCAAGTGGCCATTACTCCATTTGACTGTTCATCCACCTTGTCATTTTACTAATATCAAATTTCAAATAAAGGTATTTATGGGCACATTCATCCAAATGTGCACATCCTTCATCCATCCATCTCTTGAAAAATGGCATCTTGCCATTGGTTGAAAGTTAGTCCCACATTGCTTCATTTTAGGCATTTCTCCATCTTGTCTCTTTATAAATAAGAGGTTTCTCTCCTCATTTGATCATCCACAATTTGAGCAAACTTACTCTACTCAATTTCATCTTCAAGCATTGGAATTTTCATCAATTTCATCAAGACATAGCTAGGTTATTGCAGGTTTTCTCCATGGAGCTCATTTGAAGCAATCACCAAGTGGATCAATCATCACCAAATCATCAAAAACTTGCATAGGAGTTGAGAAAGGGCCAATTTCCACATCAAATTGGCACTAACTCCCCCATAAGATCAAGAGTTTGCATGTTTTTAATAAGATTTGATTAATCTTCTTGCTTTTTCATTGTGTTCTAGTTTTTATTCCTATTTTGAGCATTGCTAATGGATTTTATGGGGAACTTGGATCTTATCTTGCATTTGAATCTTCTACTAGGTTTTTTTGTTGTGTTTTACAGGTACTACGATCTTGGTTCTACATTTGGCACTAGAAGGAGGGCAAATCTCACATTTAGATAACGTTTTTATCAAAAAAATTGTGCTTTTTTCTATTTTTGTGTGTCTACAGGGAAATGCACCACTAGCAAACCAACGTCGCAATACAGAACCGCTGGCATCCCAGTGTCGCCATATAGCACCACTTCAAATTTCAAACTATGATTCTCTAGTGTTCCCACCTAGAATTCAAAATTTTAAATTGCACTGCTGTAATTTTCAAATTCCAAACAACACCTCTAGGCGAAACAAAGACGCCATCACCCTCTCTGTCTTGGTTGTAAAATGATGTTGACTGATAAGCGGTGCTTTATAGCACCACTGGATCTTTCAAACTGCATCGCCCATGCAGGTTCCATCGCTGGAGTAAAGAAAAAAGTAAAATCTTAATTTTTTATGACATGTGCTTTTTTAATTCTGATCATCTAGGTTACTACTTGCTTTTCTGACCTCTGTTTTGTAGTGCTACTTGGTTTTTTTTGTAGGTTGGTCTAATCAAAGTGAAGGAGAGAGACAAGATTGAAAGAGGCATAATAACATCACTCTCTCATGATACCAAGTGTTTTTGAACACTTTAGTGTTTGCTTAACACTCTTAGAGAATTCACAATTTCTCTTAAAAATTTGTCATCTTTCATGTGCTTAGGACCTACTAAATTTCTTTTGGGCTCTAAAAAGAACATTTCAATTTTGCTACAAAAGGCTTAAAAATAACTTTAGGACAAACTCACTAGATTTGGTTTGAGGATTAACAATTGAACAAGGCAATCTCCATATTTCGTTTTGGTGTTCTAAAAATAATCAAATCATTGCTTTGTGGGTTTAAAATGAACAAGTGCTTCTTTTTTTTGTAATTGCTTACTCAAAGTAATACCATCGAAATGACGTATGCACTTCTCTCGCACCTCATGATGATCTTGAGAATCAAAAATCCTTTTGGTGATCTTAAGTTGGGTAAAGTAATTGCCTCCACATTTCATTTTGGGATTAAAATTGAACAAAAAATCTTGCGAGTGTGAGTGGAGCATATTGCATTCATTCTCTCTCTTTGTGTTGCAACAAAGATTGATCGAGCTATAGGTATTGTTTTGCTCCCTTTTGTTTATCTTAGAGGGCCTACCTTGTGGAAAAAATTAATCACCCAAGGGAACGACCCAACCGGTAACATGCTAAAGCCAAGTGTATTTCTAGCTGGTATATAAGTGTGGATACTAGAAAAAAGGCTAGTATCATGTGGTTGGTTTTGATGAGAAGGGAAGCAATGGTCTCTCGCCACATGGATCAATCCCTACAAATGGAAAGTCTGAATTAAAACCCCTGTTTAGAAAAAGGCCAAAATCCTTGATCTATTTGTTGGTGCAAGAACGGTTGTTTTGAAGCCACCCCACACTTTTATGGTTTTTAGTAGAAATGGAAAGTATGCCATGGGAGTTTCATGGGTGTTAATGCTTGGCTACCCCATATAAGTGTGTCATGGAGGGGAGCCAATGGGGTCAAGCATCTAACCATTTCCTAAAAATAAGCGTAGCTGGACTTGTCCACGTGGGGATTCAACAAATACAGTCTTTCATAGCCATAGGGTTGTACTTGTTCTTGGTTACAAAACACTTTTATTGTTCGCAAAGATTTGGAAACAAACATTTCACATTGTCATCAAAACTTCAAACCCTTTAGAAAGAAAATATCTTTGACAAAATTCATGTGTTATTGCTTTCCCTTGGGATTTCATCCTTAGAGGTTTCTAAACACTTGGATTTATATCTCAATTTGCTTACTAAAGTCAACAATAGGTAACTCTTTCCTTGATTTCATCAAAATTCCACATGATATACTTTGTGGAATGAGAAGAAGTTAAGACATTAGACATCTAGCTTCAAAAGCTAATCAAGAGATTGTTTGTGCTAAAAAGAAGTCACTAAGCAAAGTTAAGAACAATTGAACCCCACACATGTGTGTCTAATGATTTCACGCAAAATCAAAATCATGAAACCAAAGTCAAGAGTTCATAGTTGAAAAGAACATCAAAAGCGTCTCTCAATGCTCTACAAATTCAAACAAAGATTGCTTTTCAACTTTTATATAAGAGCTACAAGGAACAATCCCAATTTGTATGAGCTCTTTTATCAACAATATCCAAATCTTTTTTGGGAATTTGAAAATCTTGTTTAGAGTAAAGAATGTTCTTCAAAACCGAGGTCTTGTAAACAAGAGTCTTTTTAGGTACACCTAGGATCAAAATCAAAAATTTCATCCATCTTTCAAACATCAAACCAAAATCATCTCACCAACAACTCTTGAAAATCTTGAAATCATCCTTCATGCTAGACTTTTTGGCAAATCAAAATCTTTGAATCAAAAAACATCAAAATCAATCTTGTTTAGCTAGGTACATTTAGATGTATCCTTATTCATGTTCTTAGTTAAATAATCATCAAATCATCTTGTTTAGCTAGGTATATGTAGATGCATCCTTCTCCATATGCTTAGTTGAATTATCATCTTGTTTGAATAGGTGTGGTTGGATGCATCCTTCTCCCTACACTTAGTCAAATTATCATGAGCAAGTCTATCCCATAGATAACATCCAACATCTTGGGATCCATTTGTTCATTATCCAAAATCAAAACAATCCAAAATCAAATCAAGGTCAATCCAAAAATCCAAGCTTCCAAAATCAAGATTCAAAAAAATCCAAAATCCAAAAAAGTCCCAAAGGGTCTAGCATCCCCTCAAGATCCTCTAAGAGTTTCACCATCCATATCATTCATCTTTCACACATTTTCACCATCACACTTTTGATCCTTAAATCATCCTAAATTTTCTCTTTTTGTACCTAAAGTTAGATCAATCCAAAGAATTAGAGATTCATCTCCCACATTCTTGAAAATTGATCCCTATTTTATGGTGCAAACTAGATCTCAACACAAGAGGAACATGGAAGCTAACAAAGAAACATCTACTTCAAGTGACCTAAGCCAAACAAATTATGAAATGAATCCCGTTGGATCAAGCAATCCTCTAACTAAATTTCCTTCATCATCACAAAATCCTCAGGAGGGATGTCAAGTAGAGGATATCACTAATAATGCCTTTGGAATGACACAAGATGAGATCACCGAGATGGTCCAAAATCCCGAGAATCATAGAATTATCAACATCATGATGAGACTCAATCCCTCACTATACATGCTCGAATTAGCAAAACAAGGGGCTAAATTCCCTTCTGATTTTGATTTGAGTACCATTATGGAACCATCTTTTGGGGTCATGCCTCCAATTTCATCCATGCCCCCAATACCATCTACACCACCATTCCAAAGCATCACCCAACCCATCCTCCAAATTACATCATCTATTGCTCCAATGCAACCCATTGTTAACAAGGGAAGTACATTTCTCAATGCACTACAAACACACTGCCTCGTAAATAATCAAGATTTGGATGCAAACACCATCCTGGGACAATCCATACCCCAAAATCAATCACATCCATATGTCCCCCTCACCTATCATGATCCTAATGACCCATCATCATCATTTCACGCAACACCTCAAACCTCTCTCCCTATGACCTCACAAGGAGAAGGATACTTATTTGGATCAGGGGGCATCTTTGACACTACATCTTCATCATTCCCCCAAGGGAGTATGCCACTCACTTTTCCACCACTTCCACCATTTCCATCAATATCCACACCACCTCTTGGTTTAGGACTTCCCCCTTTACCAAACATCAATCAACAAAATCAAATCAACCCACCGATCATCAATCAAAGCATCTTACCGAATCCTCCCATCTTGCCATCAACATCACAACAATAGATGGAAACCATCCCGATAATGCAAACCACCATCATCACATCATCAACCATCCCCCAAACATCTCAAAACATGGTCTCTCAAGGACCAAGCATATCGGTCGCACCATCCACCACTCAAATCCTAATCATCAATACGACGGTGCCTCTCATCACCACAACAAGCACCATCCCAAACCCACCTCCACCACCACCACCACCCAATTCAAACACATCAAACCAATATAGTATTGTGTTGCAAACAACTTAGCAAGCTACCTATCAAAAGGAACTCCAGCAAATCCAAAACCAACAAGCTACACAACAGGTTGCTCAAGTAGCACAGGTTGCTCAAATAGCTCAAGCTACACAGAAAGTTGCTCAAGCCCAATATTTATTACAAAAACAACAAGCCGCTCAAGCAGTACAAGCCACCCAAGCAACACAAACCACCCAAGCAGCGCAAGCCGCTCAGGCTGCTCAAGCTACTTAAGTTGCACATATTGCACATGTTGAATCATAGGAACAAGTGCAAGCTTGAGCCCAGTACCAAGCTCAACAGGCACATGAACAAGCACAAGCACAAGTGCAAGCACAATACCTCGCGCAACAACAAGCATACCAACAAGTGCTAAAACAATACCAAGAATAGCAAGAAGTGGCCCAACTAGCAGCCCAACAACAAGCATTGTTGGTACAACAACAACAACAACAAGCTCAACAATAGGCACTATTAGCACAACAACAACATGATCAACAATAAGTGTTGTTGATACAGTAGCAAGTACAAGCACACTTGGCGCAACATAATGTGCAAACACCATCCATCAACACACCAATCAACTCACCCATCCCGTTGACAATCGAACCATCACAAAACACCTTCATCCCACCCCTTGATCTGTAAAATGATGTAGCAACACATATCAAGCCACTCTCACAACAAGTACTTGATCTTTAATCAAGGAAAACCTTGAAAACACCCAACAACTTGTTTCCTTATCTGTTTGACAGGAGCCTTGTAGTGAAACTGTTCCCAAAGGGATTTGAGATCCCCAAATTTGATAAATACCATGGGATAGGAAACCCTGAAGATCACATCAGGGAATTCCAAGTTCATTGCATGAAAGTTGCATATGATGACACCTATATGATGCGACTATTTCCTAGAAGTTTGGCTGGCCACGCCATGGAATGGTTCTCTTGCCTCCCTCCTGGCATCAAAAAGTTCCAAGAAATAGTAGACGCATTCAATATTGATATGGATGTTAGTCTAGAGGAACTATCAGCTCTAAAACAATGTAAGAATGAATTATTTGCTTCTTTCCTACGATGATGGTGATCCAAGGCCAATCGGAGCAAATGGGTCATGCCAGAAGAACAACAAGTTTGTGCACCATTATATCCAATCTCGACAGAGCCTTGGCATTCCATCTTAAAGTGCAAGGTATCACCACATATGACTAGTTGATCTCCAAGGTGCTCAACATTGAACGATCCCTTATTTCAGAAGGAGGATCACCCACATATCTTAAACAACAAAACAATCGCCCATCCAACAACTATAATGAGAAACCCCGCACATGGGAAAGGAACAAAAATGTCACAAACGATGGTGTGGTTGATGCTAAGGTCGTCATCAACGCTCCTTAGCAAAACACACCTGCACCCCAACAACAATCCCAAAACCACCATCAAAACAACCATCAAGCTAACATAGTGACACAACAGCCAAACAATCAAGCGGTCAACAATGTAAATGATCAAAGGGGACCATCCCATCAAAACAAAAACTCCCCCAAGTGGAAGTACACTTCCCTTCGGGAACCACTCGAGGTCATCATGAAGAAATTAATAAATGAAAACCTCATCAAGGATCCCACCTATGAGAATTACCAGGAACCAGATGTGAAACCACCTTGGTACAATGAAAACCAGCTTTGTGACTTCCAAAAAATCAAAGGGCACACCTCTAACAGTTGCATGAGGTTGAAAAACCTAATCCAAGACCTTGTTGACCAAAAAATCATAAATGTGGAGTAGCCAGCAGGAAATCAAAACCTCAAAATTTATATGAATCTGATACCTAATCATAACAACAAAGGGAACAATAACAATGATAAGGGGAAGGGAACATTCAAAAGTTTCAATCATGTATACAACCATTTCATTGCATCCCTAGATGAGTATTGTGCTACTATCACCATCAAAGGAGCCCACGTTGATTGTGGAGTCACCACAAGAGGCGACAAAATCACCATTGCAGGGTCATCTCAACCAAATAGAGCACACAATTCCAACCCAAGATCTGTTCCCAATGGCTATAATGTCCTTGACCAAGATAAAAGAACCCCAACACAAATATCCATCATGGAGTTACTAAAAATTTCATCCACCCACCGAAAGATCCTTGAGGAAGCATTGGCTTCATCTACCGTCCCCACAGATCTTGATGTAGAACAATTCCAAGCTATGGTCAGAAACATCATTACTTTGAATCTCCTTAAGTTCTTCAATCAAGATTTTCCTTCCCAACCATCTCACAACCGTGCACTCTATTTCGAGGTCCTAGTGTATAAAAACAAAGTCAAGCTAGTCTTGGTGGATGGACGTGCAGGGTTAAACATTTGTTCCCTCAAGCTCGTTAAGAACTTGAAAATCTCTGAGGATTCCATCGACAAAGGAAAAGGCATCACAGTCAGGGTGTATGATGATTAGGAAAGATTATCCCAATGAACAATCCAAATCCCTATTCAAGTAGGGACAAGAATCATGGAAACCACCTGTCAGGTCCTTGAACTTGATTTGCCTTATAACATTCTCCTAGGACGTCTGTGGATCCATGCAATGCAAGCAGTAGCATCAACCTTCCATCAATGTGTCAAGTTCTCATATGAAGGCCAAGAGGTCACCATCCATGGGGATCCTGAACCATTCTCTTATTGCAAGAACCTAGAGGCAAAATACTATAAAATCCCTCAAGTGCCAAAAATTGATGAAGGCCCATTAACACCATACATTGATCCAGCCACTCTCGCTTCCACTTCTGTGATAGAGACACCCACCACTCCCCCCATCCCCACCATCTCTGATATCAAAGTAATCATCCAGGACAATGGTTGTGAAAACTATACAATTCCCAAAAATTCTTTTGTGGTAGGAGAGTTACCACAATCTCCCAGATCACGAGGATGACCACAATCAAATGAAGCCTCCACATCCCAAGCATCCCTTGAAGGATATTCCAACTTTAGAATTTGGGGAGATCTTGGCCGAGAAGTAATAGAGGAGGACCTATCCCATCTCTTGTAACAAGACAATAGACTAGAAGCTAATTTACCTATGGACAACAACATCAAAGGCTTGCAAATGATGCTCACAATGGGCTACGACAGAAACTAGAAACTGGGGAAAAATGATAGCGGGCTTCTAATACCCATCTTTATTGAGACACGAATGATAAATCTTGGCCTCGGATGTACCCCTTTGAGTATAACCATATGTGGCTGAAATCCCCCAGTTAAGAATGTCAAAACTCCTCAGCAAACGATAGCCACCCTTAAATTATTCGTATCCACAGGTCAGCCTTTAGACAATTTCACCTTCAACATTACTGAGGTATGTAGTAGTGAGGATGGAAAAACCGCAAGAGGTATACCCGCACTATTTGAAGACTCTAACCTCTTTATGATTAACACCCTATCCTATGAGTCTAAAAATGAATCCCATGAGATAAAGCTCGTCTACCCCCAACTCATCGATCACGACCAACGAGGACTGCCAATTCTTGACACATTCAAAAATGATGAGGCACTCTCAAAATTCATGGTACTATAGGATAATATTCCATGTGGAGATCATAAAGTAGGATTTATCATTGAGCTGGATACACATGCATATTATGGGGAAACGATTGAATCCCTCAGTCGTAAAAGCAAAAAATTGAGAATAATCTCTAGGTCCTTGAGTGAAAACCACACTGTGGCACTCTCTGACCAAAAAATAGTAAAAAGAAAGGATGTATCCAATGGTGAAAACCTCTCTAAGGCACCCAAGGATGGGGGATTCAATATTCCTCTCAGAGCTCTACACTAGGAAAAATCAACAGTTTTAGCTGAAAAGTGCAACCTAGTCAACTTGAGATTAGAAGAAACCCCACACATTACATTCTATGCAGAATCATTACTATCAAAGGAACAAGATCTCCTAGTAGCCTTCTTATGAGAGAGACAAGTTAACTTTGCATGGAGCTATGCGGACATGCCCAGGCTCGATCCAAAGATTGTGGTTCATCATCTAGCAGTCTGCCTTGAAGCAAAGCATGTCAGACAAAAATTGAGAAAAATGCATCCTCAAATCACCCTTCTAGTCAAGATGAAATTAAAGAAGCTACTTGATGCAGGATTCATATGACTAATTGACTATCCAGAATGGGTATCAAATTTGGTTCTTGTTTCAAAACCCGATGGGGGCATCCGAATATGCACAGATTTTAGAGACTTAAACAAAGCATGTCTGAAAGATGATTTCTCGTTGCCTAACATTGACATGATTGTAGACATGACATTGGGACATGAAATGCTTTCTCTAATGGGTTTCTCTGGGTACAAAAAAATAATGATTGCTAAAGAGGACCAACACAAAATGACCTTCACTTGTCCATGGGGAACCTACTGCTGGAACATGATGCCATTTGACCTAAAGAGTGTTGGGGCCACCTACCAAAGAGCCATGATATTAATCTTAAATGACATGATCCACAAAATTGTTGATGATTACGTTGATGACATACTAGCAAAATCTAGAAAGAGGAGAGATTACATAGCAACCTTGAGTGCTATTTTCGACAGGCTGGAGGAATACAAGGTTCATTTAAATCCAAAGAAGTGTGTCTTCGGCATACAGTTAGGAAAGCTACTAGGATACATAGTGTCAATGAGGGGTATTGAAATAGATCTTACCAAGGTAAAATAAATCCTCGAGATAGAGGCACCCAAAACATTGAAACAGTTGAGAGGCCTCTAGGGAAGGCTTCAGTTCATCTGCAGATTCATAACATAATTGGCAGACAAGAAAATCCCTTATTCTCACCTACTCCACAAGGGGGTAGTGTACAAGTGGGATGACAGGTGTGAGGAAGCCTTCAAAAAAATCAAAGAATATCTACTCAAACCTCTGGTCCTCATGCCATTGATCCCAAGAAAGCCACTAATCCTTTATGTGTCAGCAACAATAGTAGCCCTCAATGCTCTCCTAGCTCAACATGATGAAAATGGGATAGAGAGGGCCATTTATTACATCAGCTACACAATGGTCGAACATGAGTTAAACTACTCATTCATTGAAAAAACCTGTCTAGCAGTAGTGTTTGCTTCACAAAAGTTCAGACACTAAATGTTGTCACACAAAATCAAACTCATCGCCAAGATCGACCCCCTAAAGTACATACTGTGAATGGCAGTGCTCATAGGAAGGATGGCCAAGTGGGTCATGATTCTATTTGAATACGACATCGAGTATGTCGAACAAAAAATAATCAAAGGTCAAGTGATCACAGATCAGCTTGCAAAAGCACCCATGTATTCAGAGAATCCACTTATATCAAAGTTTTCAGATGAATCCATCTTCAATCTCAACATAGCCAACTACTGGAAACTCTACTTTGATGGTTCCTACACGTAGCATGGATCAAGAGCTGGTGTCTTCTTCATCACCCCACAGGGGGACTGTATACCTAGATCCTACAAGTTGGCATTCCCTTGCATTAATAACATTGCAAAATATGAGGCATTAACCATAGGTCTCAGAATAATAGTGTAGTGGCACATCATGAGCCTCAAAGTATGTGGAGACTCCCAACTGATAATAAATCAAGTGAATGACAAGTAGCAAACAAAAGATGATAAGCTGAATTCATACAAAAAGTTGGTAGAGAGCCTTAAGGAATCATTCGTTGATATCACATTTGAGCAGATTCCCATAACAAACAACAAAGCAGTAGATGCCATGGCAGTGATTGGATCTTTACTGGATATTCCTTGCAACATCCTAAAACATGAATTCTTGGTAGAGCAGCTTCTTGTACCTACATTCGAGGTACCAGAGTCAAAATTTGTGTGCAAAATCATTGGTCCCAGTGATCCCTGGTACCATGAAATTTATACCTACTTGCGAATAGGGGTCCTACCTGCTGACTTACCCTCAAGCCTAAAAAGAACCTTTGTTAAGAAAGCATCCCAATTTTTCATCCTAGGAAATACCCTCTACCGTAGGAGCATAGAAGGAACCTTATTACGCTGCCTAAATGTTGAGGCATTGACCGCCTTAATTGAGGCGCATAATGGTATTTGTGGCTCACACTCGAGTGGAATGACCTTGGCCAAGAAATTGCTGGCAGGGTATTATTGGCCTACAATGGAAAGAGAAGCACATGACTACATCAAAAGGTGCCTACAATGCCAGCAGCAGGGGGACCTCATTCATTCTCCAACTCAAGAGCTCCATCCAATTGTCACACCATGGCCCTTTTCATAGTGGGGGCTTGATCTCGTTGGGAAAATCACCCCCACCTCATCCAATGGCCACAAGTTTATCATTACTGTGACCGAATATTTCACCAAGTGGGTGGAAGCCATACGAATGACATACATCACTGGAAATAATATATCAAAGTTCATCTTGAACTAATTAATATGTCGATATGATGTTCCCCAAACTATTATCTCAGATAATGGGACACCTTTCAAGAATCAAGATGTTCATGACCTATGTGAAAAATTAAAAATCCAACATCACTTTTCCACTCTGTATTATCCCTAAGGCAATGGCCAAGCATAAGCCACCAATAAAACCATTCTAAAAATCCTCAAAAAGATAGTCAATGATGCAGGTCGTAACTGGCATCTGCAGCTAAATCCCGCCCTCTGGGCCTATCAAACTAGCATCCGCACACCAATAGGTGCCACCCCCTTCTCCCTGGTCTATGGATCAGAGGCTGTATTACCCATTGAGATCAAGCTCCCATCACTGAGAATATCATTACAAAATCTTATCACAGATGAAGAATACAGAGTATCACGACTGAACGAGCTAGAGCTACTAGATGAGCGACGTATGGAAGCATTCAATCATTTTCAAGTCTATTAGAATCGACTCAAGAGGAGCTATAACAAAAATATTAGGAGTCAAACTTTCCAAGTCAGAGAACTTGTGTTAAAGAAGAACTAGAAAAACATTCCAAACCCAAACAATAAAGGAAAATTTGAACCTAATTGGTTGGGACCATTCATCATCATAGCGAACTACAAGTTAGGGGCATATCAGTTATCAACACCCAAAGATGAGCCTCTGCAGGAGCCCATGAATAGCTCCCATCTCAAAAAGTTGTATGCCTAAAATATTTCAAGGTATAGAACCAAAAAATCCAAAAAATTAGAAAATGTCCTCAAAAAATGGCCACCTTGATGAAAACCTGGAAAATAGGCATCTTGGTGCCAACAAAAAAAATCCAAAAAAAATAGGAAAGGATCAAAAACAGTAAAGAGAATAATCGTCCTCTAGTGAAAATGACTTCGGTGGCGCTTTGGGCAAGTACCTTGTTGAAAACCTGGCAAATAGGCGCCTTGTGCAAATAAGCAATTTCCATCCACCAAGATCTTCACGGCTTGTTCTGCATCATCCATCCATTACACTTCCATCATCTATCACATTCCATATCACCATCCATCATCTGTTCGCATCTGCATCCTAGTTTGGTCATGTGTTCATGTCATGATCCCTCCTAGTAGTACTCGACCCATTCTCAATGTCAGTTTGTCCTGCCTCTATAAGAGTAGTCTATTGCATCACGTTGGGGGCATGTTCTCATAAGATCGGATTGATGTATATTCTTGAAGTCCTTAAATCAAAAAATCCAAAAACATCAAAAAAGTCAAAAAATCCAAAAAACATCAGAAAATCAGAAAATCCAAAAACAGGTCAAAATTCAGTCAAAAAATCAAAAAAAGAGTCGTCTTGTCGAACTATGGGTCTCTAAGCCTTGAACATAGGAAAGGTTGATCTTTGATCATCCCCCAAGACACTTAGGTCAGTCCTTTAGGAGTCCGTCATAATAAACTGGTAGTCCATTTGTTCATATCTCATCAATAATCGAGTCTGTGTTAGTCGAATTATGTGGTCTCTACATGTATAACGTAGGCAAGGCTAATTTTTTGATCAAACCTTGAGGCCCCTAGGATAAGTCCTTAGATTAGTCTCTTGGTCAAAATTTCAGAAAACCCCAAAACATTTGAAAAATAAAAAATAAAACATTTGTAAAATCTTGAAAATACCAAAAACAGCCTCAAAACATTTCAAAAAAATATGAAAAACATCCAAATATTTGAAAAAATCCATCTGCCTCATCTCGCTTTCACCCGCAATAAACATCACTCATAATAAATCAATAATCCTCAACCTTTGGTAAAATAGTCAGAAACAAATCTAGCAGATCAAAAGTGAAAACTCAAAACGTCAAAATCTTAAGTCTAGGTCAGTATGTGAACAAGTTGATCTACTCTTTGTGTTAATAGCCTATCATCCAATCAGCCCCATATCAAATCATTTGATATCATCATGTCCTAGGATGCATCCTTCCTACAATGGACATCAACATTAGGCATCACCATAGTTTAGTCTTGGCTAGCGGTATTGAAGAACATTAGCTTGTTTGTTTACTTTATCTTTGTCTTTTGATTTATCTTATTGCGCTCATTCCAAGGACCTCTTGATGATGTCTAATCAAAATATTTAGAGAGATAGGAATGGGGCAATGATCATTATCTTTTTATCTTTCGTTCTTATTGGATGTCTTTGTAATATAACCTCGGTGAATACTTGCTTTATTAGGTGTGTATGGAAGGTGTTTTAGATATTTTGTTGACCACATGGGAAGGCTTGCCTTTCTATGTTTTGGTTCGAGATGTTTGAAGTACCTAAAGTGCATCCTATTAAGGTTTCTGTATGTCAGGTGTGAACAAAGATACTCCTACTTGATTGTCGATTCAAATTCCATCACACTAGGTACAACGCCATCCTGGTTCTTTATACCTTGATGCATTGTACCCATGTGTGTTATCAAACATAAGGTAATTGACCCTTTGAAAATCCCAACTCCTTGGCAAGTAATCATCATCATTATCATCATCTCATGTATTGTTGGAATCTCTTGCTTTCTTCTATCTCTTGCTTTTCGTGCTAACATGGTACCATGACAATTAATCAAATCATCATCACCATTGCATTCACCATGCATTCACAAACCGTCAACACATTGCATATTGCATATTTCATATCATATAGGAAATATTAAATCATATCATAACATTACATTCAAATTGATATTTAATATATATTGCTTATTCTAAGCATCTTATGAATCATTACATTAGCGTTCATTTGCATAAACATTTCATAAATCATATGTCATTACATAAGCATCCATTACATAACACACAAAAAGAAATCATCCCATCGCATTATAAACATTTGCATCATCACAACATCATTTGCATTCATTCTATCATAACATTGCATAATCATCCCATATCACATATAAGTATCCATTACACCATCACATATCATATATCAAAGTATCCATGTCATAAACATCATTTGCATCCATTAAATCATATCATAGATATCGTCATAACATTCACAAAAATCATAACACATATCATCATCATATCACATCATCATAAGTGCATATCATACATAGAAAAATTACATTACATCATACCATCCATCACTGCATAATATAGATTTGTTAGTCTAAGCATTTTGCACATCATAACATTTTGCATACATCATTAACAATGCATAATAAAAGGTACTAAAAAAAAAATGCATCCATACATCATCACATAGCATATTCATCACATAAGCATCATGGCATCATAAGATAGAATAATTGCATAGCATATAGAAATTAAAATCCATCCATAATACATCAAAGTAAAGATAAGACATAGCATATCACATTGGATCATAATCATCATCTCATATATATCATCAGAATAATACACTGTCATGGTACAAAAAATCAGATCAATGTACATGTGCATGTCAATGAGTACAATGGCCCATGGGGCTACCAAAAATGAGCCCACAGGGTGCAAAAAGAATCTTGTCTTGATCAAAAATAGGCCTAACCCTACTGGTTGTTGCCCTCGCCACCTGCTCTTTCTCCATGATCCTTTGTAGGTCTATGCCCTATCCTCTGTGAGAAGTCTAGGACTCGAGCTACTCGTGGAACGACCTGGTGATGATACAATATGTAATAATTAGCCTCCTGGACAACCTCCATGTATGCTCGAAGTGATACTGTGCTCTGGGAGGAAGATGAGGCCATACTCTCTAACTACTATCATTGACCCATCTTAGTCGCTACCTATAACTCTGTAGCATATCTTTGTTGGACCGCCTGGTCTCGCTCTAGCCATAGTTGATCTCTCTCGGCTGTCAGTGCCTGCACCTGTGCCTGTAACTAGAAAATTTTCCTATCTCTAGGATTTGGTTGTAGGGGTGGTTGCACAAGAGGCTGATCTTGATCCCCATCTCTGGGTGGTATCGGGATCCTATCCTGACATCTCGGATCTTGGTCCTACCGGGGGGCATCCTATCTCTGCTCTCCCTCCTGTGGGTCTTTGGGTGGCTGATCATGAGGTCCATGATCCTGAACTTGATGAACCAGTGGTGGCCCACCGCCTCCCTGATCCTAATCCCCGTCCCCCCGGCCCCATCCTGCTCCCTTGCCTCTGGCTCTCCGTCGAGTAGATGATGTCCCCGGAACTGTAAGTCTCAGTGGTGGCCGAAACTAATCTCTATAGGCCTACATAGTCCTTGGATCTACCTATCCCTGGTCATACGACCACAGCTTGGTCACCAGTTGTTGGAAAGAATCAACCGCCTCCTGGGTTGGTATGTAGTGACCCCAAGAACTTTGGCTCGTGGTCCTCACAAAAATAGCCACGTACTAATCATCGGGCCTATCATGTGGCTCTCTAAATTACCTCTGTACCTTTCCCAAAAGGTATCTCTCAATCATTGTATGCTCTCGTCCTTACATTAGTCGGTCCTGGCGAGCAAAGAACAATTGTTGAATTTCATTGAACTAGGCAGGTTGTCCAAGGTAGGGCCACCATGTGAACACTCACATATCATCGAGGACCCTCCTCCAATGAGGAATCTCGTGCTGCCTAGTGTGGGTGAAAGAAAGACCCCCTTTGTATCGCCAGACAAACAGATCATCTGGCTCCATCATAACTAGTACCACTCTCAGACGAAGCACAAAGATGCGCTCCCATGCCCAGACATGCAGGAGTGTGACTCCTGCCCCAAGTGCTATGCCATCCAAATAAGCAAAATCATGCAAATACTTGTAAAGTGAGGCTAGCAGAACTGGCCCCCATGCAAATAGTGTCTGTCGCTGAACCATCTACTCCCAAGTGAGCTCCCATCCAGGATTGAAATATCAGCCTTGCCAATCTGGTGCAACGAGACCTGAAATAATGGCTGCAATGACCAAGCGGTACGGTGATATGGTAGGTATGTGATGCTCTAGATCGATCTGGCCCTCACAAAATATAATTTGATTGGTTCCTATAATGTCGAAGTAGGTCTCCCTCCTGGCATATGTATCGTATATCACCCGCTCGCCATGAATAGGCAATCTCAGAATCCACCACATGTCCTCCAGTGTGACTATGGCCTCACTCATCAGAAGGTGGAACAAGGATGTCTCACTGTGCCATCTCTCAGCAAGTGTCATCATCATGCCCAAGTGTGTCCACACAGGCGGTCCGTAAGCGATGTACCAAAGTCCCATCCACCCTAGGTACTCCTATTGTCGCTTGGATAGATCATCCAAGAGGCCAAAAATCTCTCAAGACCTGTGCTCACGTGAGTAGATCTCTCTTGCCTCCTCCTACATTAGGAAAGTCACCATGTTAAAATTCATTGAAAAAATCTTGATCCTGGCTTGTCTCGACATCCCAAAATAACCTCAGCGTTGTTTCCTATGAAGGTAGTGCAGTTTGCAAACTCCAAACTACGCTGCTAGGAGCTTCAAACTCCTAAACTGCATTTCAACATTGCAATTTGCAAAGGCATTTGAGTTTAAGTGAAAAACCTAATTCTAAAGAGCACTGCAATGGTACACCTTGAAAAGGTGGCTATGTTTGGAATTTAACCCTAAACTCCAAATTGTGTTGTGGCATCGCTACTTGCAACGGTGATGCAGTTTGATGCCAAGCGACGCTATTTGAAATTTGCAGCGGTGCGATATAGCACTGCTCCTAGAGACCTAGATTTAAAATGTGTGAATTGAGCACAAAAATAAAAAAACAAGCTTGGGTCAAGTTGACTCACCGGTGGTCCAGTGCCAGGAAGCCTTTGACGCATCCATACCCTGTCGAAAATGTACATGGGAAGTTGTCGTTGCGCCATCTCGAGGTGTTAGAGCTCAAAATTGCAAAATATCTCAAGGTTGAATGTGAAAATGAATTGGAAGTGGCCCCTCGAGGCCTATTTAAGCCTGAAAATTAGGGTTTTTTACCCCGTTTAGTCGTCTTGTCATGGTTTTGGACCCCCGATCGTGTTTTTGCCCGACCGAAGGCTGTTTTGCACCATTTTTTGTGTTTTATTTCATTTTTTGGCCTCCTGAAGCCTTTTTGGACCTGTCAGGCACCTTGTCCTCTTTTTCGCGAGATCAGCCAAAAAAAATTGAATTTTTCGTCTGATCTCTCGAGGGGGCAGTATATTGGCATGTTTTCTCTCCCTAGGGCAGCAATAGGGGCAAATTTTGAAATCAATTTTTTTTTGCATTTTGATTGAGATAGTTTGTTCTTTGAACCAATGTAACAAGTGCATCACTTCAAAGAGGGGAAAAATGTAGACACGTATAATGTATTGATTAACGCTACACGCTTGATCCCGATTAACTAACACCATTTCATGATTAATCATCCTTAGTCTAACCATTTAAACAAATACTCTTATTTGATTAAATTCATCAATTTTCCTCCCTTAATTAAATAAATCATTTATCTGATTAAGTCATTCTCTCTTGTTAATTAAATCAATCAATTTGATCTAATTATCTCTATTTAATTAAATAATTCATTTTATTTGATTAAATCTCTAAATTCTATCTCTATTAAATTAAATAAATTAAAACCTTATTTGATTTAATCTAACCAATCACCCCCTTTAGTTAAATAAAACAAAATATTTATTTAACTATCTCTAAAATCACATTCTTCTCATCTTTGATTTAAATCAACCCATAAATCTAAGTCAAATTTGTCACATAATCTAATCCCTCATTAAATTAATTAACCCTTGATTAATTTAATCCTAATCCATGTCCCATCTTCTAGATTTTGCCACTTGCACATGAAAATAGATTTAATTCATTTATTGAATCCCTATTTTCTTTCAACATGGCATAAAAGAGGAATATTCCTTCAAATTTGATATCCCTCCAAGTGGACTTAGTCCTTTCAACAAGACATTTATTTCATCTTACAATTCTTTTTTCCTTGAGCCAAGTGGCCATTACTCCATTTGACTCTTCATCCACCTTGTCATTTCACTAATTTCAAATTTCAAATAAAGGCATTTATGGGCACATTCATCAAAATGTGCACATCCTTCATCCATCCATCTCTTGAAAAATGGCATCTTTCCATTGGTTGAAAGTTAGTCCCACATTGCTTCATTTTGGGCATTTCTCCATCTTGTATCTCTATAAATAAGAGGTTTCTCTCCTCATTTGATCATCCACAATTTGAGCAAACTTACTCTACTCAATTTCATCTTCAAGCATTGGCATTTTCATCAATTTCATCAAGGCATAGCTAGGTTATTGCAGGTTTTCTCCATGGAGTTCATTTGAAACAATCACCAAGCGGATCAATCATCACCAAATCATCAAAAGGTTGCATAGGATTTGGGAAAGGGTCAATTTCCACATCAAATTGGAACCAACTCCCCCATAAGATCAAGAGTTTGCATGTTTTTAATAGGATTTGATTTATCTTCTTTCTTTTTCATTGTGTTCTAGTTTTTATTCCTATTTTGAGCATCGCTAATGGATTTTATGGGGAACTTGGATCTCAACTTGCATTTGAATCTTCTAATAGGTTTGTTTGTTGTGTTTTGTAGGTACTAGGATCTTGGTTCTACATAAATAACTTGCACATCATATACAATGCTATTTGCACATATTATGATATCCTTTACTATCTGGACCATTCAAATAAAATAAGATGATGTTTCAATACAAAAATTATCTAAATAACTATCAAACAGTGTCATGAGTATGATACTCGAATTCTACTTCATAGAGCATTCCAACACCCATTATTCTTACCAGTTATTATGTATCTGTTGTCACCTAGAATTGCACCTTGTGCAGAGTTTACAATAAACTGATCATTCTAGAGCAACATGGGATCATCTCAAGGTGATGGGTCACCTATAATTGAAATGAACCTTCGGAGAAGGCCAGCTTCCTTTGGGTATCACCTAAACTATTGATTCCTTGAGAGAAAAGAGGAAGAAAGTGCATAAATTAAAAGACCACACTAGGGTGATACACCGAATGATGAGAAATCATGAAATGAACACAAAAAGAACATACACTTGAAAGCCTAATTGCTATTCTCAGAACAACATATTTTAGATTTAATGCTTGTTTTTCTAACATGTTCGGTCTACATATGCATCTCAGGAGGGAAAGATTGATTTTTCACAACTCTAAGATATGAATACAGTATTAAGGAAAAACACAGTTAGAGACTTGCAAGCTCAAAAAAGAAAGATACAGAAATGAGAATCATGCAAACATGAAGACAAAATTCGAAGGTAAACTCTGTGTTATATTCAAGATTCCAGCTGAGTTATAGAAAACATACATTGACTGAGAAAGGATTGATTGAAAATCACTAACTCTTCAGAGTGTGCCATCAGAACTATTTAGCAAAAAAGGAAAAAATGCCTTATATACAAACTGATAACGACCCACCTAGGGCTTACAAAATATCCTAGTTCAGAAAAAGATCTATCTCAGATCTTTTGATCGAAATAAATGCTAAAGCCATGTGTGTCCATGACAGTGAAGAGTCATCTCGAGGAAGCCTTCTTTAGATATCTTCAGCTACTGCATTCATTCCAATCCATCGTGTCTAGCTATCGAGTCCCTTGTTGAAAAGCTGCATTGAATGCCCCCCGAGCTCAGAATAGATATATGTTGTATTCATGTTGCATCCGTCCTGCGTTGGCATTCCACATTCTGATCAGACTGCCACGGTCCACCTTAGATCTCTCTGGTTAGTCAAGCACTCTCCACATGGGCCCTGCAGCTGGTTAAAGATCCCTTTGAATGGAATCGCATCTTGGAAAGACACTAAAAGTGTCTTGTCGATGCGATCAAGTGTCTCTGCAGCCCTTAAAAGTCATGCTGATACCACCAAAACCATCGGCAAGACAAACGAGTTTAGTTAGAAGTCTCAGCGAGCACCATTGAGTCATGCCGATAGCCCTTTCATTTGGTGCATCCATCGCTGTCGGCCAGACATCCCTCTGTCGGGAGGAGGTTGTGCCAAAGGCAGTTCAATTTTGGTGAGCACACGCCTCATTTCACCTCGGCAGGACTCCTAGCGAAACACCCTCGTGTCACCGAGATTCTACGTAGAACTCCCCTTCCTCCTGGAAAATTCCTTTTGTTCTAAAGGCTTTGCCGCTTGGCAAGACTAACGTCGGTCGGGAAGAAGTCTTCCTGAGCTCTTTGTGCTACGCCGAAGGTTCCTCTGTCGTCGGTGAGATCTCACCTTATTGCGGGGACATCTCCGTGAAAACTTCGTTACACTGAGGGCCCTTTGAGTCGGGGTGACATTTTCATCTTTGACAAGACGTTTCGCCGAGAACCTTTTCTTGGCTGAAACTGCTTTTTCCATTTTGAAGGCTCCACTGTTGTCATTGAGACTCTCTCCGAACTCTTGCATTCTTCTTAAGTTCTTCTTCCTCTTCGGCAAGACACTGAATGTCGGCGAGACATTTGCTTTAGTTATGCCGCCCTTCCTGTCGGGGAGACACTGAGACTTCGGCATGACCTCATGCCGAGCCAAAAACCCTTGACAAACTCCCTATCTCCTAGCCAGCTTCTCCCGCTTCGCTGAGACCTACGCCGAAACCAACATCATCCGTCGACCATCCATTTGCTGTCGGCGAGACATCTCTACTTCGGCGAGACTCTATATCAATATTCAATGATCTCAGCAAAGGCATTCATAATCGGTGGGACTCTCATCGAAAGCAAGATATTGAGGTCTCCATCTTTTGTGCCGGGCTCCTTGTGAATTCGGCGAAACTTGAGGCATTCGCCGAGACCCTTTGTTGAAGAAAAGAATCTCTGCTGAACCGAAAACCTCCAGTCGCTGAGACCTATGCTTCATCCTGTTGATGAGTCCATCCGTTCCAACCATGTTGTTGTAGCCTTCGCCCATCGGAGAGACTTCTCATAGACCGCATCTGTTACACTGAAAGGCCTCATACAGTGAGAGTCGCCGAGACAAGGAAGTTGTTATGCCAACCAGGAGCCTTCATGTTTCCCATCGGCGAGACTAAAATGAACTCGTGTCGAAAGATGACCACCCTGCATACTGTCGGCAAGACAAAAAGAAGTTGCCATGACACCTTCGTGAAAAACTAAACTCATGCCGAAATGATATACTTTGCTCCTCTAGTCGGAAAAACTTGTAGACTTCGCTGAGACTTTATGCCGATAGAGATATACCTTCGCCGATGAATCACCATATACCTAGTCGGGGAGAGATGATAAAATCAGTAAGACACAACCCCAACGGTGAACACATATGCCGACAACAACCCCATGGTTGCTAAAAAAAATGAAGCATCCCGCCGAATGAGGTATGCCAAAGCCTTTTGATCGCCGTGACATCGGATGAGTCCTGCCAATAGGCAACACAGACTCATCTGATGTAGCAAACGTGACCTGAGCCAGGGGAACATTCACGGGCCTATCCTGATATGAACCAGGATACAGAGAATGCAAAAAAGTAAGGGAACAACCGATGCAACATGGTAAAAATGTGGGCAGAAATTGTTCAAGAGGGAACCTAGCATGAAAAACCTTCGATGAAGAGATCCCATTTGACCCTTATGACACCTGCAACATAGATGCTTGCCTGATTGAGCCTGAGGGTTTAAACCAGGTAACATTTTTGGCAATTTTTACGGGATGTTTGCCTGCTAAACACGAAGACCGGTAGCCTAGGCCTATCCCTTGGGCATGGAGTTGTTAGAAAACTCAGAGGACAATTAAAACGTCAGCTTGCACATGGCCCCGACCTCATGAGATTTATAGAACACAATAGGTGGCCAAAGCGGCAAGACAGGGGAAATAAAAAGAGAAAATATATACTGTGCTAAAACAACACTTATGGAAAACATAAAACCTACACTATTATGTACAATAGATAAACTACATCAGATTTGAAAATAGGGCTTAAGGTGTATCCCATTAACTGGGATAGGAAGCACTTCACCTTCTATTGTAGCTAGTTGATATGCGTTATGTTCTTTGCAATCTTTGATGATGAATGGACCTGTCCATATGTTATCAAATTTAGTGTGATGGCCAGGTCTGCTCTTGAGAACGTCCCACTTCAGCACAAGGTCTCCCACCCTAAAAACCTTTGCTGTTTCTTTTTTATCAAATGTCTTCTTTGTCTGGAGTTGATGATATTCCAAAGCCTTCATTGCTCTGTCCCTCGATTCCTGGAGCTCCATAAGTTCTGCATATCTTACAGACATGGGATCCTATCCCTCAAGCATCTCCAGCTGGTGAACGATGTCTAGAGCTGGAAGCTCCACAGACAGGGGCAATCTTGCCTCTTTTCCATAGACCAACATGTATGTCGAGTTACCTACAGACCTCTTAGGGGTCACTCTATCTGCCCAAAGTGCATTCCTTAAATTATTGGGCCAGTTCCTCTGATTACCCTCTATGGTTCTTTTAATAATTTTGATGAGGTTCTTATTTGTGCTCTTAGCTAGGCCATTACCTTGAGGGTAATAATTTGAAGATGTGTTCAAATGAATGCCATGCTTAACGACCCATTCAGTTACTCTTAGACCCGTGAATGCAAGGGCATTGTCAGATATGATGGAGTCAGGTACCCCAAACCTGGTGACTATATCTTCATAGAAGCTCAAGACTGAAGACTCCCTTACTTCTTTCAAGGCTATTGCTTCTGTCCACCTTGTAAAGTAGTATGTGGCTGTAAGTACCCACTTGTGACCAGCACTAGAAGGTGGGTTTATTGGACCGATGAAATCAATGCCCCATCTCATGAAGGGCTGCCCTACTTGAATTAGATGCAGGGGCATACCTGGAAACTTTTCCTTTCCCAAAAATAGGGCACACTTGATGCACTTTCTTGACCAAGTATACGCATCCTTGAACAAATTGGGCCAGTAGTAACCAACTCATGATTTTTCAGGCAGTGGTTCTGGGAGCAAAGTGACCTCCTGCAGCTCCATCATGAAACTCATGAAGCACTCTTTCAATTTGGCCACTGTGAATGCATCTTAACAGGACACCATTCAGATCTTTTTTAAAAAGAACATTATTTACCAGTCTGTAAGAAATGGGTCATATCTTGGACCCAATTGGTTATCCCTACAGGTACATCATCTTGGTTGTTCTGAGGTTCATCTATATTGGCAAGGACAACATCATTTTCCAGTTCACTTTCACTACTCCCCCCTGAAGTAAGCTGCTCACAAAGGCCTCTACCTCTCACTAGTTTGGTGATCTTGATGTCTATGTCATACTCCATGACCTTGGTAATCCATCCCGCTCTTTTTTCATTCAGATCCTTATTCAATAAGAATTCTTTCACACTTGAGTGTGCCACCATGATATGAATTCTATTATGAGAGACCAAAGGCTTGAATTTATTAAGGCTTATGATCACAGCAAGAACGTGCCTCTCCACAAAGGAGTATTTTTGTTCATAGTCGACTAAGCCTTGGCTGAAGAAAGCTATTGGTTGCTCTAAATTCTCTTCATTGTTTTGAACCAATATTGTAGAAATGTTACTTGTGCTACCATAAGCATACAAATAAAATTCTTTGGAAAAATTAGGATTTACCAGCGTGGGAGCTGCTGCTAAGGCCTCCTTGACCTTTTCAAAACTATTCTTGGCATCCTTTGTCCAACTGAAGATTGCATTTTTCTTTAACATAGATGTTAAAGGCTGTAATAGATTTTTGACATCGGGGATGAATCTTCTTAGAAAGTTGATCTGGCCCAGAAAGCTCTGTAGGCCCTTCTTATGATTAGGCAGCGGCAACTCAAGTATGGCTCTGGCCCTTTCTGGGTCAATAGTAATTCCTTGCTCTGACACTATGTGTCCTAATAATTTCCCTTCATGGACAACAAAGATACTCTTCCTTGGATTGAGAGAGATACCGAATTATTTGCATTTTTCAAACACTTGCCTAAGATGCAACAGATGCTCATCAGCATTCTTAGAATACACTGTTATGTCATATAGGTAAATCAGTATGATTTTGTTGATCAGGTTTTGAAACGCCATGTCCATAGCCCTCTGAAATGTGGCACCAGCATTGGTCAAATTGAAAGGCATCCTTTTGTATGCCATGATGCCCCATTTAGTTGTAAAAGCAGTCTTAAACTGATCTTCCTCTTTAACCAACACCTGATTATATCCCGAGAAACCATCTAGCAATGAAAACCTTTCAGAACCAACAACCTCCTGTAAGATTCATTCCATGGAGGGCAGTGGGTAGTGGTCCTTTAGAGAGGATCTGTTAAGATCCTTGAAGTCTACACAGAGCCTTATCTCACCACTTTTCTTTCTAACCGGTACAAGATTGGAAACCCAAGAGGTGTGCTTGATAGGGAAAACAATACCCCCCTCAACTAGTTTAGTCAACTCCTTAATCATTAGAGGCTCAAGTTTGGGATTCAAAGGCCTTTGTTTCTGTCTTACTGGCTTGGCATTAGGCTCTAATTCAATCATATGCTGAGCAATATGGGGATCAAATCCTTTCAAATCTGAATACTCCCAAGCAAAGACATCATGAAATTCTTGGCACAAAGCAACAAAAGCTTGTCTATCTTCTGGTGAACAGATTTTTCCTATCTTAAGGAGCTTACCTTTGAAGATCTCCAAGTCTTTGTAGTGTTCTTGTTTAATCTGCAAGCTGGCTTTCCCCTTTTTGAGCTGATCATCAGTACTGAAAATAGACTCTAAGGTAACTAGGCCTTTGGGCAATTTGTTTGTCTTTAGCTGTATGATTTGATCACCATATTGCTGCTTGAGTTTTTCTTGATTCAACATGGAGAACTGATCTTCTTCGAGCAAGAAGGAAAGGATTTGCTCATCACTGTCAAAGACTTGCCAGTGAATGTTCTTGTCAGCAATTGAGGGTCTAACCACAACCTTGACATACTACTGCACCTTCTCCTTTCTGATGTCACCTGGAATATCAAACTGTGCTCCAATGGCTGCGAGCCTGTCGGCATGCTTGTTCTGATTTCTTGGGACATACACTAAATTAAATGCATCAAAATCTTCGAGCATGTTCCACACTTTGTTTCTCTAGGACTTTAATGTGTCATTTTTAGCAACATTTAGGCCCCTTACTTGATTAAAGATTAATTCGCTATCTTCATGGACTTTCAAGTTGGTTATTCCTCTTTTCCTGGCCCATTCTAGACCTTGAACCAAGCCCTTATACTCAGCAGTGTTATTGGAGCATGCAAAAGAAAAATGGAACGCAAAGTAGTATTTATCACCTTGAGGAGACACAAGCATTGCACCTCCTCCTGCTCCATTTTTACTTCTCGAACCATCAAAGAACATTTCCCAAAGTCCATTAAGCAGTTGCAATAACTGATCTGCATCTTTCTCTAAGTTTGGAATCTCTGTATCAGGCTCAAGAATGACATAGTTTCCCATACCAGCATCTTGAATGAGGTCTACAGGGCTGTCCGATACATTCTCAACTGCCCATTCATGCAGCAGCATGTTAGGAACAACTTCTGATTGGAGTTCTTGAGCAGCAGCTAGTTCATTGTCAGTAGAAACAAAACAATTTGCATTTGCAGTGGAAGGAACGACATTTATGGGGCTTGGGTTATATGACTCAATGTGGTCTTTGGCCATCCTTTCAGACTTGATGGTAACTTTAGTCCCATATCTTGTTCTAAATAACATGTGTGACCAATCAGCTGATACATATCCACCTATCTTGGCTGTAAAGTCTCTAGATAAACACAAGGAAAAGAAAGGTGGAAGGTCTATGACGCATATGTCTTGAGGGACTGAAAAGTTTGGACAAGCATGGAGAGTGAGGTTTAAGTCCTTGATGATACCCAATGTGTTAACCGAAGTGCCATCCAATTGGATCACTCCCTTCTCCAAAGGCTGGTATTTTAGTCCAAGTTTATTTGCAATCTATTTTGGCATGACAAAGCTGCTAGCTCCACTATCCACCATACAGTTATGGACTAATTTATAACCAATGATCACTAACACATAGAAAGGAGGTGGTTTAACTCTTTTTTCATTCACTATGCAAGGTTGCTGACCATTTCCCTAAGAATCATTTGTTAACACAGCTCTATCCTGACCTATTGAGGGCTCGGACTCATCAGATATTTTCAAACTTGATAGGGCTGATTGTAACATATCCTTTTGACAAGGGATGACTAAAGAGTCCCACATAGACATGGTTACATTTGTCTTTCTCATGCTATCAAGAATGTTAAAAGGTGCAATTGTATTTTTATTGTGTACCTTTGCACCGGTATGATTAGCTTGTAAGCGTGGCTGCTCCTTATCTGAGGGTTGCTAATCTCTTTGTGAACCACAAATTGCTTGAGAGGTAGATGGATCCATAGCTGATGCCTTTCCCTTGTCAGCTGCTTGGTCAAGCTCGAATTCCCTCTTCTTTGCCCTAGTGTTGGCTGCAATTGGAGAACTATCTTCATTCAGTCCACAGAACTCTTGACCTTGCCAATTAAGCAGGGTTGTATCATTGTTGAATTGGTCCTGATATTGTGAAGTTGGATCATTAAGTGCTTGTTGCTGTGAACTCGAAGTATTCTGCACCATAAGTGCCTGATTAATGAGTCCATTTGAACAAGTGGCTTGATTATGAGATTGGTTACAAGGGTAGCACCATTCATAATCAGTTGCTAAATTGTTTTGAGTGGGAACCAGGTCCCTGACTGCACCAACGGGTGTTGGAGCATAGGCCTGAAAAGGCCTTGTGTTCACACTCTGTCTTGGGCCCTGATAATTGCCTTGATACTGCTGTCTATTCCCTTGGAATTGCTACTGCTGACCTTGAAAAGGCAGACTTGAGGCTTGATTTTGCTGTTGATAAGGCCTGGAATACGTCTGTTGCTTTTCCAAGTTTACCAACTTGTTACCAAAAGTCTGTAAAATACTTTTGATCTCTTGTAATTCATTTGATGAGCTTGAAGCAACACTTTCCTGCTTGTCAATGGTTGGAACAATAGCTGGAAGCGTTGGTATGGCTGGCAGAGGTGTGAAAGGAGGTATTTGCAAAGGAATATTTGCATGAATTTGTGGGAATATTGGCATTGGTGGCCTGGGAGCAAGCTTACTAGCTTGTATTAAGCTATTTTCAGCTCTAATAGTTGTTTCAAAGGCGTCTGGCAAAGATACTCCTCCCATTGACTGTATCATGACAGCTATATCACTGTTCAAAGCTCTCAAAAAGTATAAGAATGCATACTCTGGAGGTGGCCTCACCATTGTAGGGATTCTATCACAAGTCCTTTGGAATCTAAAATTGAAGTCGTTCATCTGCTCTTGTGGAGCCCTCTTAATGGTAGTCAGTTGCTCCAAAAGAGACAAGTTGTCAGACCTGTCTTGGAATTGCTTGTGCAATTTTTCTCCAAAGTCATCCCATGTTGCAATTGAACTGACCGGCAGGATCCTGTACCACTGCACAACTCTTCCTTTTAGTGAAGCAGCTAGCAATCTTAATGCAACATCTTCTTCGGTTATGTGATGGAATCCACATAACGAAGCCACATCTCTTAAATGTTCAATTGGAGTAGTTTGATTTTCTCCTGTGAAAATTGGTAGACTCTTCAAAGCTGCCATTGGAATATCATTGTGTTGTGCTAGATTCAAGGGGCTCCCTCCATTGAAAGCAATGAAGGGTTGATTCCTTAGAGCAGCCATTGGAGGTATTTGAGGCGGATTTGTTGGTGCAACGAAATGAGATCTTACAAGTGGAGGAGTGGACTGAATTCTTCTGGAATAGATGATTGTTGTTCTTTGCCTTTCCTCAACTCTTCCTTGTCTTCTTGGTGGTGATAGTTGCAAGTATTCAAAAGGGCCTGAGCTGCTTCTCGTTCAAACTCTTTTCATAAACTAGAGAAGGCGTTGATTTTTGGAGTTCTTCCTCATTGTGGAGTCGCCAAGTATGCCAAAGGCATCTATAAAGCCTGATAATTCACTGGTTGCATACCAAACCAGTAGTTAAAACAAATTTTTGTCCCACCGGGCGTGCCAGAAACTGTTGTCACCTAGAATTGCACCCTGTGCAGAGTTTACAATAAACTGAGCATTCTAGAGCAAAATGGGATCATCTCAAGGCTGTGGGTCACTATAACTGAAATGAACCTCTGGAGAAGGCTGACTTCCTTTGGGTATCACCTAAACTATTGATTCCTTGAGAGAAAAGAGGAAGAAGGTGCATAAATTAAAAGACCACACTATGGTGATACACCGAATGATGAGAAATCATGAAATGAACACAAAAAGAACATACACTTGAAAGCCTAATTGCTATTCTTAGAACAACATCTTTCATATTTAATGCTTGTCTTTCTAATAGGTTCGGTCTACATACGCATCTTAGGAGGGAAAGATTGATTTTTCACAACTCTAAGATATGAATACAGTATTATGGAAAAACACAGTTAGAGACTTGCAAGCTCAAAAAAGAAAGATACAGAAATGAGAATCATGCAAACATGAAGACAAACTTCCAAGGTAAACTCTATGTTATATTCAAGATTCCAGCTGATTTACAAAAAACGTACATTGAATGAGAAATGATTGATTGAAAATCACTAACTCTTCAGAGTGTGCCATCAGAACTATTTAGCAAAAAAGGAAAAAATGCCTTATATACAAACTGATAACGGCCCACCTAGGGCTTACAAAATATCCTAGTTCAGAAAAAGATCTATCTCAGATCTTTTGATCGAAATAAATGCTGAAGCCCTACGTGTCCATGACAATGAAGAGTCATCTCGAGGAAGCCTTCTTTAGATATCTTCAGCTACTGCATTCATTCTGATCCATCGTGTCTAGCTACAGAGTCCCTTGTTGAAAAGCCGCATTGAATGCCCCTCGAGCTCAGAAAATATATATGTTGTATTCATGTTGCATCTGTCCTGTGTTGGCATTCCATGTTCTGATCAGACTGCCATGGTCCACCTTAGATCTCTCTGGTTAGTCAAGCACTCTCCACATGGGCCCTACAACTGGTTAAAGATCCCTTTGAATGGAATCACATCTCGGAAAGACACTAAAAGTGTCTTGTCGATGCGATCAAGTGTCTTTGCAGCCCTTAAAAGTCACACTAATACTACCAAAACCATCAGCAAGACAAACGGGTTCGGTTAGAAGTCTCAGCGAGCACCATTGAGTCATGCCGATAGCCCTTTCATTTGGTGCATCCATTGCTGTCAGCCAGACATCCCTCTGTCAGGAGGAGGTTGTGCCGAAGGCACTTTAGTTTTGGCGAGCACACACCTCGTTTCACCTTGGCAGGACTCCTGGCGAAACCCCCTCGTGTCGCCGAGATTCTACGTAGAACTCCCCTTCCTCCTGGCAAATTCCTTTTGTTCTAAAGGCTTTTCCGCTTGGCAAGACTCACGTCGGTCGGGAAGAAGTCTTCCCGAGCTCTTTTTGCTACGCCGAAGGTTCCTTTGTTGTTGGTGAGACCTCACCTTATCGCAGGGACATCTTCGCAAAAACTTCGTTACACTAAGGGCCCTTTGAGTCGGGGTGACATTTCTGTCTTCGACAAGACATTTTGTCGAGAACCTTTTCTTGGCCAAAACTTCTTTTTCCATTTCGGAGGCTCCACCTTTGTCGTTGAGACTCTCTCTAAACTCCTACATTCTTCTTAAGTTCTTCTTCCCCTTCGGCAAGACACTGAATGTCGGCAAGACATTTGCTTTAGTTATGCCGCCCTTCCTATCGGGGAGACATTGAGACTTCGACATGACCTCATGTCGAGCCAAAAACCTTTGGCGAACTCCCTATCTCTTGGCCAACTTCTCCCACTTCACTAAGACCTACGCTAAAACCAACATCATCCGCCGGCCATCCATTTGTTGTTGGTGAGACATCTCTACTTTCGGTGAGACTCTATATCGATATTCAATGATCTTGGCGAAGGCATTCATAATCGGCGGGACTCTCGCTGAAAGCAAGATATCGAGGTCTCCATCTTTTGTGTTGGGCTCCTTGTGACTTCGGTGAAACTTGAGGCATTCGCCGAGACCCTTCATTGAAGAAAAGAATCTCCGCCAAACCAAAAACCTCCAGTCATCGAGACCTATGCTTCGTCCTGTCGATGAGTGCATTCGTTCCAACCATGTCACTGTAGCCTTTGCCCATTGGAGAGAACTCTCATAGACCTCATCTATTACACTGAAAGGCCTCATACATTGAGAGTCGTCGAGACAAGGAAGTTGTTACGCCGACTAGGAGCCTTCATGTTTCCCATCGGCGAGACTAAAATGAACTCATGCTGAAAGACGACCACCCTGCATACTGTCGGCAAGACAAAAAGAAGTCGCCATGACACCTTCGTGAAAACCTAAACTCATGCCGAAATGATATACTTTACTCCTCCAGTCGGCAAAACTTGTAGACTTCGCTGAGACTTTATGCCGATAGAGATATACCTTCACCAATGAATCACCATATACCTAGTCGGGGACAGATGATAAAATCGGTAAGACACAACCCCGATGGTGAACACATATGCCGATAACAACCCCATGGTCACCAAAAAAAATGAAGTGTCCCACCGAATGAGGTATGCCGAAGCCTTTTGATCACCGTGACATCGGATGAGTCCTGTTGATAGGCAACATAGACTCATCCGATGCAGAAAACGTGACTTGAGTCGGGGGAACATTCACGAGCCTATGCCGATATGAACCAGGATACAGAGAATGCAAAAAACTAAGGGAACAAGATGCAACATCATAAAAATGTGGGCAGAAATTGTTCAAGAGGGAACCTAGCATGAAAAGCCTTCGATGAAGAGATCCCATTTGACCCTTATGACACCTGCAACATAGATGCTTGCCTGATTGAGCCTGAGGGTGTAAACCAGGTAACAGTATCAAACACTTATATCTAAATGATTATTACTAGTGTTTGAAGACCAAAAAGGATGTAGAAACCCAAGCTCTTTTCATTTAGGGATAACATTAAAACCGTCATAAAATGTCTTATGAATAAGGGTTTAGCTAGAGACCAATGGAATGGTAAGGGAAGCCAAAATTGTAATCTCAATCTAAAACATAAAGATTACACCAACAGGCTTCATAGGTTTTCGACCTTCCCCAAAAACTGCTTATCTCAAACTTAAACCTAAATGTCCAATGGTAACCACTACTCAGTAGTAAAATTTGTTGGCTAAGCCACAACAAGAGTTACCCATTTGAATTCAATATTCCCAATAAAGCATATGTATAGTTTACTTATAGTGAGATTATCCACCTACAACCCCAAAACACTCATAGATATGATCTGGGTATAAACACAACTCCCATATATTGCTCGCACTATAATCAATACATGTAATACACAACCAACACTCCCAATACACATGATATGCTTTAACATGCAAATGCATCTACACGTACACAAATACCAGGTGGGTATGCTTAAAATTAGCTAAAGATAGACCCCTATACCTGCATAGATATCCCCCAAGGTTTGAGATGGGGTCTTCAGCCCTTGCTTCTACTCCACAATCCTTTGTCCTCCATGAAACCCAAATAATGGACTTCAATCATACAATAAATCTGAAATACCTGTGTGATTCTATGCATTCTAACCTCCACCACTTGGAGAAAGTGATATGCCTAACCACTGCTTTCTCTATTTCCTTCATTTTCATTCTCTCTCCATGCCTAGTTGAGATCTCCCAAGTTTAGTCAATGACTAGCCCCATGCTTCGATCTTCCATCCCAAAACTTCTCAAAATACAACCCACTTTTTTTTTGCTCCTTCCTTACTCTTAGAATTGTCCCTTTTCTTTCCTCCCAAGCCACTCATGAAAAAATCATGAAACATTTTCCCTTTCTTTGCACTGCTTCAACTGTAACGACACAAACCCTTCTATGAAGTAAAAATTTCTAATTTACACCAAACAAGTAAATAATCTAAGTAACAATGCCAATGCAATCAATTCTTTTCTTTTCTTTACTGATAATTTCCAATCATGATTCATAACATATTATAACATGAATTCCATTTCATTTCATAAAAAAACATCAATGCAAGAAATCATACAATTACATACATAGCTCAAAGAGCTTTAGAACAAATAGTTGTAAGGTGGTCTAGGATCCTTCCTTTCAAATCTTGGTTCTTATGTCACCTGTTGTGGAGGAGAAGCATCACTCAGGAACTTTTCCACCAACCACAAACTCATAATGAGATCCCTCACACATCTATCATTCAATAGATGGTCTTTCCCTTTGACGAAGAGATTGGTAGAGTAATTGATAATGACAACCAATTGAGCATAGCGTTGTGTCCTACATAACTAGATCTTATAAACCTACAATCTTGGTCTAACATTTAATACGAGATCATGGTGAATTGATAGTGTTAGTCTCAGTAGTCACACAATCTATTGTGGAGTCTCATAAATTCACACTACTCTGGCCAAAGTGTTACATTCAGTATTCCTATTGAGAGTCATCTATCACATACACTACTCAAGGCTGATTTGACTTAAGTCTATCTTAAGCTACACATAGGTATTTCATTCAATGGATAGTCCATCATCCCAGATAACCTACAACCATATTAGTCTACTTGGATTATACCTACTTAACTAGTGAGTACACAAGTTAGGTATTTCCCTTCTATGGATAATCCTTCACTCCAAAGATAACCTCTATACTTGGATAACCTTACTTACTTGTAAGTATAGATAATTCTCTCCCATAGTGGATGACCTCTCCTAGGAGTAAACATAAGCTATACTAGTTAAATCAATAACTTAGCTAAATACACATATGTTCTTTTCATGTTCAATCATACCTAGTATATAATACCTATGATAAACACCCATCTCCTACTATGGAGTACATAAAAACAGATTATGAAAGCATCATAATAACTTCACTTTCCTTTTCAAAGTATTCTAAAATATCTAATGCATATATTGGAAAGACATCTCAACCATGCATGCAAAACACACCATTCAAAGTAAAATAAAAAAGAAGAAGATACCCTCATGCTTGTTATCACTTTATCCAAACTAATGATAGCAATGCAACTCTCTCCAATAGCAAATGGAATGATAACCAACTTCTCACAAGAATATCTCACCATCTCTATCTCACTTGTTGGTAGCTTACCTCGCTCAAAATATAATCTCTTCTCAACTAAATGATCTCACTCCTATCTCTTTGTAATGTCCCCTTCTCATCAGTGATCAGTTTTGACACTCTTCAGCCTATTCCAGAGGCCTGTAGGCTCGTTGAGGTAAAATTAGGGTTTCCTTGCTTGGAGTTTTGAGGCAATTTTAGGTGTTTACTATTTAAAATAAATACTATTTTTAGTAGTGGTCCTTTTCGTAGTGCTTCAGTGTATTCTTTTCTTGTTGGAGTAGTTGATATTTTTGGTTGTAGAATTCCATATGTAGTATTTGTGGCATGTTTTAATTACAAGGCATTAATGTTATAATTTACAGTTGACCCCTTGGCCTAGGAAAATAACTTTAAGTTGTTCTTGTTATCTCCTAGAAATGCACCCTATGCAAAGTTATGAAAAATTGAGCTTTCTAGAGAAACATGGGATCATTTCAAGGTTGTGGGTCACCTAAAGTTGAAATGAACCTCCGGAGAAGGCCGACTTCCTTTTTGTTATCACCTAACTACTGATCTTTGTAAGGAAAAGGGAGAAGGAGTGCATGAAAATAAAACTAAACCCTATGGTGATACACCGAACTGATAAGAGCAATGGAATACTTTGATTTACACTTGAAAATTGACAATGAATCATAAAATTACACATCAAATCTGTAAGCCTTGCATTAATGTATCACAAACAGGTTTGATTCACACACTTTTTCAAGAGAGGAAAATACTTTCACAGATTGGAATCCATGTGTGATTATGTAAACATAGTTTGTGATTTGTATAATGATACTTTTGCAAAGGAAGGCATGAAAACAAAAGATAAAGTTATAAGGGAATAGAAGAAATTCACAAAATAACTCGATCATTAACATGAAATGCTCAACACTTTGCAGGAAAAAGATGGTAATTTTGAATCATCAATAGTGGCCAAGTTAAACTCTGTATATTATGCTCCAAATGAGTTACAAAAGTTTGCTAATCTGAGAAAGGATTGCAAAAGTCACAAACTTTTGAAAAGCATAAGAAGAACTCTTTTACAAAGAAGCAAAAAATGCCATATATACTAGAAGTGTCGGCCCCTACCCTAGGGCTTACAAAAAATATCATCCTCCAGAAAGATCTGCCCCTAGACATTTTTAATGAAGTTAATGTTGCATTCAAGTGTATCCCTGTTGTCCATGTCGGTGAAGGATCGCTCTAGGAATGGCCTCCAACTCTTTTGGAATAATCGCATTAACTTCTCTGGCCTCCGTGTCCACCTTGAGACTTCATCCAAGCCACCTTGAACGTTCTGAAGTGTTATCGGGTTGGCAATACTTCTTATTGAACTCCCCATCTCGGTGATAGGTCCCACCGTAGCTAGCTCCCTATCGGCGAGACACTATCCTCTTGACAGGACCTCATAGCGAGCTCCACTTCTTTCGCTAAGCTCACTTTACTTCGGGGAGGCTCTGCTTGGTCACCAAGACACCACAACAAACTTTAAAACTTTCACCAAGACTTCCCCGTATCGATAGGACTTCTCCCCGAAGGCACGACCTTATTCCAATGGTACCCTCTCTTCGACGAGACACCACTCGGTCGCTGGGACGTTACAGTGAGGTCCTTCTTGTCTCCCCAATGACATCTCTTTTCATCGAGACCTCTGTTAGTTGCTGAGACATCTCCCCGAGCTCCTTTCTTTTGCCCAGAGCTCACTTTACTTCAGCCAGACTGTGGTTGATCAACAAGACCTCATAGTGAGGCCCTTTCTTTCTTTGCGATGACACTTCTTTTTGCTGAGACCACTCAATGATTGTGAACTCGTCTCCTCGATGCCACCCTGAATAACCCTCGGCGTGACTTTCGTCTGTCAGTGAGACCTCATGGTGAAGGCCTCATCTCTTGGCGAGCTCGGACCACTGTCGGCATGACCCCTGCTAGTCGCCAAAACATCACAGCGAGAGCCCCAACTTTCGCTGAGACCCTCCTGGCGAGCCTTCTCCCTGCGGAAAGACCTCTTAGCGATGAAAATGTTTGGCCGACCAAGACATTTCAAAATGAGTAGAACCCCTGCTAGTCAGCAAGACAACTGGAAGGTCTTGGTGACTCTCTCCTTAGAGGATTTTCATGCCGAACTTTACTGAGGAAGGCTTTCAACTGAGCTCCTTGAGAAATGCCTCAGATGTATGATTTAATCCTGCACAACAATGTCTCCACTTGGCCTTCATGACACCTGAAACATAGATTGCCCAACTGATTTAGCCCATAGTTGAAAATTGGGCAACAGAAACAAAGGTTGAACTAGAGTGAGAGGGTGGGAAACATGATGAAAATGATGATTGGTTGTTGCTGCAAGGGAAATTGGGCTGAAACCAACATTATGGTTGGTTGAATGTAACTCATAAGAAGGTGTAGGAGCAACATACTCATGATGTGGAGGGTAATAGTAATCATTTTCATGAATATTTGACATCTTTTCATTCAAAGAGCTGGAAACTCAGAACTAACAAATTCTTTTGAGACATACCAATACTTGTGCCTATGAAACCAGAAGATTTGAGCTCGAAGTCACCAGGTGTTGTTTGAACTACCTCCAAAGACTGAATGATACTGAGATAGACACCAAATCTCTCAGTATGCTGAATTTATTATTAATGCACTGGCTTTTCTACTACTTCCCAAACTCAAAGTTGCCATGATATGCTGATGTTTACCTCTAAAAGGCCTAAAACTCATTGGCTGCATATAAAAAACTAGTAGTAATATGTAATCCTTAAACTATTCTGATTCAAACAGTCCCACTAGGCGTTGCAAAACTGTTATCTCCTAGAAATGCACCCTATGCAAAGTTATGAAAAACTGAGCTTTCTAGAGAAACATGGGATCATTTCAAGGCTGTGGATCACCTAAAGTTGAAATGAACCTCCGGAGAAGGCCGGTTTCCTTTGTGTTATCACCTAACTACTGATCTTTGTAAGGAAAAGGGAGAAGGAGTGCATGAAAATAAAACTAAACCCTATGGTGATACACCGAACTGATAAGAGCAATGGAATACTTTGATTTACACTTGAAAATTGATAATGAATCATAAAATTACACATCAAATCTGTAAGCCTTGCATTAATGTATCACAAACAGGTTTGATTCACACACTTTTTCAAGAGAGGAAAATACTTTCACATATTGGAATCCATGTGTGATTATGTAAACACAGTTTGTGATTTGTATAATGATACTTTTGCAAAGGCATGAAAACAAAAGATAAAGTTATAAGGGAATAGAAGAAATTCACAAAATAACTTGATCATTAACCTGAAATGCTCAACACTTTGCAAGAAAAAGATGGTAATTTTGAATCATCAATAGTGGCCAAGGTAAACTCTGTATATTATGCTCCAAATGAGTTACAAAAGTTTGCTAATCTGAGAAAGGATTGCAAAAGTCACAAACTTTCGAAAAGCATAAGAACTCTTTTACAAAGAGGCAAAAATTTCCATATATACTAAAAGTGTCGGCCCCTGCGCTAGGTCTTACAAAAAATATCATCCTCTAGAAAGATCTGCCCCTAGATATTTTTAATGAAGTTAATGTTGCATTCAAGTGTATCCCTGTTGTCCATGTCAGTGAAGGATCGCTCCAGCAATGGCCTCCAACTCTTTTGGAATAATCGCATTAACTTCTCTGGCCTCCGTGTCCACCTTGAGACTTCATCTGAGCCTCCTTGAACGTTCTGAAGCATTATGGGGTCGGCAAGACTTCTTATTAAACTCCTCGTCTCGGCGATAAGTCCCACCGCAACCAGCTCCCTATCAGCGAGACACTATCCTCTCGACAGGACCTCATAGTGAGCTCCCCTTCTTTCGCCGAGCTCACTTCACTTTGGGGAGACTCCGCTTGGTCACCAAGACACCATGGAAAACTTTAAAAATTTTGTCGAGACTTCCCCATATCGATAGGACTTCTCCCCGAAGGCACAACCTTATTCCGAAGGTACCCTCTCTTCGGTGAGACACCACTCGGTCGCTGGGACGTTACAGCGAGGTCCTTCTTGTCTCCGCATTGACATCTCTTTTCGCTGAGACCTCTGTTAGTCGCTGAGACATCTCCTTGAGCTCCTTTCCTTCACCCTTAGCTCACTTTACTTCAGCCAGAATGTGGTTGATCGGCAAGACCTCATAGCGAGGCCATTTCTTTCTTCGCGATGACACTTCTTTTCACCGAGACCACTCAGTGACTTTGAACCCATCTCCTCGATGCCACCCTGAAAGACCCTCATCATGACTTTCGTCTGTTGGTGAGACCTCATGGTGAAGGCCTCATCTCTTGGCGAGCTCGGACCACTGTCGGCATGACCCCTACTAGTCGCCGAAACATCACAGCGAGAGCCTCAACTTTCATCGAGACCCTCCTCGCAAGCCTTCTCCCCACGGCAAGACCTCTTAGTGATGAAAATGTCTGGCCGAACAGGAAATTTCAAAATGAGTAGAACCCCTACTGGTCGGAAAGACAACTGGAAGATCTTGGTGACTCTCTCCTTAGAGGATTTTCATGCCGAACTTGACTAAGGCAGGATTTCAACTAAGCTCCTTGAGAAATGCCTTAGATGTATGATTTAATCCTGCACAAAAATGTCTCCACTTGGCCTTCATGACACCTGAAACATAGATTGCCCAACTAATTTAACCCATAGGTGAAAATTGGGCAACAGAAACAAAGGCTGAACCGGAGTAAGAGGGTAGGAAACATGATGAAAATGTTGATTGGTTGTTGCTGCAAGGGAAATTGGGCTGAAACCAACATTATGGTTGGTTGAATGTAACTAATAAGAAGGTGTAGGAGCAACATACTCATGATGTGGAGGGTAATAGTAAGCATTCTCATGAATATTTGACATCTTTTCATTCAAAGAGTTGGAAACTCAGAACTAACAGATTCTTTTGAGACATACCAACACTTGTGCCTGTGAAACCAGAAGATTTGAGCTCAGAGTCGCCAGGTGTTTTTTGAACTACCTCCAAAGGCTGAATGATACTGAGATAGATACCAAATCTCTCAGTATGCTGAATTATTATTAATGCACTGGCTTTTCTACTACTTCCCAAACTCAAAGTCGCCATGATATGTTGATGTTTACCTCTAAAAGGCCTGAAACTCACCGACTGCATATCAAAAACCAGCAGTAATATGTAATCCTTAAACTGTTATGATTCGAACAGTCCCACCAAGCGTGCCAAAAATTGTTATCTCCTAGAAATGCACCCTATGCAAATTTATGAAAAACTGAGCTTTCTAGAGAAACATGGGATCATTTCAAGGCTATGGGTCACCTAAAATTGAAATGAACCTCCGGAGAAGGCCGGCTTCCTTTGTGTTATCACCTAACTACTGATCTTTGTAAGGAAAAGGGAGAAGGAGTGCATGAAAATAAAACTAAACCCTATGGTGATACACTGAACTGATAAGAGCAATGGAATACTTTGATTTACACTTGAAATTTGACAATGAATCATAAAATTACACATCAAATTTGTAAGCCTTGCATGAATGTATCACAAACAGGTTTGATTCACACGCTTTTTCAAGAGAGGAAAATACTTTCACATATTGGAATCCATGTGTGATTATGTAAACACAGTTTGTGATTTGTATAATGATACTTTTAGAAAGGAAGGCATGAAAACAAAAGATAAAGTTATAAGAGAATAAAATAAATTCACAAAATAACTTGATCATTAACCTAAAATGCTCAACACTTCGCAAGAAAAAGATGGTAATTTTGAATCATCAATAGTGGCCAAGGTAAACTCTGTATATTATGCTCCAAATGAGTTACAAAATTTTGCTAATCTGAGAAAGGACTGTAAAAGTCACAAAATTTTGAAAAGCATCAGAAGAACTCTTTTACAAAGAGGCAAAAAATTCCATATATACTAAAAGTGTTGGCCCCTGCCCTAGGGCTTACAAAAAATATCATCCTCCAGAAAGATCTGCCCCTAGATCTTTTTAATGAAGTTAATGTTGCATTCAAGTGTATCCCTGTTGTCCATGTCGGTGAAGGATCGCTCCAGGAATGGCCTCCAACTCTTTTGGAATAATCGCATTAACTTCTCTGGCCTCTGTGTCCACCTTGAGACTTCATCTGAGCCACCTTGAACGTTCTGAAGCATTATCGGGTCATCAAGACTTCTTATTGAACTCCTCGTCTCGACGATAAGTCTCACCGCAACCAGCTCCCTATTTGCGAGACACTATCCTCTCAACAGGACCTCATAGCGAGCTCCCCTTCTTTCACTGAGCTCACTTCACTTTGGCGAGACTCCGCTTGGTCGCCAAGACACCACGGTGAAATTTAAAACTTTCGCCGAGAGTTCCCCGTATCGATAGGACTTCTCCCCGAAGGCACAGCCTTATTCTTAAGGTACCCTCTCTTCGGTGAGACACCACTCGGTCGCTGGGACGTTACAGCGAGGTCCTTCTTGTCTCCTCGTTGACATCTATTTTTGCCAAGACCTCTGTTAGTCACCAAGACATCTCCCTGAGCTCCTTTCTTTCACCCCGAGCTCACTTTACTTTAGCCAGACTGTGGTTGATCGGCAAGACCTCATAGCGGGGCCCTTTCTTTCTTCGCGATGACATTTCTTTTCGCTAAGACCACTCAGTGACTGTGAACCCGTCCCCTCGATGCCACCCTGAACGACCCTTAGCGTGACTTTCGTCTGTCGGTGAGACCTCATGGTGAAGGCCTCATCTCTTGGCAATCTCGGACCATTGTCGGCATGACCCCTGCTAGTCACCGAAACATCATAGCGAGAGCCCCAACTTTCATCGAGACCCTCTTGGCGAGCCTTCTCCCCGCGGCAAGACCTCTTAGTGATGAAAATTTCAAGCCGACCAGGAAATTTCAAAATGAGTAGAACCCCTGCTGGTCAGAAAGACAACTGGAAGGTCTTTGTGACTCTCTCCTTAGAGGATTTTCATGCCGAACTTGACTGAGGCAAGCTTTCAACTAAGCTTCTTGAGAAATGCCTTAGATGTATGATTTAATCCTGCACAAAAATTTCTCCACTTGGCCTTCATGACACCTAAAACATAGATTGCCCAACTGATTTAGCCTGTAGGTGAAAATTGGGCAACAGAAACAAAGGTTGAACCGGAGTGAGAGGGTAGGAAACATGATGAAAATGTTGATTGGTTTTTGCTGCAAGGGAAATTGGGCTAAAACCAACATTATGGTTGGTTGAATGTAACTGATAAGAAGGTGTAGGAGCAACATACTCATGATGTGGAGGGTAATAGTAAGCATTCTCATGAATATTTGACATCTTTTCATTCAAAGAGCTGGAAACTCAGAACTAACAGATTCTTTTGAGACATACCAACATTTGTGCCTCTGAAACCAGAAGATTTGAGCTCAGAGTCACCATGTGTTGTTCGAACTGCCTCCAAAGGCTAAATGATACTGAGATAGACACCAAATCTCTCAGTATGCTGAATTTATTATTAATGCACTGGCTTTTCTACTACTTCCCAAACTCAGAGTCGCCATGATATGTTGATGTTTACCTCTAAAAGGCCTGAAACTCACTGGTTGTATATCAAAAACCAGCAGTAATATGTAATCCTTAAACTGTTCTAATTCGAACAGTCCCATCGGGCGTGCCAAAAATTGTTATCTCCTAAAAATGCACCCTATGCAAAGTTATGAAAAACTGAGCTTTCTAGAGAAACATGGGATCATTTCAAGGTTGTGGGTCACCTAAAGTTGAAATGAACCTTCGGAGAAGGCCGACTTCCTTTGTGTTATCACCTAACTACTAAACTTTGTAAGGAAAAGGGAGAAGGAGTGCATGAAAATAAAACTAAACCCTATGGTGATACACCGAACTGATAAGAGCAATGGATTACTTTGATTTACGCTTGAAAATTGATAATGAATCATAAAATTACACATCAAATCTTTAAGCCTTGCATTAATGTATCACAAACATGTTTGATTCACACTTTTTCAAGAGAGGAAAATACTTTCACAGATTGGAATCCATGTGTGATTATGTAAACATAGTTTGTGATTTGTATAATGATACTTTTGCAAAGGAAGGCATGAAAACAAAAGATAAAGTTATAAGGGAATAGAAGAAATTCACAAAATAACTTGATCATTAACCTGAAATGCTCAACACTTTGCAAGAACAAGATGGTAATTTTGAATCATCAATAGTGGCCAAGGTAAACTCTGTATATTATGCTCCAAATGAGTTACAAAAGTTTGCTAATCTGAGAAAGGACTGCAAAAGTCACAAACTTTCGAAAAGCATAAGAACTCTTTTACAAAGAGGAAAAAAATGCCATATATACTAAAAGTGTTGGCCCCTACCCTAGGGCTTACAAAAATATCATCCTCCAGAAAGATCTACCCCTAGATCTTTTTAATGAAGTTAATGTTGCATTCAAGTGTATCCTTGTTGTCCATGTCGATGAAGGATCACTCCAGGAATGTCCTCCAACTCTTTTGGAATAATTGCATTAACTTCTCTGGCCTCTGTGTCCACCTTGAGACTTCATTCAAGCCACCTTGAACGTTCTGAAGCATTACCATTAATATCGATCCACCTTTTGCCAGTAGAGATCCCAGCTATCACTGAGACTCGTGGCCTTTCTACTCCTTCAGCTTTTTTTTTTTTGCTCAAGATCTTTCTGCAAGTTGACCATCTTCGAGAAGCAGCATTTGACCTGCCCTGTTTGATCCAAACACCATGTTCAACGAGCTGACTGATCACCTTCGATCTCAGAGTAGATCGATGTCGTTTATGCTTTGTTGATCTTCTTGGCACCAGTCAAGCTGCCAACGATTCACCTGTAGCTCCTTCTGATTGGTTGAACACATGCTACATAAGATTCCTAGGCGGTCAAAGGTAATCAGCGAGAATTGCATGTCAATGAGACATTGGCCATGTCTCCCCGATGCTATTATGCTTCACAGGATGGTCGGCATAGCACACAACTGTCGGCAAGACCTCATAGCGAGCAGAAAAAGTTATGTCGATGTAAAAAATTATCGCCTAGACTATCGTTGTCGGCCAGAGGTCTCACTGAAGCCTATAATAGATCCATCGGTATCGATAAGACAAACATTAGTCGGCAGGAGGTCATAGCGAATGCTAAGAGTCCTACCAATATCCTTTTCCATGGGAAAGTTTATCGCTATGAACAAGACTCCCCGCAGTCGGAAGGACTTTTCCCATTCGGCCAGACTTTATGCCGAAGGAAAAATTTCTCGGCGAGACCACCTTTGTTCGCTGAGACATTATGTTGAACTCCTTTCTTTCACCCTGAGTTCACTTCACTTCGGCAAGACCCTATCGGGTCGGCAAGACTTCTCAGTGAGGCCATATGTTTCAGCAAGAGCTCATTTTAGGACCACCACCTCATGTTGGCAAGACCCTATCAGGTCGGCAAGACTTCTCAGCGAGGCCTCCTTGTTCCAGCGAGAGCTTATTTTATTTCAGGGAGACTTCTAGCAATCGACAAGACATCACCCCGAAACCATTTTATTTCCCCGAGCGCAGATTCCTTCCTTTTGGCAAGACCACCTTTGGTTGGTGAGACATTACACCAACCGAGCCTTCTGTCAGCGAATACAACTTCCATCGGTGAGACTTTGCCCTTTTGGCAAGAGGTTATACTGATGTCATTCTCTCTCAGCAAGACCACCATCATTCATCGAGACATCATGTCGAACTTAAACCCCACGGCCAGGAGTCTTACCGATTTCAAATATCCATTCGGCGAGACTTTTCGGGTTGGCAAGACCTCACACCGAGCGCCAAACATTACACCGAGACCTTTTGTTTTGGCTAGACCTCACGCCATCGGTGAGACATCATAGTGAGGGCACCAACTTTCGCTGAGACCTCTGTCCTTCGACACAACCTCTCCCCGACACTAGCCATTTCGACAAGACCACCTCGGGTCGGCAAGACCTCCCGCCGAGCTCCTCCTGTTTTGGTGAGACCCTGCTTAGTCGGAAAGATCTTTTTCCGAGCTCAAACATTATATCGAAGGAACAATCCCTTCAGTGAGACTCCACTTGGTCGCCAGGACCTCATGCCGAACACAAACCACTCTCCCCAACGCCGACCTGGTGAACAACTGTCGGCGAGACATCCCAAGAAGAGAGAGATATAAAACTTTATAGTGACCAAGATGTCTTGGCGACCATGAGGATTTCAAACGAGTATAACACACTGCTAGTCGACAAGACATTCAGCTAGTCTCAACGACTTTCTTCATTAGGATTTTTATGCCAAATCTGAATGAGGGATGCCTTCCAATAGACTTCCTTGTGAAATAGCATCAGATGAAGACCTTCCCAATGAAAATCGAAGACCTACACGTTGGGCTCAACCCTTAGGGGAGCCACATTTAATCCACGTGCCAAATTTAAAACATAACCTCCCCTGATTGAGCCCGTAGGTGAAAATTGGGTAACAATTCTTAAAAGGTGGTCTTGAAGGGGGATGCCTTCATGGAGGATGAATTAAATATTATTAATTATTTTAATGCCTTGGGAAAATTGGACACCTTTTCTTGGAGATATTATTTTAAAATAAAGTTTTAATGTGCCTTGATAAAGTGGACGCCATATTGAGAAGTTAGAAGATTTTTGGAAATTTGAAAAGTCATTGGTGGCTCTTGGCATACCTTCTTGGGAAATTGAAGAGTCTTCTATTCTTCTATAAAATGAATGCTTTGCTCTAGCTTTTCTCATCCATGAATTTTGCTAATGTTATGTTGTCGGAATGACAATTGAATTATTGCTTCAAGGAAAGCTTACCTCCTAGCCTCTTGTCCAATTTCGTGTTTGAAAAATAACACCTAGTTGGCTATTTTGCTGCTTCTCAAATCAGACTAGCAGATTGAGCTCATTAGTTGAAGATTTTGAAGATATTTCCAGTTTTTGAGTTGTCGGTTCACATTCAGCTGAAAGTGAAAATTGTATGCAGCTCTTTGAATAATTTTAATTTGGTTATGGGTACTTTTGAAATGAAATTGTCTGCCCTGGGCGCCCCTTTCCACCAAGTATGAGATTTTATTATGAAGTTTTTGATTTTTAATAGCAAAGTCGCCCTTGCTCAAGGCTGTACCATTCAGAGACATTGGGAATTGTGCTAGGAATTAAATGATCACCTTTTGTTGTTGTTTCTTCATCATAGAATTGGCGCCTACCTTCCAGGAGACTATTGCATTTGATTTCACTTCATTTGGAGGTATATTGAATGACTTATGAACATTTCTTTGAATTTCACAATTGTTGATCAGAATTCCAGAATTCATTTTTTATATAAGATTTTATTTGATTTCAGTTTTGGCCATATTTCATTATTGGAGAGTTAAAAAACATTGAAAGAATTCATTCACCTCTTCTTAGCATTGTTCGCTATTATTGCAATTTTGTAATTTGTAGATTTCATGATTGTAAGGTTGAGATATAGTAGTACTAATCCAACCATTTTAGTTTCTGCAATTACTTGTTAAATTTCATATAAATTACCCCTGGATGGTTTACCGCCAGTGTGAAGAATGAACATTGTAGCTCTCTTTGTACCCACTTTCAAGTGGTGAATCCCCACTCTTAAGTGGATGCCCGCCACAACGAAAGAATTAGTTAGTATGAATTCCTATGGCTGGTTATCCGACTAATTGTTTCAATTTCAATTAATAACTCCGTCATATGTTAGCAACTTTCCCTCACTAGGATCTTGAGTGCACATTCTTGACGTTGAGTTTGTTTTAGTTCAATTGCATTCCATTATGTATCAAGTTGAAGCATAGGGATCCTCTGACCATATGCCTGCCCCTCTTCCTTAAGTGGTTTTAGGGCGCATTCTTGGTTAGAGTTGCTTTGATAGTATATTGGAGTTTCGAGCTAACGCTAATCAAGTGGACTAGTACTGGTTTATGTTGTGAATTTCATCGAAAAAAATTGGTTAGCATATTTCACTCTCTCACAATACTATGCAAAGTATGGCTAGGAATATACAAAAATATGAAATGTAAAATATGTGTTATCTCTTAAAAGAATGCATCCCTCACAATGAAATGGTTTAGCTATTTATAGAGCAACCAAGCAACCACAAAGCTTATAGTTTAGGCATGTAAAAAGACATCAAGCTCTATGCAAAACAACTCAACATTAAGGTGGCACTCAAGTAAGCTTAGACTTAGTAAAACCTCCTACAAATCAATTAGTTTCTATGAAAACAATCCAAGACTTAATCAAAATGCACATGGAGAATTTGAATTGTTTCAATGAGAAGACATATACATGAAATCAAACTCAAAGGTGGTGCCATCTGCTTATTCTTTTCTTTCACATTTGGCACCATCAAACTCGGTCATCTTCCAAAAAATGACAACAGGTTTCAATCATTCCAAATGGTAAGTGAATCGACATTAACCAGTTAATACATTAGGCTGAGTCAAGCATAGTCTCCATAAAGACATTGACTAAGTCAAGTTTAAGATAGACAGTAATAAAAAATGCAAAGCCACACCATATATCACGTGCTATTCACAAGGATAATCGGTTTCCACTTGTAGTTGAAAGCTATTAAATCGGCTTCCAAAGACATGGTCAACATCGTCCTTCATTCCATAGTCTATATCGAGTATAAAGTAGCCTTATGTATTGGCTTTAATAAATAAGAGATAGTTGATTTCAATCGAAATATATAATGTATAATATATATATATATATATATATATATTATATACATATATATACTTAAATACCTTACATGTATATATATATGTATATACATATATATTTATAAATTTATATATATATCCATTAATATATATTTACATATATATATTTATATATATTCGTATAAGAGTACAAACAATATTGTATATAATAAATACATTATACTAAATGTGTGCATATATATATATGTATGTATGTATGTATGTATGTATATACCTCTATGTATACATATGCACGTAGGTATATCTATATCAATGCATCCATATGAGTGTCTCCATTTTCCAATGTATGCAAGTATCAATATACATATACATACGGATATGTGTATATACTATACTCATATATATATGTTCACATTCGTTCACTTATAACCATTCTTTTTTACCATCATATTGATAAGCGTGTATGTGTGGTATATCTATACATATGCATATATGTGTCGTTAGATCCCATTGACACACATGTACATACATATAAACATACTTCCACATACATCCCACTTGTCCATATGAGCGTAATAGCACAAGAAAGATCTCAAAATCTTAAACAAATAATCATCACCCAATGCATGCAAAAGTAACAAGACTCTCAAATGCAGACATAACAACTAAAGATGACTTACTTATTACCCACAAATTGACTCAACTCAATCTTTCTAATGTAGTGTGTGTTTATGCTCAAATAGTTACTTGTATTGGTTACCTAACCAATATCTTCTCCTAAGGGATATTTCCCCTCTACCTGGAGGAATGGAACACATACTTGCATCCACTAACACATGCACATGACAGTCAATTGTGCACAACAATATGCATCATACATTAACATCTTCAAAGTTAGAATAATGATAATTCAATAACCTTTCATTCACTTATATGCAGTATTTCACCATGAATAACATCAATAGAGATAACATTTAAATGAGACAACATCAAATGAATAACATTCATATTGATAACAAGGTACAAGCATATTTTATTCATCTCCAGAATTCACATTGCATCCATATTTACCCTATATAGTAATAGTAAATAGTATCTCTATATTTGGGGTGTAACATCAACACTCTCCTCGTTCAACTTCACTCCCCTCGCTTCTTAGAAAAGCCACCTCCCTTGATCCAAACACCCCCAACCTCATTTATTGCCTTTGCTATTTTATGGCATTTTTCCAACTATGGTTTGTATTACATTTAATCCAATTTATCTACTTGGTTGATCTCTCCCAGCTTTCGTCGTTGGCCTTTGCAATAATAGTGGCATCCATTTCCTCCATTCCTTTGCAAGAATGTAGCCAGAGTTGACATATCATTTTTTGCACCATAATTCCATTTTCCTAGCCACTAATAGAATCCAATATTTGAATATAGGTCATTGATCTTGAAATTCGTGCCATGATCTAGCGTATCTCATTTACCCGCCTTGCATTAAAACACAACAGTCTGATTTGACTTGCTTTAAATTCAACCATAGATCTTCAAGCGATTCACAACAATGATGTGAATCATTCATTTGAGCAATCATCTCTTGCCATCTGTTGCTAACCTATATACCTACTTTGGTCAACCCAAGTCAATGCAAGCATTATGCCATTAGTCATGCTTGTTGGGGGTCAGGGATCATTAATCCCCCTTACCTCATGATTGGCATGCTTTGAAGGCCTCACAAAATGAGACCAAACTGTGATGTTTGATTCTCTTTGCACCTATCAAGGTTTGACCATCAGCCTTACCCATTACCTTCTTCCTTCCTTTACTCCATCACAAACCTTCACACCAACCTCCAAAACACCAAAGTGTGACACTCTAAAACATGCATGAGTTTGTTGGATGTTGGGGCTCTTTCTTCCACCCCATCGCTTACATGCTTTTGTGTTAATGTGTAATCCAACCTACCGACCCATGATGCCCAAAACAATTCTTTGCAAGCATTGACAGACTTAACCCTTTCGGGTGTCGGCCTTCGGGATTTCTCCTTACTGCATACTTAACAAACTATAAGGCATAATCCTTAAAGTTGACTTGCGAACACCAAAATAATTTTGGGTGTCAGATTTTTGGGTTTCATCTTACACCTTCCTTTGTTTCATGTTAAGGAATAAGCCTTAACACCAACCTGTGAACACTGAAACTATTTCATGTGTCGAGGTTCGGGGTTCCCTCATACCCCTTTCTTAACATTCATGGTAAGGAACAAGCCTTAATATCGATCTTCAATCCCCAAACCTTTTCAAGTGTTAGTATTCGAACTTTCTATTTTCCACATCCTTATATTTATGTTAAGGCGTAAGCCTTAACTTCGAAACCTGATGTCTGACACCTTTCTGACTTTACTCATACTTCATTTCTTTGAGGCATTTAGTATAAGGTATGACCGAAGCCCGAAGTCTGATCCCTTGTAGTAGAGAGTAAGCCTAAAGCTCGAAGTCCGAAGCCCAATTGGTCTTAGCTGAAAATAACTAACTCTTTTCTTCTTTAGCAAAGGATATAAAGTAAGCCCAAGGCCTAATGCTTGAAATTTTTCAACTCTTCAAGGATTTCTCTGTAACTTCAACCATCTTCCATTTTGACCTCCTTATGATTCCCTTTTGACATCAAAAAGACTCATTTCCAACAATCTCCCCTTTGACATCCATAAGATGCCCTTCTGACATCAATAAAAATCATAAATTCCAACAGATTAATCTAATTAAAGCTAGGTTTAGTCATCCCTATCATATTAACTCTCTATTAACATCTCCCAATTCAAGTAAAGGTATGATGCTCTAATTTAAGTGTAGATAATAATTCAATGATATTTCACAACTCAATAGCACTAGACTCTAAGACTTTTCATCTTTTCTTATTTACTTGATATGAGGAACCTCAAGTAAATACTATAGGATACATTCAAAATCAATATGAGTCAAATGATAAGAAAGAAATGTTACTACAAGTGAACCTTAGCAACACAATATAACATGATAAATTATAGTATCAATCAATGTATATTTAGTCATATACTTTCATAGAAGCATTCACATAATAATTTAACTAATCTACTCTTAGATTCAAATGACTAAAAGTACAGTGACACTCAAACACAACTGTCCATCTTATATCATCTAAATGATGCACTCTTAATCTACATAGTAGAGTAGCATAAGTTTAGAATAAAAGGGGTTGTGACTCTAATATAAAGGGAGTGGTATTACAAAATAAAAAGAATAATCATTTGAGTGTTATGATAAATTATTGAGTGTAATTCAAAATGTTGATGATAAATCTAAAGATACTATCAAAATCAAAAAAAATAAAATTATGAACTTTAAAAAAAAAAATCAATCAATGGTGGAGAATAGCTTAAAAACTATCTTTACCTTGTACCTATGAACATTAAGAAACACTTGTAAATATTAAAGAAAAATATATTATGAATATTTGTATTAAAGAAATAATGAAATTGGTGACCAAGTTGAAAGGATTGACTTATGCTTAATAGACTTCACTCTTGAGGGAATGGTTATTAGAATTGGAAGAAAACTTGTGCTTAATTAGGTCAAGAGTGTTGGAGTCACTCAAGGACTCAAGCCTCCAAGATCACCTACAAAAGCCAAAAATAACCTTGTACAAGAGAAAAAAGTAAGAACGTGAATTTGCAATAATGGATGCAAGATATGGCCAATATGCAATACCCAAGATTGTAGTGATATATTGGACTTACTCAACTAAATTGAATTGTTTATGTACAAATGATGCCTTTCTTATAAAGGAAAAGTCTGAGACAAGATTAGACAAGATCTTGACATGTGTCTTAATCCTATATATGAGATAACTACCTCAACAAATATTAAATGACTTAGGACACAAGCATTAAATTCCAAAATATAAGATAAGATCTAGTGACAACTAACACTATCGAGAAATATTCCTTCCTAGGACCTAAGTGGACATAACATGTAAATAGGACCTAAATAGGTAAAACACCTATTTTCACCAACACCCCCACCTTAAGTACAACTTAGGGAGTATGATTATACAAAGATGAAAAGATGGGTCATGACTATGATGCCATGTTAGATACCCATGTATATATGCAATGCAATCTCTCAAAAATGAAGAAAAGGAGAAAACCCAGTGGAACAAAACTCCTCCCCAAAAGATGAAATACAAAATTCTCTCAATGATGAACAAGAGGACAAAATCCCATGCAAGGAAAATGACCCCCACATAAGAGAGATGGAGAGAGATCAAGTTTCCCCCCTCAATGAGATAACCTTTTGCAAAGAAACACTAGAAGCACATTGGTGAAGTAACACTAGAACATTAATCAAAGCAACAAAGGAAATAATTTTGATGCTAGAAACACTGGAAACTCTCAATTGTGGAGAGACTCTAGAATCATGATAAAGCAACATTAGTCCTAAAAATATCGATATGGAGCAACCTTGGAATCTGAATGAAGCAACAAGATATAGAACACTATAAAAATATCGATATGGAGCAACCTTGGAATCTGAATGAAGCAACAAGATATAGAACATTATTCTAGAATTGAATTGAAGTGCAAAGATCAAAATTACACCTTCCCAAATGATAGTATGTCCAAGTGATCAACCAAAATTACACTAGAACACTATAAAAATATCGGTATGGAGCAACCTTGGAATATGAATGAAGCAACAAGATATAGAACATTATTCTAGAACTGAATTGAAGTGCAAAGATCAAAATTACACCTTCCCAAATGATAGTATGTCCAAGTGATCAACCAAAATGTGAATATGCACAAATATGAATTTAAAAGATACCTAGGGTTGAACCAAAAAAAGTGCATGTATGGAATGATATAGATCCTTAATACCTTTCCAATGTTGCAAGAATCGTGAAAATCAAAGATCATGGCAAAAATCTATGAGCTTAAGAGCCAAAAATAAAGATCTAAATTCAATTAACAATAAATGCCTCCAAACAACAAAATTTTGGAAAATAACCTGCACCACTATAAAATTCATGGAGGTAGCTTTTTGGAAATATCTTTTTTTTGAAAAACAACCTCCTAGATTGCAAGTTATGGAATTTTGAAAAAGAATTGCTTGATTCAAGCATTGGGGGATAAAATTTGGGTCACTAGGCCATATGCCCCCAGGAAACCATGTGAACTTGGCAGTAGTCTATAGTTTAAAAAAATTTATCACCCCTAGTGGTGGTAGCGTCACTGGGCGAAGTGCACAAGGGGTGATGGGTCATAGGTCACACTACGTGGGGCTATAAGCCCCTCCCGCTTGGTGGGACCAAGGGCAGTCCATAAGTCGTGATCACTGGCCAATTTTTTTTTGTTGAATTTCAAAATTTTAAACATTTTTTTATTAATTAAAAACCTCCACAAATTAATTCAATTTCATACTCGCCAATGGTACAATGAAATGACAATGATGTGACCTAGTATGCCAATGATAGACAATACCCTACTTGTGTGGGCTTACACAAAATGAAATCTTCAAAATATGCCAAAAGAATATGATGCAATTGTACAATGATTGTAGACCATTGATGACGCCATATGAACCATACGATACGGTCATCGTACAATGTATGGATTTTCCTGTAACAATTTAAAAACCTCTAATGCCCCTCGAACAAAAGTGTTATTTTTTTGCAATTTGACAGTCAATCTTTAGGTTTTTGGGCCTTTCAAATGTGATGACGGGGTAAGATTTGGCCCAAAGTGCCCCAAAAATTTAACTACTTCTTGGATTTGACAACTGTAACCCTCAACTTGAAACCCTTGTAGATCAGTCAAAATATGACAAAATTTGATGAAATGAAACGAAAACCTGAATTTCTCTGATGTCTTGGATTCAATGGTGAGGTACTTGAAACCTCTAATCACACCCAACAAAACCTTCAAGACAAGATTGGTCCTTTAGATTTGGGAAAAAATATACAACACTGAAGCTTTGATACCATGTTGGATTCACTCAAGGACTCAAGCCTCCGGGATCACCTACAAAACCAAAAACAACCTTCTAGAATAGGGAAAAGAAAAAGCAAGAATTTGCAATAATGGATGCAAGATATGGATAATATGCAATACTTGAGATTGTAATGATATATTGGACTTGCTCAACTGAATTGAATTGTTTATGTACAAATGATGTCTAGCTTATAAAGGAAAAGTGTGAGATAAGATTAGACAAGATCTTGACATGTGTCTTAATCCTTTATAATGAGATAACTACCTCAACAAATATTAAATGACTTAGGACACACTCATTAAATGTCAAAAGCTGAGATAATATCTAGTTGTTGAACACCCAAAATACTAAGAGGGGGGGTGAATCAGTATTTCATTAAACCATTTAATCATGATCCATCCAATTATCAAAACATATCTAACTACAATAAAGAAGGAAAGCATGAAACAACCAGAAGATCACGACACATAAACACCAAGATTTTTACGAGGAAAACCCAAAAAGAGAAAAAACCACAGTGAGGATTAGCTCACAATATATTATAACTATTTATAAGATATTACAGAGGCTCACTACCAAGACACACTATCCAATAAGTCTCACAACCAGAGATAGAGACAAAACAAAAATGGCTACACATCCAAGATGTGAACTGATACAAAATGTACCTTCCTTGTGTTGAATTCAGTTCCTTTGAAGCTCAATATAATGACTTGTAAGAGAGGGGGACCAATCATGTTCAAGGCCCCATGTCACGAAGAGCCAAGAGTGGAAGGCTGCCCTAACTTACCTCACTCTAAAGGGATGTTTTGAAATAAGGGACAAGAATGATGAGGACTATAAGATCCTTTGATCACTTTGCAGACCCAAAATCCAAAATAGGGCTAGGCGAGCTAGTTTTTGGGTTCAACACTATACCTCAGGTAGCTCTCTTCTTGAGGATGGAAGCACAGTTCCGGAATGACAGCACAATGCATTGGCGTCTCTCAGGTGTGCTAGCGTCCGTACAACCAAAAGATCAAAAATACAATAAGAACTGCTAGAAAACAAGTTGACGGCCTAGCTAGTGATTTTTAGGGGAACAAAATAGAACTATGAAATAAGATAAATACAAATGAATGTGATAAAGTAAATATACCAAAGCTAAGGTGACAAAGATGATCTCATAGAAGAGCATGTTCACCAGCTATCTTCGAATGTATGTCCACCTACACATAAGAAAGAGGGGAAATTTTTTGGGGATATATAGGGGTTTGCCTTAGTCAAACCCCTGTTTTAGTGTTTCCACCTCCATGGACAACCAAGATAGCAACGATGAAGAAATGTGTGATAAAGAAGGACAAAAAGTAAAGAACACAATAACACTACAAAACAGTAATGTGCTACTCAACCAAATCATAGAGGAGAGGAGTGAAAATGCTTACCACCTCCACCAAGAGCTCACTAGCTAATGGAGGAGAAAACAGAAGACTCAAGCCCCTGTTGCGATGGTTTGTTCCACACTTTCTCTACGGAGTTGATGGAGTGTTGTTGTTGCTAAAAGTGCTTGAGAATGCAAGAGGATGGACTGGATGCTTAGAGGATGCAAAAATAGATGAGTTGAATGAAGAATGGGAGAATTTGAAGGAAGAATGAGCAAGAATAAGGCATTTTCGGGTTAGTTGGTCGAAGAGGGACTTTACAATTTGTTCCCAATGGGAAGTGTAATGCCTTTGCCAACTTCAGATGCAGGAATCCATTAGGGACATAAGCATGCCACACAGACATTTACACATTGCGTGGGCATCCCCGATAGTTATTCTTCTACCGATGCAAAAAACAAATGCCAAGTGGAATGAAGGCAGCGAGCTGATGTGGAATTTCACCTTCGGATTTGGTTTTCTAAGGTGAGGAAGTGTAAAAGGGGAATTTACGTAAAGGGTTTAAATTCTCTCCTATACATTTTCCCCCACTTTAGCGAGCATGAATATTGATGAGTGCTTTGGTAAAGTAAATCGGAAAGATAGTAAGGTTAGAAATGTATACCTGAACTGTCAAGGAAGCAGACCATGATCTGGCGAACTCGAGAGTGCAGGACAAGTAAAGGAAGTCATAGCCCCGCAGAACTATGAAGGTGAAGAATGAAAGTGTCTTATAGGCCCACAGACCTACAAGGAGGAAAACCCCAAGATCTCTCACATGAAGGATGATTTGTAATTAGAAAGTTACAAATTATTGCACTTAACTCCAAATTACAGAATTTTCCTCATCCAGACATAATTGCATAACTATGTTGTCTAACTGTTGAAATTACAAAGGAGGTACACTTTTACACTAATTAATTAAATTAATTAATTACTAAAATAAGTAATTAGAAATTCAAATACTGAATTTAAACTAGAGAGAAAATTAGAAAGAAGAGAGGAGAATAATAAGATAGGAGACAGAAGGATCACACGTAGGTTGATAACGAAGTTCGTCCAATGAGGACTACATCTCCAAGTCTGCTTCTCAATGTTGGGACCACTTTATTAATTTTTCCAAGCAATGATATTTCCTTGTTACAATTTTCAAGCTTCAAAAACCTACATCAAATTCCTCACAATCTCTCTCACTTTACAATTTTTGGTGTATAATAACACCTTGTAATTTTTCTCCTCCAAAATTCTCACACTGGAATTATTTCTCCAAGTAGACTTGGTTCAATAATTTCTCTTCAAGAAAATTCTACCTCCAAGTACAAATTCACCCCCCTTTTATACAATTTTATTTTCTAATATGGGCTAAAACCATATTATTTTGCAAATATACCCATATCCCTTTTTTTGCAATAAAATCAACATAATCCCCTTACTATAACAAATTAATCTTTCAAAAATAAATCCCCCTTTGGCTTTTATAATTCTAAGCCATACAATTAAAAAACGAACCCCTTTAACTATGGGCCATTATAAGTTTGGACTTACAAATAATAAAATCCCTTTTAAATGAATGGCTTATAATTCAAGCCTTTAATCCTTTCAGATTTATTCCTTTAATAATCTTTATGAATTATTTTAATTCTTATCTAAGCCCCTTAAAATATTATAATTTGGGCTTAAAGGGGTTAATTGTTGAAATATGAGTTTACGGGCTTTTTTTCCTCTCCTTGTTTTATGGGCAAGGGAAGAGGATTTTAAGGGATAAAATCCCACCAAATCCTCTCTTTTTTTAATTTTGTAAACCATATATTTTTTCCTATTTTCCTTCAATAATTATGGTTTAATCCATATTTATGCCAACTCACTACTCCTACCACGTCACCACCTGCCATGTCACCATGCTGATGTCATCAAAGTCAACTAGAGTCAAACTTTTGACCAACCTTTGACCAACCGTAACTTTCACATACGAGCTCCATTTTTGAAACTGAATATAGTTCCAGAATCAGCGCGACAAGCACTACGACTTGGCATCATTTTTGTTTCATTTTGAGATAATCAATTTTTTGCTTTTTTGAACTCCTAATTCCCCTGTTTGACCGAACCTTTAACTGAGCATAACTTCTACATACAGACTCCTTTCGAGCCCATTCAAGTTGCGTCAAGATCGTGTCAGCAAGCTCTACGCATTGATGCTACTTTGGATGAATTCTGAGACTGAAATTTTTAGGTATTTTGGATCCACCTGGATCATTCCTCCTCATTGAGAAGCTTTTGGACCTCCAAAAGTTTGTTTTATGTACAATTTGAGCTAGGGAAATGTCGCCCCACTTGCCCAGTATCATCTGTCCTTCCTACTAAAATTTTGAACATGTGACCCATCACAAACATAAAGAAATATGAGGTAAATTTGTTGATACCATCAACTGCATGTTCATCAATATTCACTGTCACATTCATCATCCACATAGAAATAACTAGTAGAATAAAAAGCAACAATATTGAATACACTGATGTGAAGGAAATAGTATCAACATTATGGATCTCCTGAACAAGAACATTCTTAGAAAATGAAACATTCAAACCCTCTTTTACCACCTCTGGTTGAAGGCCTGATTCTGTTTGTAATTGATCCTCACACTGTATTGTCTGTGACACCCTATCATCTTCATGCTTAGTATCACTAGCTGTTACAAACATAAGAGTTAAAGCATTGCTTTCATTTACATTCATTTTCATATGCCCTATGTTTACAACATATCTATCATTTTTCATGTGATGATATTTTACAATATATTCAATTCCATCCTTAAATAAATGATACTTGTTATGTTCCCTGTAGAAAATGGCCTTTCTGTCATACAAATAAGGACTACCTAGAACCATCCCACATATGTCAAGCAAAATTACATCTAACTCTACCTCATCTACAAACTTGGATGTGATTGCAAATCGGAGTTTACACTGTTGTGACACATGTAACCGAGCATTATCATTCACCCAACCCAATGGATATGGCTTGGTATGAGGTCTTTCTTTTAATCCCAATTGCTTAACAACTTGTTTAGAGATTAGATTCACTTGTGATCCACTATCTATGAGTGTATCAATCTTTCTTTGTTTTGCAATAACCCTTATATGAAACAATTCATTCCTCTTACTTTCAATAGGTACTTCATTATAGCTTAGAGAAGAAGCATGAGAACTAGTAATGACAATATGAGTTTTACCTTTGATACCCACAACTGAGATCTTGGTTTCATCATCAGAACCGGATCCAAGATCCTGCACGATAACTGTAGTCTTCTGCTTACCCTTTCGATCCTTGAACCATTTTGGCTTCTGATCAGGATGTAGTTTCCAACATCTTGCATCTTCATGCCCTTTCTTCTTGCAATGTGAGCAATAAGACTTTTCATCCTCTTTCTTTACAGTAGTTGTTCATTGTGATTTCCCTTTCCCTTTCTTGCTTCCTTTTTGCTTATTGGATTCCATCAACAGATTGCCATGGCTATTCCTTGAGCTTGTTTCCAAATGGATAGCTTGCACATTAACTTCATCAATGTTAGTTGGATTAAACATAAGTATTGTATGTCTCAAACTTTCATGTAATCCACCTATATACTTTAACAAAATTTCTTGTGTGTATAAAGGAATGCCCAAAATTAAAGCTCTCTTCCTAAACTCCTGTGTATATTCTTGCACACATTGTCCTTTTTCTTGCTTTAGTGATTTCCAATTCATTACTAATTTTTGCATATGTCCTAATGGATAGAACTGTTTCTTTAATGCAGATATAAACTCAAACCAAGAAGAAATAATTTTTCTATAATGACTTAGATCCTCTTGTGTTCTACTCTCCCACCAAATTAAAGTTGTTCCTCTTAGGCGAAGAGTAGCTAATTGGATTTTTTGAGAATCCTCAGTAAACTTATGAATTCTACAATAAACTTCAAATTTTTTTATCCAATTATCAAGTTTTTTTGCATCTAGTTCTCCATTATACATTGGCAAATCAAATTTAACATCAAGTTTCAACAAAGGTGAATTAACTTCAGATTTCACAGGTTGTTCCTTTTTAGAAGATTTAGATGAAGAAGAAGAAGATGAAGATGAGGAAGATGAGGAAGATGGGGATGGAGGTTCAAGAGGGTCACCACCACCTCCTACTCCTTTACCTTTGTCTTCTTTCAACGAGGATTCAAATTTCTCCTTCTCTCTAGCCTTGCTTTCCTTTTTCCTCTGTCACTCTTGCCTCTCTTGGAAAATAACTTCCACCATAGCCTTCATTTTGAGAAATGCTTTCTGGAAAGTTTTCTCATCAAGCTCTGTAGGACTTTGTTCAATTCCCATCTTTGCTTGTGGGAAAGTCCTTTGTTTTCTGATCTCAAGATTAAATTCTTCAAGTGCACCTTCTCCTTGCTTCAATTTCAACCTGGTTAACATCCACCACTTGCAATTTTTCTTGTTAGATGGCTCTAATACCAACTTGATCTGTAATTAGAAAGTTACAAATTATTGCACTTAACTCCTAATTACAAAATTTTCCCGATCCAAATAGAATTGTGTGACTATGTTGTCTAATTGTTGAAATTACAAAGGAGGTACACTTTTACACTAATTAATTAAATTAACTAATTACTAAAATAAGTAATTAGAAATTCAAATACTGAATTTAAACTAGAGAGAAAATTAGAAAGAAGAGAGGAGAATAATAAGACAGGAGATAGAAGGATCACACACAGGTTGATAACAAAGTTCATCCAATGAGGACTACGGCTCCGAGTCCGCTTCTCAATGTTGGGACCACTTTATTAATTTTTCCAAGCAATGATATTGCCTTGTTACAATTTTCAAGCTTAAAAAACTTGCATCAAATTCCTCACAATCTCTCTCACTTTACAATTTTTGGTGTATAATAACACCTTGTAATTTTTCTCCTGCAAAATTCTCACACTGGAATTATTTCTCCAAATAGACTTGCTTCAATATTTTTTATTCAAGAAAATTCTACCTCCAAGTACAAAGTCACCCCCTTTTATACAATTTTATTTGCTAAGATGGGCTTAAACCATATTATTTTGCAAATATACCCATATCCCTTTTTTTACAATAAAATCAACATAATCCCCTTAGTATAACAAATTAATCTTTTAAAAAAAATCCCACTTTGGCTTTTATAATTCTAAGCCATACAATTAAAAAATGAACCCCTTTAACTATGGGTTGTTATAATTTTGGACTTACAAATAATAAAATCCCTTTTAAATGAATGGCTTATAATTCAAGCCTTTAATCCTTTCGAGATTTATTCCTTTAATAATCTTTATGAATTATTTTAATTCTTATTTAAGCCCCTTAAAATATTATAATTTGGGCTTAAAGGGGTTAATTGTTGAAATATGAGTTTACGGGCTTTTTTTCCTCTCCTTGTTTTATGGGCAAGGAAGAGTATTTTAAGGGATAAAATCCCACCAAATCCTCCTTTCTTTTTTTTAATTTTTTAAACCATATATTTTTTCCTATTTTCCTTCAATAATTATGGTTTAATCCATATTTATGCCAACTCACTACTCCTGCCATGTCACCATGTTGATGTCATCAAAGTCAACTAGAGTGAAATTTTTGACCAACCTTTGACTAGCTGTAACTTTCACATACGAGCTCCATTTTTTAAACTGAATATAGTTCCGAAATCAACACAACGATCACTACGACTTGGCATCATTTTTGTTTCATTTTGAGACAATCAATTTTTTGCCTTTTTGAACCCTTGATTCACCTGTTTGACCAAACCTTTGACTGAGCATAACTTCTGCATACAGACTCCTTTTGAGCCCATTTAAGTTGTGTCAGGATCGTGTTAGTGAGCTCTACATATTGATGCTACTTTGGATGAATTCTAAGACTATGACATTTTTAGGTATTTTGATCCACCTGGATCATAGGAAGCCTCGAGAAGTAAGCGCCTCACAGGTCCACGGACCTACAAGGAAGGTATCCTCCAAGATATCTCACATGAAGGAAACCCAAAAAAAGTGCCTTACAAACCTGCAAGGAGGCAACCTCCAAGATCTCTCACATGAAGAAAGCCAAGAAAGTGCCTTCTAGAACCGCAAGCCTACAAGGAAGGTATCCCCCAAGATCTCTTACATGAAGGAAACCTAGAATAAGCACCTTACAGACTTGCAGACCTGCAAGGAGGCATCCCCCAAGATCTCTCACATGAAGGAAGCCCGAAGAAAGTTCCCTACAAACCCGTAGACCTGCATGGGAGTGACCCCCAAGATATCTTGCATGGAGGAAGCTTAAAGGAAGCACCCTACAGTTCTGCAAACCTACAGGGAGGTATCCCCCAAGATCTCTCGCATGGAGGAAACCCAGGAAAGCGGACTCCGGAGAGTCGAAAAGCGGCTTTACAGGCATACCTGTAAAACAACATGTTTACCTGTAGATAGAACATGTTAGAAAACAGCCACACAAGTAAGTAAGTGGGCAGTCATGCAGACCATCAATAAGTTGGAAGACTTTCAAAGGGGTCGCTTGGGAACCTGATGTGAAGAAGGGGTCCACTCAAGGGACTCGTTGTTCGAAAGTACGAAAGAGATGTTTTTTTCTTGAATCGATTCATCATTAAAGAATCCTTTTGAAAGATGTTCACTTCATCAAGGAATTCGAAAGGAAGAAAATGTCCCCATGCCAGGGGAAGGTCAAAGCTGCTCCCACCTCGAAGGGAAGGTTCTCAAGTTCTTTTTTTGCGAACCCATGATGAAGGAAACACCATTCTGTTAGGGTTTCAAGTCGAGAATGTGATTCCTAAAAAGAGGTTTGTGAAGATTCTCAAGAAAATACTCGTTGGAAATGAATGCATTTTCTTAAAATCAAAATGTTATAGAATTGGCGTTGTCACACATGAAAGGGACAACTCAAGAAAAGAAGAGAGAAAGATAAAAGAAGAACTAAAACACATTGCGAACAAAGGGCACAGGAGTGATCTGATATTTTGGGGTCAGAACTACTCATATATATATATATATAATGAATTGTCATCAACCCCCTACTACATCAAACCATGTGAAGAATGCATGAGAAGATAAAGTAAAAATAAAAAATTGGGTCAATATGGAAGGGGAGCCTAAATGGCCCCAACAGTTTGCATCATCCCCAATTTATCGAAAATCAATCACAAACATGGAAGAATGATGATACAAATAGAAGAAAGTTTACGACACAAAAATCACACCTGTATCCAAGCACCAACAAGGGTGACAAGGGTCATCTAGGAACACATCACAACACACACACTCATCTAATCTAAAGATAAAGAGGGGGCCTCCCCTAACACTAATTGACCAAGAGGTCGTCTGCTTCCCACTCTAGATCATTGTAGTGGGAAGGAGGGCGAGCCTGCAGTGGTGGAATGTTAAGGGGAGGAGCTTTCGACCCTCCTGCAATAAGGGCCAAGGAAAAGGGCCCTTCAAGGTCCTCTCCACCAAGCTCTTGTGGAGCTAAGGTTAGCGACTTCGAGAAGATCGCTGACAAGGTCAGAATTTCATCTGTACAGTTAAACGTGCACTTTACAGGAGTCTTATGTTTAACTTCAATGGATGGATAAGGTTGTGCCCAAGATTCACCGCTAGGCTCGTTGAACGATTCGAGAGCGGTGACAAACTTAGGGGAAGTCGGGACTAGTTTTGTCACTAGGACAAAACAAGTTAGCACGAGGTCACCTTTCGAAGAAGGTGGGATCCTCTTATGTCCTCCATTGTTCGAAGGACTACCTTTCACCTCTACTTCATTAGAGTATGTGAACTCCCCACAGATGAAGCGAGAGGTGCAGAGGAAGAGGAGGAGGAGAAAACTATAATAGATACCATCGAAGTGTTTTTCATATCTATGGGTTTAGGGAAAGGCAGGACATTTAGGAGGAACATCAACAAAGGCGGCTCCACTGAAGGAGCGATGAACACTTGCACCTTTTTAGGGTCAGGTGCATTCATACTCATAGCGGAAGCCAAAAGCGAGACTAAACTAGATTGGACAAAGGAAGAGGGAAGGAGAGATGAGGACGTGATAGGAGGCCCTAATATAGGGGCGATCGTCTCCTCTTCCTTCCTTTGTAAGGCGTCCTGCTCAGCTGCGAGAGCCTTCCTCTAACACTTGTGCTCACGCGCAAGGCAGTTTTTGTGACTCTTCAAACCGGAGGTCGGGGCCTGCAAAGGAATGGAGGGCTCCCACTCAACCATTGGAGTGTCCACTACAGTCATTTCTGACGGATTAACATAATCTTGAACAGGAGCAGGAGGAGCAAGTTGGGAAACAACAGGGGGGTTAGCTCAAGTGTCTTGGTAGCGGGCCTCTTCCCACTTATTGCTTTGGGAGGAATGGCGGTAGGAGGCCACAAAGAAAATTCCCTTTGGGAACCTTTCTTTCTGTCGTACAGCTAATACCATGGCCCAAGAGACTCATTAGGGAGATTTGATATCCTGATCTTGGGCATACGCTAAGGAGGTATCATCCGACTCAACGGATAAAGACTAGGCTTGCTCATCTAATACTCCTCCCAAGCAAGAGGAGCGAATGAGTCAGCCTAAGAGGAGGCAAGCTTCTCCTTTCCTTTTCAGGAAGAGGAGGCAGCTGGTTGCTATGCGACGGGAAGGGTCAGTTTTTGTTTGTCCCTTACCCTTAGTCTTATACTTTACATATTTTTTGTAAAGTAGGTCCATCCTTGGAGGAAGTAGGCCAACTAGGGTGGGCCAAAAGTGATCCAATGAATATCCCCCACGGGACACTAGAGGTTGGTATCCAGTGTCATGCACTACATGCATGCCACCCTCATGGGAGAACTTTAAGAATTTATGAATAAAGGAGGTGATTCCATTCATGGAAGTTAGCCAAGGTATGCCTAGCTTCATCCTAAACAAATCCGACTCTGGAATGACATTGAAAACCGTGTCAAAAGCCCTAGGTCCAACTAGGATGGACAAAGTTATTGAGCCATATGGTTTAAGACAAAGACCATCATGTGTATGAATGGTGGATCTTGTTTCTTCATATTCCTTTCTATGTAACGAATTAAGCCACAACGTCTCCTCTGTAATAACATTCACTTGACTTGCGGGGTCTACTAAGACTCCTATCACAATGTTGCCATTGAGGCGAGTGGGAATATAGAGGGGAGAGGACTTGTTATATAAGGGCAAGTCCTGCGAGGTGAATGTCACATCTGAGGAATTCGTGACCATGTTAACATAGGCCTTGGGCTGAGTGATAGAATCGGTGGGATCAACAATCATGTTAGCAGAATGTGACATAAACGGGTCTGTGTATATATGCAATTCACTATTCACTTTTGCCACTGTCTTGTTTGTATTTTGCTTGCTTCCATCAAGACAAATAGTATCGTCCTCGATGTGGTCCTGTATCTCGTGACGCAGGTGCATACAATGTTCAATATCATGTTCGTTAACTCGATGGTACTAACAGTAGGTATTTGCATTATACCAGTTAGGGTAAGGTTCCTTAAGAGGTTTAGGGTTTGGCAGGGTTACGATTTTATCCTTCAACAACTTTTGCAAGATAAAAGAATAAGAATTTGATAGCTTTGTGAACTTTTGGTTGCATCTGAGGTCGTTGTCATCCATAGCAGCTATTACATTCGCAATAGCCTTACCTTTCCCAGAAATCGATACGATGGACTTTCCTTCATAACGAGAGCACAAGGATCCCTCAAATTGAACTACCGTTTGTTGATACTCTCGTAGGGTTGCACACAAATGCGCGAAAGAAGGGTATTTCATAAGGGGAATTTTTTCTTGCCAAGGCCTTTGTAAGTTCCCGATGAATACCTTCTACACGTCAGAATCAGGCAGCGGATATGAGATTTATGAAAAGAGTGCTTGATACCACGCTATAAAATCAGTGATCTTTTCATTATCACCTTGTTTGCACCAGACAAGATCCAAAAAGGTCATCTTCGGTTCAATGTTAGCTTGGAATTTTCATAGGAATTGGTTTACAAGTTGATCGAATGAGAAAATGGAATTATTGGGCAAGGAACAATACCATTTGAGTGTTGTATCCTTGAGAGATCGAGGGAATAGTTTTTCCATCAACGTGTCATGATGGAAGAAATTTGTGCACATGGCATTCAAGGTAGACACGTGTTTGTGCGTCCCCTTTGCTACCATACTTTTTGAATTTAGGAATCTCCATTCCTTGAGGGAAGGGAGTGTTCAAAATTGCTACTGACAATGGGCTATGCCGGAAGAAGGGTTGAAAGATACGCTGGGCAGAGGCCTGGGAGAGACTCACCAACTGGCTCTACATCTTACCCATATTCTGAAGAAGAGTGTTCAGAATGGGGTCATTAGAAGACATAGGGCCAGAGGAACCTCCTCCAAAACTACCATTGGAGCCACCACCGGTGTGACCACTGCCAGAACCATCTCCACTAGTAGGGCCTCCGCCAGAGCCACCTCCGCTTCCAAAGCCACCACCATGGCCTCCATCGGAGTTTCCTCCACTAGCGCCACTTATGCCGCCACTTTGGGTTTCCTTCCAAGTGATTTTCTAAGTTGCCCAACCCTTTACTAAGGGCGAAGACATATTCCGAAGGAATTTGAACAACCTCATACTTGTCTATTGATGATGGTGCAAGAGACGCAGGAGGAGTGGGGACTTGGTCAGTCTCATCGGAGATCCCTACCTCGCCCCTCGACAACTGCTCTTGTGTAGCCAGACCAACGACGAAACCATCAAAAAGGCCTATAGAGAAACCGGTAGTGACCTTTGTGCTCTCCATCGGAAGGTGTCGTATACTTCTCCTAACAAGATACATAGAGGTTGTGGACTGGGTTGTGATGCTCATAAACCTTCACAACACTCAGGAGCACAACGATCGCAAGGTATAAGGGAAAAGCCTCAACATCAACGGATGAACAAACGTTGGTTCACGTTAGGTTCACCAAAAATGTAAGAGAGGGAGACCAACCATGTTCAAGGCCCCAGGTCACAGAGAGCCAAGAGCAAAAGGCTGCCCTAACTTACCTCACTCTAAAGGGATGTTTCGAAATAAGGGACGAGAATGATGAGGACTATAATATCCTTCGATCACTTTGCAGACCCAAAATCCAGAATGGGGCTAGGTGAGCCGATTTTCGGGTTCAACATTGTACCTCAGGTAGCTCTCTGCTTGAGGACGGAAGCGCGGTTCTGGGATGACAGTGCGGCGCGCTAGTGTCTCTCAGGTGTGTTGGCGTCCATATGACCAGAAGACTGAAAATACAGTAAGAATCACCAGAAAACAAGCTAGTGGCCTAGCTAGTGATTTTTAGGGGAACAAAACAAAACTATGAAATAAGATAAATACAGACGAATATGATAAAGTAAATATACCAAAGCTAAGGTGAGAAAGATGATCTCGCAGAAGAACTTGTTCGCTAGCTAGCTTCGAATGTATGTCCACCTACACACAAGAAAGAGGGAAAATTTGTTGGGGTTGTATAGGGGTTTGCCTCAGTCAAACCCCCGTTTTGGTGTTTCCACCTCCACGGATAGCCAAGATAGCAAAGATGGAGAAATATGTGATAAAGAAGGAAAGAAAGTAAAGAACACAATAACACTACAAATAGTAATGTGCTACTCAACCAAATCATAGAGGAGAGGAGTGAAAATGCTTACCACCTCCACCAAGAGCTCACTAGCAAATGGAGGAGAAAAGAGAGGACTCAAGCCCCTGCTGTAATGGTTTGTTCCACACTTGCTCCACAGAGTTGATGGAGTGTTGTTGTTGTTGCTATGGAGTGTCAAAGTGTTGCTAAAAGTGTTTGAGAATGCAAGAGGATGGACTAGATGCTTAGAGGATGCAAAAAGAGATGAGTTGAATGAAGAATGGGAGAATTTGAAGGAAGAATGAGCAAGAATAAGGTATTTTCGGGTTAGTTGGTTGAAGAGGGATGTTACAATTCATTCCCAATGGGAAGTGTAACACCTCTTCCAACTTCAAATGTAGGAATTCATCAGGGATGTAAGTGCATCGTGCAGAAGTCTGCACGCCGTGCAGGAGTCCCTAACAGTTATTCTTCTACCGACACAAAAAATAGATGCCAAGTGGAACAAAGGCAGTGGGCTAATGTGGAATTTTTCCTTCGGATTTGGTTTTCTAAGGTGAGGAAGTGTAAAAAGATAATTTGCATAAGGGGTGCAAATTTGCTCCTATACATGACTCTATCCACTTTCTCAGATACAAAACACAAAACACTGTTATGCTTTACATTCTCTCAAAATTCATAAAATATCTACTACTATTCGAATCAAACGCATACAAATTTGCATGTTCGCACAATATCACATCTTATCTCACACTCTACAACCTTAAAAATGTCTTACATAGCTACCCAATACATCAGCATATATCAATTAGGTTGGCCTAATTAGATGTAGCCCTATATTAATTCAAAATTTCCTTGTCAACTCCACACTTGAATCAAAAACATCTTTGCACTCAAACCAAACGTGCAACACTTAATTTAGGTCGGCATGAATCTAAAATAGATCTTATTAACATTCACAATGCATATTTAATCTCCACAACATATATCAAGCATTAGGTCGGTCAAGAATTAGACCTAATCACAAAATAATCCATCTGATTAAAATACCAACAATCCATCTAATCATATAATCAATCGCCGTGTGGAATATACAGTGTACTGACACCTGTAAACAATCTCCCAAAATTGCAAAGTCTGATTCCAATTACTGGAGGAATGCGGATCGGATTACACATACTCATTTACACTGTATAAAGCCAAAAACTAAATGTCAAACTATTGTTACTTATAACTTTCAAATTGTTCATCCAAAACCGTTGAAATCTTGATCATAGATGCACATAATAGTCAGAAATAACATATTGTCACTCATAAGAAGATCTTGTTATATGAGCAATTGTGGACCAAAATATCAAATTAAGATATCTTCATTTTGTTCACCGGATTAGAGAAACTATCAATAATTAATGTTGGCATCAATGACAACGCATTAAAGGGTCCCTTCTTCATTCTTTCAACACTAGTGACAACTAACAATATCTAGAAAGATTTCCTCCTGGGACCTAAGTGGACTTAACATGTAAATAGGACCTAGATAGGAAAAACACCTATTTACATCAACAAATAGGTATTCTATAGTGACAAGAGGGCACGGAGTCTCATATTATGATCCTCTAAATAAAAATCAAAACAAAAGATGCCTATTCCATTAAAATCACATTCAGCCAAAAAGTAAGTAGTATATCGCACAATAATTCATAGGTATGTAAGTAGCATTTCAAGACATGTAAGATGTTAATAACCACTGCACCTACTCATATTAATGAGGCCACCACTTACAATATAAACAATGAAGAGAATGAAATATTAAAGATTAGGATTGAAAGATATAAGTTTAAGGTTAGTTATAAAGCACATTTTAATATTTTCTTTTGATATAGAAACATCATTTATTTCATCCACCTTTTTTTAAAATTTGTATCCACCTTTTCTTACATAGTTTATCCACCTTTTTTTATATAATTTTTTTGTATTGTTGTCATAAGAGTATCATTTGGAAAAGGCCAAGAATAACAAGTTAGAATTTCATATTAGATATCCCTTTTGTATTTGAATTGGATCTTGATAATGAAAATCCAAAGCTTTAACCAATTAAATTCAACTCCTTCAACATAATAAATAATATTACAATATAATATTATATAATAATATGAATTGTTTTAGTTGCTTGAGAATTATTTTAAAGCACATTTTTATATTGAAGTGTCCTTTAATCTCATCCACCCTTTTCTAATATATTATCAATTATCATAACATTAAAATATGATATAATATATTATTACAATAAATATGCAGTTATTTTATTTATTAAAAAATTATTTAATATTTTTACAACATTGATTAATATCAATATTGTGTTTATTAGTTTATTTTACTTTATAAATATTTGCAAAATTATTTTATTTTTATTTACTTAAAAGTTATATTTTATAGTCATAATTTATTTTTTTAGAAAAATTAACATAGTTATAACATAATGCTCTTTATTTAAAATATCTATACTAGTAAAAGGGTTATCAACAATAAGCTGCTCCCTGATGTATTTCTAGGTAATGGTCATTGACTGTAAATAAAGCTTACTTGTAACATATTTAAAATTACCACCTCTATGATGTGTTACGAGAGTTTATTGTTTAATTATGTATTGAAAGAAACAAAATAGTTTTGAGAACTTCTGGATTCAACTGTGTATTTTTATTTAGATGAACGTTTCAAATTACAGTCAGTGATTCATCATCAAGAAGAGAAGCGTTTTTTTATTTAGAAACAAAATATATCAAAATAAAAGGAGTTTCTTACAATTAACTTTGTTATCTTTTGACTATTCTAATATAGTCCACCTGGTTCCAAGGACTCAGTTCAATAGAATAAAGTGATACAAATTTATGGCCTTTTAAACTTCACTGAGGTGTTCTGAGTATTTTACGAGACTCAAAGGGCTTCCTTATGCACTTGTCAGTTGAAACTCTAATGTCTGGATGATGATTGTTTCACATGCCAATTCAAAATATTTTACCATCACACTCTTATGAAACATACAGCTGACAAACTTCATTCTTACCAGGATATATAATAGGATGGGATGATATGTTCTCTATCTTACCAGTAGGCTTCAAACCCAATTGCTAATTAAAACTTGAATTTTGGATATTTCTAACTTTGTAATTGACATTGACAAGTCAATTGATATCCGATTTAAAGAGCTGCATTGTTATTAAAAACAATCAACTACTCTTGCATGCCAAATGCTAACAAGCAAGAATTATCCTTGGATTTCTTTCAAATTTATATACACATTTCAGTTTGCATCAAAGTAAGGGCAAGACAAATAGAAGCAAACTACTTAATTAACAAACTTAACACAGATTTACCAAAAAAGCTTTGCAATTTGTTTAACCTGTAAAATGTTTCATCTCAATCTTTTGCAAAAGCATTTGTAAGTCTGATGAGATTGTTGCAAATATTAAGCCTCTATAACAGACCATAGACATTAGATTCATTCAATCGAATGTCATAATTATTTATACACATATGACACAGAACCTTATTACCAAACTTCGAGCGAAGAACTTGCACTTGAAAGAAATGAGCAGATATGGATAACATTTATCCCTTGTTACAAAAGAGTAAATGTTTGGACATGAAGCTCAAAATTCTCGACTGTCTACAACTAAAATTTGCTACAATCCAGTTACTAATAATTATCATTCATCATACAATGGCAGATCACTTCTAGCTGCCTTGAGTGTGCCTCAACAGCCCTCTGATTTCCCAGCTGCTTTTAAATGGCAAGCTCTTACGTTGCTGCACTCTACACTTGATTGATATATTAGCAAGATAAGAGCAAAAGATTTTCATCGTCGTTGATATTCTATAGACCAACTAATGGAATACACTTGATCGGATCAATATGGCATATCCTACAACTGATTATTGTCGCCTGCCACCATCATCCTCCCAAACATTTTCCCAGGCACTTGCCCCTTTAGGTTCTTCAATATAGTAGTTTTCAGGTGTCTCTTGACCAGCAATTGATCTTGGTCCAGGCCTGGACATGCCTTTTCGTTTTGTCCGAATTCCAAGCAACCTCAGCACAAACCGAGCAATTTCTCCATACAATACACCTGTACGGTCAAACAGCTGCAAGATATGGTGGAATATTGAGAAATGGGAGCCAGGTTTACTTCTTTACATGATAAAATGATAGCATTTTCAAAATAGACATATAGATATGACCAGAATTACCTGGAGAAGAGCACTTATAAATAAATGAAATGCCTGAGTGTTCTCATCAACAAGGATAGCAACTCGACCAAAGAAACTCACAACGCCATGCAACTGTATTTTCAAATATTTAGCACAAGTTAGGCATCTCAAACCACGTAATCAAAGAAATTTTGTGCCAAAAACCTTTGAATTAGTTGTATATTTAAGGGGTCCTGCTCAAGGCACATTAGGCATTACACAATCCATATCCGAGCATAGCCACATCATCTTATGATGGGATATAAACTAGCTAACATTTAAGTCACATTCATATCAAAACTTGTTCAATTTCCCACATCAAGAAGTAATTGCTAATGAGGCTCCATTTGGACAGATATCTTAAGTTTTATGGTATCAATTTGAAATAGCAAAATATTCTGAATTAACTAGTTGCATGTTCCTAGTTAGATTGGACCCCAGAAGAACAGGTGAATTGATCCATGCTAAAAACAGAATCACAAACTCTCAGAATAGCTTTTTACCAATATTGCTTCCAAACATATTGTGAACATAAACAGGGTAGTTATTGTTGCTCATCACAATGCAATACAGAACCTCTGAAAAGCCTACACATTCTTGATATGATAACATCCAAGACTTTCTCTCTACTTGTATATGTTTAAATGTATAAATGCGTATTGCTGCTTGTACGGTATCCAGAGAGACTTTTGAGTTTGAGACACATATACGAATAAGCAATCAAGAATGAGACCTAACTAGATAATAGGTTTGAGAAAAGGCAGTTGATTGTTAAATTTCATTCATCCATTTCATTTTAAGAAAAGCTAATAATTTTCATATCAGAAGATTGAATTCAATATACAGAATCAGAAAGGAAGACACGTGGTAAATAAGAGAAAAAGTAGTCTCACCACATTCAGCATAGACTGCCAAAAGCTCGGTGGGGATGGAGGTCCACCATATGGATTATTTGGATCTCCATTCCCGTCAGCATAGGGACCTCCGGGGCCGAGGCCATATCCACCCATTGGACCTCCCATCCCATTATTGAACATTCCACCATATCCATTCTGGCTACCATATCCTCTGTACATGTTGTTACCATAAAGACCACTGTTGTATCCTCCCACTGCACCTCCGTATCCTCCCAATCCACCATATGTATTGTTTGATCCATACATACCTGAACTATATCCTGAATTGTAAGGTGTCATAGCGCCATAGGATGAATTATAATTAGGCATAGAACGCATTCCTGCAATTGGTAAACAAACTCAGCAGTTGAAACTTGAAATGCATTGTGTAACCTTTGAGTTTCACAAAAGGAACAGTTATATTACTTAAAAAACATTACAGCAGCCCTAATGAAGATGTAACAAAATGAAATATTGCTGACTTATAAGGATAATAAATATTAGTACAAATATGTCCAACATTAACTCATTTAACATGGCAGCATCATTTTATGCATTAGTTGAATAGGAACTAATGAAACCTATGTATACCTCCATAGTTACTTCCATAGCCAACCCCACGATTTTGTTCCCAGGGTCTTGGTGGCATAGGTCTACCAATGTTGCTTCTGTTAGCAACAGACACGCTTCTTTCGTTATCCAAATTCTTCTCTCCGTATTTTCCATCTTCAGCTGCCTCTATAACAGATCTTGTGGGACCATTTGAAGAAGGCTTGAATGGAGAAGGACCAGATGAGCTTCCACTGCGTTCCCATGGCTTTTGTGGAGGCATATTACCTGTTCATTTTGACAAACACCAAGAAACAAATAACATCACGGCTAGCTTCCACAAGCAGATATTTTCACAGTAACTATCTATAGTGTCTTTAAATTGTTAACACACAAATAAGGCTATCACCTAAGGAAGACCTGCAGCTTCTATTTCTGGCAGGCAGGGAATGTCGTAACATCTGCTAAGGCCTTACTGAACTTTCCTAGAAACTGAAAAACAAAAGAAAAGTGGGGAAAAAAGGGTAAGCCTACGGGCCCTAAAAATTAAAAAAAGAAATCTCTTGTATGGTTAATCAGCCATACCGAAAATAATAATTTAGAAGGTAGATTGCTAAATGAAAAACCACATGTTTCATGGTATGCATTGAAAATATATCCTATTTAAACATTGATATATACACAAGGCACATTTATGTATGACACCTACAAAGATTATTAATGTCCATTTCATACTAGTATTGATATCTTAAATAGTAAAATACATCTATTTAAAAAGTGTCAAGAGATATCAATTTTGAGTTACTATATTTAAGAGTTATTTTATTTTACTTTAAAATTATTTAAGAATTATTTTAGTTTATTTACATTGTTTGGACTTCTATTTTAAGAGTTTTTATATTTTATTTTATTTACATAAGAGTTATTTTATATTTTTCATTTTTTTAAAAATATATATTGACTGTGTTTTAGTTTTTGTTAACATGCTCACACCATTACACTCCACCCCTTGCTGCTCATGTACTGTGTAGTTACAGTACAACCTGCAAGAAATTATTGTAGTTTTTTAACAGACACAAAAACTTGAAAAAACAGATGTTCAAGTTTTTATTTAAAACAAATCATCCATGTTTGTTCATTGTTAGTGAAATCCACATAAAGCGAGTTTGGAGACATAGGTACAGGTTTTCTTGACCACATTAAAACTGCTGTGGAAGATCTACATGAAAGGTAAAAGAGAATTTCAACTTTCTCTATAGAGGAAAGATTACAGAGAAAGAGACTACGTAAGCTCTTAAGACCTGCAGCTGGGTCTCGCCCTCATGAATATTTTACCTCGTCAGCGATGCGCTTCAACGTTGTCTAGTTAAAATATGAGTTGATGTTTGAAAAGAACCTTCTAATGTCTTATACCTTATCTGTTTACCATTATATAGAACAAAATGAGTACTAACTATTGTGAACATGTAAGAAAGAAATGTTTGACTACTTTTTATTGTGGTCTACAAAAATAAACATAAGGAGAACAAAATCATAAATAGTATTTCCTCTGCTAAATGATTGGGGTTTACACGGTAATGACATAAGAGAGAATGGAACACAACATCTCCAGCTTCCAAATAGAATATGCCTTTGAAAGTACAATCGGCAATGCTGATGATGCTGTTTCACATTGATTATTGTTTATCTTCATTTTATTTCCTATATAAATTGAGCCATTATATTTATTATCATCCTTTAAAAAGAAAGCCATTTACAGTATTGGATTCGTATTGAATAACAAGGACAGAGAAATTTTATCTTAGCATAGAACTTAATGAGAACATATCTACTTGGCATTTAAAGGCAAAATTAACACATCCATATCATCATGAATACTTTCGATATAGTTATAGTCAGGAAATAACTTGGTTGAATCCTCTGGGTATATTTGTAAGTATCTGAAACCATTTTGATCTAATCTTAATGAATTGATGTTTCTCCTTGTCAAACAGCAGAGATTGTTTACTTTAATTTTGGAATGCCTTTTCACTACAAATTCTTCCATACTATTGGCATCCATTTCCATTTGCATCCTCATGTAGGGTGAACTTGTTTTAGCTTTTCGGAACCTCTTATAGATATTGCGGGCTCCTGTAAGGACACCAGTTGCACCTTGACCATTTAAAGGAAAAATTGTTTGTTTTGCACCTCAGCTCTATTAGAATATTAAATGTAATATTAATGGTCATCTTAGCTCTAATTAAGTTTTAATAACTTTAGTTACACTTTTAGTTGATTTAGCATATTTCTGATTTCTGTTTTAGTTTGCTTTAGTTAACGATTGTTTCTTTTTAGAAATATCATCTTGTAAATTTCTTTATAAGGAGCTTTCGTCTCTTTTTGTGAACACGCAATTATGAATATCAATTATCTTTTTGTGCTATCAGAGCTAAGGCTCGAACCTTATTAGTTTCTAGAAATTTCTTAGATGTATTTTTTTTTGCCGATATTTAAAAAAAATAAAAATTGAAGATTTTTGAGCCGATTTTGTTGAAAATCGAAAGTTTTTTTTTAGTGAAGAATTTTGAAGTGTTTTTTGAAGGAAAAATTGCAGCAAAAAAAATCGAGGTGCAATTTCTTTCTGGGTTCTATTCGAAGGTTTTTGTTGAGTTGCAGCACTATATTTTGGAGCTTGTGGGTCTTCTCTTTTACGTGGGTTTTTTCTGATCGTGTGATTCCATCTGAAGTAAATCAGCTTTTCTGTTGTTTTTGTGAGCCTGCTAGGGCTTTTCCAGATTCAAAGTTTTCATGGCAGCTTGAAGGATTGTTTTTTGAGCCAGTTTTGATAGAATTCTTTTGGGAAAAATAAAAATTCTGGAAAGAGTTTTTTGAAATTTTTTCTAAAAAAATTTGCTACAAGAATTTTTTTGACAATTTTTTCCTATCTAAAAAATTGTGGGTTGCTGCTAGGGTTAGCAGACCAGTTTTTTGGGTGATTTTTTTTTCAACCAAAAATCGTGCACTTGAAGATTTTAAAGAGTTTTTGAAAAAAATTGCAGTTCAAAAATTTTTTGAGGATTTTTTCTGAAAGTTTTTTATTTTTTCAAAGTTTTTGAAGGTTTTTCTGAAAAATCTTATAGTTCGTTGAGTGTTGTGCCAATTGATGTCCAAGGTTTCATGCCGGCTGATCACAGTATTACCCCATTATTGGAAAATGGGAGGGATGGCTGCTTTGTAAAACGTCATGTTGAAAAGTACATAGAGGTTCAATGAAAAATTCTACTACTTGGAAGCAGCGGAAGCTCACAGTTTTCGAGTGCCGGTGTCTTTGAATTGATTGTTCTGCGAGAAAGGATCTATAATTGCGTGGTGGTTATGGTTCTCCAAATATCAGTCACCACTGATATGTTTCCAGAAGACTTTGGGTAGACTTAGTTTTTTGTTTTTAAGATGACCATTAAGGGAGGGTATTAAAATATTAAATGTAATATTAATGGTCATCTTAGCTCTAGTTAGTTTTTAGTAACTTTAGTTACGCTTTAGTTGATTTAGCATCTTTCTGACTTCTGTTTTAGTTTGCTTTAGTTAACGATTGTTTCTTTTTAGAAACACTGTCTTGTAAATTTCTTTATAAGGAGCTTTCGTCTCCTTTTGTAAACACGCAATTATGAATATCATTTATCTTTTCAAGCTCAAATGTTAAAATCAACATGATTCACTAGTTAGTAAAGCCATGCAAGCTGTTAAATAAATCAAAAACGATTAGACTTACTGCTTAGTTATGACGAAAAGTATTGTTCATAATTTCATAACAATTTACCTTTAATGAATATGTAGATCATTCTGTTTCTGATCAAGGAAATCTCCTCTTTCAGGTTTGATTTACACGCCTAATTTAGAATAGCAGGATTTGTCTGCAATGCACATGTATTTTTCAGGAGGTTCTAGCATTTTTATTCAATGGAATTCATGGGAATCTAAATCACGAAACAGAAATTATAGTTGAAGTCTAAGGATGTAGATCGGAAACCAGATGAGGAAGGAGCAGATGAATACTTGTTGCATGCAGATACTGTTTTGTCATATTATATATAACTTTCATTTTCATGTGACTAACAACTGTGATTAAGTGAAATATCCCTGATGGGATCTGCCCTAAAATTTCTGATTTATACCCTAGATCTCTAATTTATATTTCTGCACTTTTCTGATTTAGTTTTCTGCTCAAACCCTAGGACTGAATTCTGATTTTTATTTTTCAGAATAATAAACACTTATAAGGCATCCAATAAACATATACTAAACATCCATAAAACTATGCCAAACATGTAGATAACATCAATTATAATAACAACCATGAAAATCAACCATCCAAATGCCAAACATAGGTCCAATAAATCCGATTTCTGATTAAAGAAGTCTGCTGCTACAAAACTGAACAATCTGGACTGAATTTACAATGAATTCATGGGCTCAAACATCCCAAATATATGCCCAGATTTCTGCTCTACAGATCAGATCTAAATCTATGATTGTACATACCAAATATATGCAAAATAGTCTTCAAATGTCAAACCCTAGATGGGTGAATTCCTCCTTGGCAAGTGCTTAGGGTTTGCTGCTCCAAATATGCAAAATTGCCCTCCATAGGTGGGCACTCAAATCTGCTCCAAAGTGGCGCACCAAATTAGGGCAAAACCCTAATGCGATATGCTCACAAAATTGTCACAACAATGCTGCTCCAAATCTGATCTACAAATCTGAATTTGTCCTCCTATGGTGGCACTCCAACATGCATTAAAACAACTTCAAAATGGCACTCCAAAACTGATTTATAAATCTGAATTATGACTCTTAAAAAATGGTGCTCAAATCTGATTCAAAATTCTGCTCCAAATTATGATCTAATTCTGCTCCAAAAATGTTATGCAAATTCTGCTCCAAAACTCGATAATCCTCCAATGAAGTGCAAGTAGACCTCTATTATGAAGTCTTCCCACAAAGTGAGTTAGGTTTTCATCCAACTCCCTTTTATGCAATAGGGTTTTCATCCTAAAGCATATGCTAAATCTGCTCCTAAGGAGAAGTCTGCTGAAAAAATTAATTGTCTGAATGATGATTTGAAATGCCTCAAAGACCTTGTATTTATACTTGTTTTTCCTTCTCTCCATAAGCTAGCCACCCTAAGCTTATTTTCTATATTTTTTATTGTTTTTTATTCCTCAAGAGGGCTGACCCCAAAAGGAATTCTTATTTTATTTTATTTATTATTTATTTATTTATTTAAAAATATTATTATTATATTTAATTAAAATATGAAAACTAGTGTTCAAAAAACACTTTTTTCCCACCTTTGCAAAATTTGAATTTCAAATCAAATTGGGGACATCACATTAGGCTAAAACTGGTGCCACCACCTTTCCTTGGAATGCTGGAATGTTTGATCTGGGCGTATGACTTACGATAAAATGAATATACAAATCTAAAATACTCTGCTTGTGTTATCGCGGAATCTAGCAGCGCTCGTTCCACGGATAACCCCCCTACGAAACTTGTCCGTTTCCTAGGATTCGTGAAGTTCAAGTACGCACAACGGGGTGATTTTCGAGTCACCTCGAAGTGCGTTCCCAAGTCTCGAATAGTCAATTCGAGCATTCCACCTTGTTCTCCTCGCAAAGACCTTCGAAACGAGATCTTTCGCGACATTTCACTGTTAATACTTTGCAAATTACGGAAGATGCAGTAGCACTGAAAAAGTGCGCCCCTGCAGGGAAAATCCAAAATTTGGCTAAGTCTGGAAATGTAAGGGCGCTAAAATTTAGCGCCCCTGCATGAAGTGAAAATTCCAAAAAAATGCAAGAGCGCTAAATTTTAGCGCCATTACATTTTTTCTCAACACTTAAACTTTTTTCATTCCTCTGGCACGTTTCTTCACAATTTCGCGTTTTTCGTCAATCGTGCCACTTTTCGTGCCTAAATTTATTGCACGACTTGAGTTAGGTTTTTAATTTTCATTTTGCAACTTAAGTGAATGAATTCATCTCTCATTTGAGTTGTTCACTTTTTATTTTCCCCTCTCCTCTTGCTGTGCGGATTTCTTTCCAACTACAAGTTCGCGTTTTGGAGATTTCGCCATTGTTTCAACATCCTTCGCGTTTTGCTCTGGTAAGTTTTTCGTTTGGTTTTGTCTTCACTCTTGTCATTTGTATATGATCTTTGTACATTCGCGTTTTGATTTCTTCATTCACGTTTTTATTTCATTCGTTTTTTCTATTCGCGTCTTCCTTCATTCGCTTTTTCCTACACGTTTATGCAATGGAACCTTCATTCATGGTTTTGAATTCGCGTTCTCCTCTGTGCGTGTTCATTTAGTGCTCATTCCTTCTTTTCTTTTCTTTTCTCTAAACCCTACGCATTCTTCTATCCGCCAACGATGGTCGATGTTCTGTGGGCACTTGTATCTATCCAACGTATCCATGTTGTCTCTCTCTATGCGTTTTGGTGAACGTTGAAGAGATCTGTTATTGTGAAAAAGAATTCCCTTAATCTTGGGAGGCGTATGTAATAGGATGAAAGCAAACTCAAGCTCTCATGATTCAAACAAATTTCCATCTCCAAGCCTGAGCGCTATCGCCATTCCCTCTTGCATCTACATCTCAAAACTTTCAAGAAAAAGCAGAGGCGCTGAATTTTAGCGCTAGAACATTTTTGAGAAAATGAGAAATTACCTAACACTGTAAGATGTAAGGGCGCTAAAATTTAGCGCCCTTGCATCAAAATCATCTTTCACCAAAAAGCTAAAGCGCTGAATTCTAGCGCCATGACATCAGAAGAATGTCATAAAATTGCCTAACACAAAAAGTGTAAGGGCGCTAAAATTTAGCGCCCTTACACCAAAAGCAATTTCTCAGAATGTAAGGGCGCTGAATTTTAGCGCCCTTACACTTTTTGCAGACTTTTTCCAGACCTTTCCAAATGCACCCCATTTTTGACCAGTGCATCCTTGAGCTTCATTTTTCCGCATTCGTGCATCGTTTTGCGTGCCTCGCCATCATCTCCATGCTTTTCCACCCTTGTGCTCGTTTCACGCTTTCCCATGTTTCCTAACAAATTGGTGTTTGTTCTGGCTAGACGGATTGCAGTCTACTCTCAGAGATCGTCCAGTTAAGAGTGCTCAGTGTTCCAGTTTCTTTTGATGACTGCAACGAAACCTCCTTCTTCTTCGAAAGCAAAAAGCAAGATGAAGTACAAATATCAAGGCGTCTATCCGCCAACTATGGTACTTTCGAAAGTTGAAGAAATAAAGGATACAGAAGTTGGCCATCAAGATTTGGTTGACTTTGCAAAGTTGACAGAGACGAAGCCTCTTCCTGATTCAATGAGGGCAATAGTACACAGTAATCTCCACTTGGTGGCAATGTTCCCCACAGCTGCGCACAATACTGAGTTTGTTCTTCAAGTTGCGTCTCATTACATCCGAGAAAGCAGAAGTGTGATCGACTCTTCCGGGCATGAGATTCTAAGACTCGACCCCGATTTCTTTGACATCGTCTTCAAGGTTCCTCACATGGACAAATATATTGACATTTCTATATCAAAAGCACAGGAGATTTTCGATGCTGATCCTAATAAAGCCAAACAGTTGATAAATACTCAATGGCTTAAAAAGCCTAGATCGTCTGTTTCCAGATGGCCGAAAGGACTCCTGAGAAGTGACTTCAAAGATGACGTCAAGGATATGATCACGTTTCTGAGCAGAGTGAAAGGTTTGCCGGAATCATCCACCTTTCACGATTGGATGTATGAATACATCAGGATCATAAGGAGGCAGAAAGTGCATATTGACTGGGGTAAACAAATCAGTGATGAGATGCACGAACAGTTGATCAATGCTCCTTCTACATTGAAGTTCTACATGACTTCTTACCTGGTGTACGCAGCAGCTGTGATGAGACAATTCCTAGGTCTATCTACAAAGGGGAATCGAATGATGGTGCCTGTGTACAGATATTTCTATCAGTTGGAGCTAAAGGAAAGCTTTCATCATTTCAGACGGGTCACTGATGCTTTCTTTGCGCCCTTACTCTTCAACTTTGATCCATCCTTGGAAAGAAGAAGAGTGTCTGATGAGGCTTATAAGGTGGTAAGTAAAGTTGGATGTATTTTTCTTCAATTCCCAACGTTTACTTACTTGAGAGTAGGTTGTTACACCGGTTGTCCCTACATGCTACCACGTTATCCTTCGGATAAGTGGGTTCTCATGGAAACATGCAGACAGTGATGTCAGTGAAGAAAGAACGAAGAAGCAACCACAAGCGTGGATTCAAGTTCCCACGACCATCGGCAGATATACTATCCGGACTGCACAAAGGCTAAGTCTGTCTATGCTGAGATGCAGATCATGACCATCAAAACCTACGGTATAGGTTTGATTTTGACTACCGAGATGTCAGAAAGAAGTTGCAAAAGGGTCACCAACACAGGTACCGTTTGAAGACATCTGGGCAGATTGCAGAGATGAAGAAGCCATTCGAAAGATGGACTATTGCAGATTGACAGTTCAACAAATCAGAGATCTTGGTATCGCTGACCTACCAGAAGATTTTGAGGATCCAGGTGATATCATGAACGCTGTCTATGATGAACAAGGCGTTGCTAAGAGGCCGTTGCCTGCAATACAGTGGTCTAGGAAAGAGGTCACCAGCATGAGAGAAAGGCTGAGACCAATCCTAGCCAATACAGAAGAATGGTTACACAAACATGGTTATGCAATGAAAAGTTTCAGGACAGACTCAGAAGGAGAAGAGTCCGAGGCAGAAGCACGCCAATAGCAAGAACTTCGCGACAAAAACAAGTCAGCGGCCGTTCCCACTTCTTCGCGGAGAGGCCCTAGGATCAAGTTCACTGTTGGTAAGAAAGATACCCAGGCTGTCCAAGAGACAGAAATGACGGAATCTCACCCATCTCGCTCTAAGGGTAAAAAGCCCATTTTAGAGGAGATAGATTCCGATGAAGAAGATACTTCAAGCGACCAATCCGCTGAAGATGAAGATTCAGCAGAAGCAGACTTCCGATGCCGAAGAGGTTTCTGAAAGCGGGCAAGAGTCTGATGAAGATTCTGAAGAAGGATCTGAAGGTGACTTCGAAGGTGAACCAGAATCGGAGAGGCAAGAGGGTGATCAACAGGAACCCGGAGCATGATGAAGAAATAACTACTTCTCCTCCCGAGAACGTAGTTGAGGAAATTCACAGAACATCATCGCCCGTGACTTCAAACGTTCCTCATACCCCTTTTGAGTCAAGAATTCCTTCACCTCCTGCTCCCTCGCCACCTATTCCTACCACGAGCATTCCTGCAGCCGAGATATCCCCTATCCCTGCAGCATCAACCCAGCTTGATACTCCATCAGTCACAAGCATTCATATGGTTGATATATTGTCAAGCCCACCATCGTCCATTCCTAGCTTGTCTTCGCCAACGTATGATATCACTTCTGAGAACGAATTCAATCGTTTCATGAATGAGTCAATGCGTGATCAGCTCAATGTGTCAACTACAGGAGCGATGATGACAAACACTTCTCCAATTGTCACGATACCATTGGTGAGTTCGGATGTGACAATAACTTCAGAGGTGGCAATGGCGACCGACTTGACAGTAAATCCAGAAGTTCACACTTCTTTTCTTCCTCGGCTAATATCTCAAGTGTCAAAGTGTAAAAAGCAAATGATTTCTCCAGAGGAACTTCGACCTTGAAGAGATAGTTCTTCAAAGGCTAAAAGGGAAGAAGAGGCAAAAAGTATACCGAGGGTACGAGATGTTGATAAATCACGGCCACAGAATATGCTGAGGCCAGCGCCTACGAATCAAGAGGTGATGTCAATATGGAGGGACTACGGTAACAAGGTCCAGCTTGGCAAGGTTACCAGCGAAAGTGCAAAAGCCGATGCGCAAGTCACTTTGGATATCTTGGCAGGAAGGCTGGACAAAGTTGAGCAATCTCGTAACATGTACAAACAGAGGGCAGAGCATTATGCCACTGTTGTAAAGAGACTTACCGGTTCTCCAAGCAATGCACAACCGCTGACAGTGGTAAGTATTGAAGACCCAGCTGTCAAGAAAGCTGAGAAATTCGCCTCCAAAGGCAGAGTGTTGTATGACTTTGTTGAAAGATCATTGAACAGGATCTCGAGATAATTTGGCTCACAGGATAGAAAGAAACACCATGTTGGCCAAGCTCACCTGAGAGCTTGACAAAAGAAAAGGCGTGCTTCCGGGACGCGAGACATGTGGAAAAATGCACATTGTCATGGTCGAGGAAATGAAGCAGTGAAAAGCTTCGGCAAATTGGTGGAGGTTGGGGTAATTCCCGACAAAGAAAAGTTTGTAGAGGTAAAAGAATCACTGAAACACAGGATCCAAGTGGTTCAATCTCTCATTGAAGACCTTCACCAAGTACAGGAAGATGTCGACGGGCATCGCAACATTCTTGACAAAAGTATCAGAGAGTTGCCTGGTCAACTTCTTGAGGACAATCGTATCTTCCTACCGGCCGCAGAAATATCCCTGATCTTCAAAGAAGCCATCATGAATTTGATTGACAGTTCGGACTTCTCAGAAGCTTCGAACATCATTTGTGATACAAGGCTCACATTGGACAACCTGAAGACGCATCTTGACAGGTGCAAGAAGGTTCACTCATCTGCCATGAGATCGATCACGAGAATCCACACCATTGTGGATTACACCGTTGGTCCAGATGAGAAGTTCGTGCAGGAGACTAGGAGGAAATTTGAAGACTTCCGCGCCCAATGCAAAAAGACGTGAAGCAGCCTCCTATTCTCCAGTGTTAGACATTTCCGGTGCATCCCATTATGCATCTTGTAAATATTTCTCGACATTTTCGAATGTCATTTTGTAAATTGTAATTACACCAAGTCCAAAGATGTAATATTTTCAAAACAAATTACACTTTGACTTTGGTCAAAGTTAGGTGAGATTTCCTAAAATCGCTCACCTAACTTTCCCTGATTTTCTCAATCTCTTTCCTTATTTTGCTCATCCCTCTTTCTTTATATTGGGAGGGATTTTCATTGTAACATATCTTTTAGTCTTTTGCAACGAAGTGCTGCCCTTTTGTAAGCAAACTTGTGAAACTTTGCGTTCATACTTTGTGAACGAGATTCAATCAATAAAGAAAAGGATTGCAAGCCAAACTTTGTGTTGGATTCGATACTTTTGTAAGTTGATTTGATTTGGTAGTGATTAGTTCGAGGAATCTGAAAGACTCTAAGTGGTTGATGTAAACTTTGTGTTACATTTATTATTTAGATTGCATTGTTATTTTGTTTATCATTGGTTGAGTGATCTATAAGACTTTGCGCTTATAATCATTCATGCTCATGCATGTTCTTGTTGGATAATCTATAAGACTTTGTGCTTATAATTATTCATTCTCTTGGATACTTTGTCGAAAGATCTACAAGACTTTGTGCTTGTAATCGTTCGTGCTCGTTGACATTTTGGTTGGATGATCTACAAGACTTTGTGCTTGTAATCGTTCATGCTGTTCGAAGAATTGTTGCGTCTAAGAAGACTTTGTGCTTCTAACGTAGCAAACGGTACGTTTATGCAGATCCGACCCTGATAAAGCTACGGAACGACTTTGTGCCTTCGTGAGCTTTCCCATTTTATTTTCTTTTGTTTGTTGTTAATTACTTCTGGTATCTCTACGCTTCGCTTTGACGAGATAGAGATATTGGCATTACTGCTGGTTGTTAGTTTTTAGTTATCAAGAATTCGGAACTTCCAACACGTGAAACATTGTAAACATCTTCTCTGAAAAAAGAGAGAAGTATGAATGTAACACACCCCCCCCACTCCGTGACTTTCGTGTACATTGTGTAATTACTTTTGTGATTTACTATTGTTTCTCTTAGCAATAAGAAGGGCGCCTCCCCTTTCCGAGAGGAGAGATTCACATCTCACATAGCTGTGGCTGAAGTCCAAGTTGTGTAATCTGTCGAAAGTTGATTACATAATTTTCACCCAACAGCTTGCTGTTTCTCTTCAGCACAACAAAGACAGTAAACCATAAGAGCTTTCCATACTCCCATCCAGGTTCCTCATCCTACTTCTGCATCATTAAGACATAAATTATCTGTATGCATTCAGACACTCACTTTATTTGAAGTGTACACAAACAAAAATTGTCAAATTTCACTCCCACTCTCTCTCTCTCCTCTCCATCTTCCATGCTTGCATCCCCCCATCCACGTTCCTCATCCTCCTTCCACATCATTTTAAAAAGACATAATTTATCTCTATGCATTCAAACACTCGCATTATTTGGAGCACACACAGACAAAAAATTCTCAAATTCTCTACGCACACATAAGTTACTGTATACATTTGAACACTCACATTATGTGGAGCACACACAGACAAAAATTCTCAAATTCTCTCACATCCAAAAGGAAAAAATTATCAGACCTCATCAAACTTACTCTGGCAATAAGAACAACTTAATAGACTGCCATGAATCCTGGTTTTATGCTACCTTTGGATCTTGAACTACTTATATCTGACCACTTTGTTTTTTTAAGTAGCACACATAATCTGATTGTTTATATACCCATCCCCAGACTTGGCTTATCTATTTGTGTATGCCAATCATTCAAAGTTACTTTATAGATTTGACTAATGTGACTTGTCAGGACTATGTTTAGAATGTGAACCTCAATATGGGACTTTAAACAGTGAATACTGATTTTTATAGATTACCCTTGGGTAGTATCAAATTAACTTTGGGAATTCGGTTGCTACACAGTTGGCAGTTGTCTTTTAATTCATGCAGGATGGTAAAGAACACAAAATCAAAGGTTTCCAGACCCTAATGTTGATCCAGATCCGAAGGATGATAAGGCGAACAACCACCAAAATGAAGGTCTTGATATGTTAGCAAAATAGACTTGTATTGCTACTTATGAACAACAATCAGAGGACCATGACAAAGGTTTTTGAAAAAGGGCTAGAAGCATTAAGTTTTCGCAGTTCATATCAGTGGTTTGTAAAGCTTTTGGACAAGATTTGTTAAGAAAACCAAAAATATATGAAAACTGTGATGATATTTGTAATGGTGAATTTTACATATCCATGCCATTTCCCATTTAGTTTTGTGCCCACTTGGGGATAATGTCTTAATACATGTACATATCAACAAATGGTGTAACTTGTGAGAAGTTTGACTCATTACCCTAGCCTTTAACTATCCTCATACACACACATCCCCATACATTTATCCACACTTTATCCATCTGTACACATCTTGCCATCTAGCCTTCATTTATTGCACCAAATATACCCAGACATTCATTTGGCATTCACCGCCTAGATCCTTCCACTCTGCCATCCCAGGTCATTTCTGCAGATGCAGGATCAACCCTGTGGTCACAGAATTGACCCAACTTTCAAAGTCAGATTCAGGTGTTGACTCCCACCCATTCTACTTGCTGCAGTGAACTGATTAAACAAATGGTTGTGCAATTTGATTCTATCTGCTTGTATTTAAAGGCATTCATTTGCATCTATTTCACATCTTCTCACATTCGATCATCCTTTCTCATTCTCGAAGAATTTGAGGAGCAAATAATAGTGAGGGACTTCAGTTTGGAGCATTAAAAGAAGTAATGAATCTACATTCTACATACATTATTCTGGGGTGCTTGCCTACTGTCTTCAATCTTTTACACACCTTTTCAGGGGTTGACCTAAGTGAAAATGCCCCCTTCCAACATAAGGCCAACCCTTCATAAGTATTTTATTTTTAAATACCACCAGTTTCAGATCGTGAAAAGAGCAGAGCAGACAAATACCAATCAGGTAAGTCAAAGAGCAGAGGCATACACTACACAGGGTCAAATCCACACACAGAGAACAGATCCATGGATGCAGATAAGACCCTAACCCGCATACTTGACCTGGGACAGAACAGACGTCAAATGCATAATCTGAGGTGATATACAGACACACAGGCATCTTTTCCCTGGCTAGGAACAGTCAAATCCAGAATCTACATCAAAGGGGATTCGTTCTTCATTCATAGAGTTAAGTACCTTTCTCCTTCACATTTACTGTTTGTACTTTAGCATTTAATGCAGAATCATTAGCCCACAGATACATCATTAATTAATCTAGATTAATTTGTGCTGAATTGTAAAGCATTTCATTTGATTAGCCTAGATTAACCTGATGGTAAATTACTTTATTTCACAGTATTATATTAATTCATTAATCTGTAACTTTTTACAAAATACAAGAGATTGGATATTTGAGTCAACCAAAATTAGAGACAAACATACTGAATAACAGAATAACTAAATTAAAAACTTATGAAAGTGTGAGGGATAAAAAACAAGGCGGGATGGTTTCAAAATGAGCAACTATTTGTCATTTGGCATCTGATCATACAAGCTTCGTTCTTATCTAGGAGGAATGTGAGAAGAATGTCTATGTGTCTGCTGGTACTGTCAGCACCTACCGTCAAGTGCAGTGACATCCATGGGTAGCAGAGAATTTTAAGACATTGATCATCGGTGCATATCATTTGGTAAGGCATGGGTTGCTGCATATCATTTGGTAAGGCCATGGGGGTTTGTGCACCCCAATCAGAATCTCAGATCCTTCTAACCCATGAATGCTCTATCATGTCAACTCATGCGATACATAACCAAATCAAACAGAGCACTCCAAGTTACATAATCACTTCATACCTTTTAAGGCATTAAACTTCAAAGAGCATCCTAATGTCGATATATGTCCAAGTATAGTAGGTATTAACTATTATATCAGTATCAAGTGGCATTTTGTGATCTTCCTTAAGGCCTTCCACCTGATAGGGTTCATAAACATAAGATAAAAATGGAAAGGGGTGCAAAACCTATCATGAATACTCCTTATTGACACCCCAAGCTGTTTAAGGATGAGATTAAAAAGTTGGTATAAGAACTACTTGACATGGAATGCATTATGCCAGGCAGAAGCACATTTGGTGTACCATTGATATTGGTGAGGAAGAAGAAAGGTTCTTTTTGCACGTACATTAACTGCTGCACCTTAATCAATAGACTGTAAAGAACAGTTTCTTCTTCCTAAAGTAGATGAGTTGATTGCTGAGTTGCATGAAGCAACTACTTTTTCTAAAATTAACTTAAGATCCAACTAACATCAAAATAGGTATGATATAAGTATAAAAAAAGACGGCGTTCAATCAATACTTTCCATTGGCTCTATGATTTTTTGGTCATGTTTATCAGACTCAAGAATGCACCAGCGACTTTCCAAGCTACTATGAAATTATGAATAAATTAATTCTTAGTGATACTTATCAGATTCAAGAATGTGCCAGCAACTTTCCAAGATCTTATTAAAATATGAATAAATGATTTCTTTGTGATGCTTATCAGACTCAAGAATGCACCAGCAACTTTCCAAGCTACTACGAAATAGGAGCAACTGGATTACCTTTTCCATGATGAGAGAGTCAGAGGATGAATGCAAGGTTCAAGCAATTAAGGAACGGCCAAATAATGACACTCAGCTATGAGATGCCAATTATTTTTAAAAACCTTTAAAATAATTATTCAGAAACCCTTTAAAAAGAATCCTCTTGACAAATTCTTTTTAAAAAAGCATCTAAATAATTACTCAAAAAAACCTCTGCAATAATAAAAGCATGAAGTTTCTACAGTCCATAATAACAACTTATCAGAGATTTCTGGATTTCAGCTTCGTGGGTAATTATGAAAATAAAAAATCCGCACAAATGAAACAATTGCAGCTTCGTGGGTAATTATAAAAACCAAAAAAATATCAACAATGTATTAGAAAATTCTGTAGATATCGAAAAGGAATGCTAATGTATTAGAAAATTCTGTAGCTATAGAAAAGGAATTCCAATATATTAGAAAATTCTAATTACAGCTTCATGGAGGCACGGTCTGTAATTGTACGGAAGAAATTACAACCCTGATTAAAAAAGCATGACAATCCCCCGATGCCAAGTAACTAAAAAACTCAAAGACTCTTCAGAAATAAAAATACATTCAGATCGCACACAAACTACCATTAACCATAGATGCCAAAAACAATTGTTATTTTCACTGAATTTTCTGTGGGTACTTAAATGAAAAATAGTACCTTGCCCGGCACCGCCAGCCCCTCCGCCCGACATAATCACAGATCATAAATCTTCCAGAAAGAGCCTGTGATTCTGTAAGCCCCTTGTGTTATTTACGGGAATTCGAACCTTTGAGCTCCGGCCCACAATTATTACAATTGTTATTTGAGATGGTTTTGCGTTTCCGCAACCACTCAAAATTCCTCGAGGAGAACAAAAGAATAGCGGAATGATTATCTGATTGCCATCAAAACCGAGGGATCAAATTCCGGCAGCGTTCGTTTTGACAGCCACGCGTTGCTGACGTGGCAATATATAACTGCAGGTTGACTCGTTGAAATTCCTAAAAGTTGTATGATGACACAGGCGGCTTTGATAGGGCATCCCGTGATTATCCTATAATGGAGGTTATAGTGAATGGGGGTTTTCCAAAAAGTAAAATTAAATAATGTATTCATGAAAAAGAGTGACGGAGATTTATTTATTTTTAAATTAAAGTTTATAGGGGAGAGGATCTATTAGTTGAGTACCCTAACTTCGCACTTTTAATTATCTTACGTGGAAATTTTAAATCACTCTTAATTTTTTACAGCAGCTTGCTTGGCAAGTCCCCTGCTTATAACTAAGGTTTCAGGGCCACATCATCAAATATGATGCCACATTAACATGTTTTTTGTCAAGGTATCCAAAAAAACCCCAAAAAAAAAGTGAGACCAATACTTGGAATTCATAGCATGTTTTATTGAGTGTTGATGTGGCATCACATGATTGGTTGCTTTTTAGATCAAAGGAATACATTTTGTTTAATTATGGGGAGTCATCATCAACACTAACAACTTTAAAGTCACAACTATTGGTCCAATATTGATAAAAAAATATTGGACATTATATAAACAAATACTTTCACAACTATTGAAACATGCTCAAGTCCTCTCCCCTATTTTGGTAAATAAAATAGTTTTAAAGTGAAATAAATTATTTTAAAATAATTTAAAATATTAATATTTAGTATTTATATTAACAAAAAGTTAAATATGTTTATCTAATCTATGTTATAAATTTAATATACATATTTAGTGTTTTTAAGATATCTATACTAGTTTACAATAGATGCATTTAAGATATAAATATATTAGTTTACAATTATGGGTGAACATGGTGCATATTTCATAAGATAATACAAAATAATCTCTTTTAAATGTGCATAGTCCATATTTTATAGTTTTAGTTGATTGATATATAACTGTAATAAAAATAATTTGTTTTATATAAATAAGTTAGGCAATAAAATAAAATATAACAATTAATTATTGTAGAGCTAAAAATTAGCCCACACACCAAGATCGCCTCCAAAACAAAAGATAGCTTTCCATAAGAGAGTATGGGAAGATAATAGTGTGTTTGATATTATATGATACAACAATGTACAAGAGTCTTGCTTATATAGACAAAGTGAGAGATGGGATATTGGAAGTGTCTTCTAAAAAAGATAAAAAATGAAGGTAATGTCTTGGAATATGTGTGGGATGACTAGCTCTCATAAGCAGCTTGCTTTAAAGAACTGTGTTCTTGAACATAAGTTAGATGTCCTTCTCCTACAAGAAACCAAAATGAAGAAAGCTAATTTTGATAATGTTGCTAAGTACGTCTGGCCTGAGGCATCCTACTTTTACAGTGATGTTGAAGGGGCCTCTGGAGGTCTTGCAGTGCTTTAGAATCCTTCTAGACTAAATAGCATTGAACTTTTCTGTTGATGGAATAGCATTGGTGCCTCTTTTAACTTCCCTGGAGGCTCTTGGTCGCTTATAAATGTTTATGCGCCCAACCAAAGGAATGTTAGGGTTGCTCTTTGGTTGTCTCTTGTTGATAGGATAAATAACAACAATGGGTTGCTTTGGTTGGTGACTGGAGACTTCAACTCCCCCTTATTCCCTTCTGAGAAAAGTGGTGGTTTGATTGACTATTCTGACAGTATGGTTGATATGGCAAACTTTTTGAGCTCTACGGGCCTGATTGATATAGAATTGTTGGGCCAAGCTTTTACCCGGTCCAACAAACGTATGGGCGAAGATCTGATTCAAGTTCGGTTGGATCGCTTCCTGTGTTCTAGTAACTGGTCTGGCCTGCTTAGGGCCACTCTGTGGGCTTTACCTAGAACTTTTTCTGATCACAATCCTTTACTGCTAACCTCGTGCAATCAATCTGTTGTTGGACCTTATCCCTTCCGCTTTGAAATCATGTGGAATTCTCACCCTGATTTCAAAATAAAAATTGTTGAATGGTGGAATATCCCAGTGCGTGGTTCCACCCATGTTCTGAATATTTTTTAAGCTGAAGCACATTAAATGTATGGTGAAGGGCTGGAATAAAAGGGCCTTTGGGGATGTTTTCCAATAGATGAAAATTACTGGGGGTAAGTTGAAAATGATTCAAAACAGAATGGAGGAGGGTGATATTAGTCTCTCCACTTGCAACCAGGAGAAAGTGATATGGGGTGAGTGGGAACAAATTCTTAAGAAAGAGGAGATCTTCTAGAAATAGAGATCCAGGGTGCAATGGTTGAAATATGGAGATAGAAATACCTCTTTCTTTCATATTTCAGCAGTCAAACATAAGAGGAGAAACCAGATAAATAAGTTGCATAATGCTCAGGGAGAGGTTGTCTGCTCGCCATCCCTTATTGGCTTAGTGGCTACAAACTACTTTCAGAAGGCTTATGCAGCTCTTGTTGAAGCTCCTAACCCGACCCTTGATAGTTTATTGCTAGACTTGCTTCTGAATTTTATTTCTCAGATTGACAATATGGGGATTCTCAGTGTTGTCACACCCGAGGAAGTTAAGCTAGCTACTTTTAGTATGGGGGCATTCCAAGCTCCTAACCCTGATGGTTTCCCTCCGGCTTTCTTTCAGACCTTCTGGGAGATTGTTGGTGATGACTTGGTTCTAGTTGCTCGTGACTTCTTCAAGTCAGGTACGATTCTTAAGCAACTAAATCATGCCTATATTGCTCTTATTCCTAAGATAGTTGATCCCCAACATATGTCTGACTTTCGCCCTATCAACCTATGCAATACTTTTTATGAAATTCTCTCCAAAATTTTGGTCAACCGCATCAAACCACTCCTGGATAAAATTATCAACCCAACTCAGAAAGGTTTTGTGCCTGGTAGGCATATTCTCGATGCTACCATCACAACACATGAACTAATCCACTCTATGGATAGGTGCAACTATGGTAGTATGGCCCTTAAGCTTGACATCTCCAAGGCTTATGATAAGGTAATCTAGAATTTTGTCCCTAAAGTCCTTGCTAAGTTTGGTTTTAATCAATCTCTGATCAATCTTATTATGGAATGTGTAACTATTGTTAAGTACTTTGTTTTGGTTAATGGTTCTCCTTTCGGGTTCTTTCATGTTGGGAAAGGTATCAGATAGGGAGACCCCCTATCTCCCTATTTTTTTATAATGGTGGCGGATGTTCTAAGTAGGAACTTATTGAGTATGTTGTCGGAGGGGTCTATAAAAGGAATTAAGGCGGCTTCAACCCTTGATCTGACTGTGATTCAACAATTTGTGGATGATACTTTCCTATTTGGGAAAGCCTCGATGCTGGAAGCTAGGAAATGGAAAAACTGTCTCAACAACTACGCCACTTGTTCTAGACAATGCATTAACTACAACAAAAGCATGATTTACTTCTTTAACAACACTCCTAACCTGCAATTTTGGGTTACTACAGTTCTGGGCTGTCAGAGTGGTTCTCTTCCTTCAGTGTATCTTGGGTTACCCCTAACTGTCAAAGATGTTACTCTAGAGTTTTGGAATTCTATCCTAGAGAGGATTCAACGTAAGCTTGTTGGGTGGAAAGGCTCTTTACTCAGCCATGTTGGTAAGCTTCAGCTTCTTACTGCGGTGCTTCAAGGTATCCCTGTCTTTTTCCTATCCCTGTTTAAGATGCCTAGATATATTGTTGAAAATTTTGAGAAGATCCAAAGGTCTTTCCTCTGGTCAGGTACTGAGGAGAAAAAGAAGCTCTCTTTGGTTAAGTGGGATAAGGTTTTCCAACAAAAAAGTGGTGGTGGTTTTGGGATAAAAACTATATCGTATTCTAATAAAGCTCTCATGGCCAAAGTGGGTTGGGATCATCTGAGGAATAGGAAGGATTGGTGCGAGATAATGAATGTTAAATACCTTCTGAGCCGACCGCTGATTGATTGCCTATCGGAGGCCCACCCTTCAGGGTCCTTGGTTTGGAAGGGGATTTGCAACCTACAGGATCTTTTGAGGAACGAGATTAAATGGAAGATAGGTAATGGTAATAAAATCATATTATGGGAAGACACTTGGTTACTAGACTCTCCCCTGGATTCTTCTAAGTTCAGATTCCTCAAGGGTCAGGCTCAACAAGTGTTTGGTATATATATTAGTGATTACCTGATTGGGCCCTTGAGAGCTAGGAAATGGAATTATATTAGCATTTGTTGTCCTTTGTCACCAAATCTATGTATTCTTGCCAAGACTCTATAGGAGTTTCTTGCTCTCACTAGATTACCCCCTTCCCACCATGGGGATGAGTTCTTCAAGATACATGATCACCAGGGTGATCTTACTGTGAAATATGCTTACAGTCAGCTGACCAATCAGGGGGTGGTCAATATTCTATGGAAGAAGCTTTGGAATAGATATATGATACCGAAAGTTAATTTCTTCTAGTGGACTATTTGTCATAACAGAATCCTTACACAGGATAATCTAAGGATAAGGGGGTTCCAGATCCCAAAAGATGTTTTTTGTGTAAAGGCAATGAAGAATCGATTAATCATCTGTTGTTACACTGCCCCTTTGTTGTGGAGGTGTGGGAGCTGGTGTTTAAAAGATTAGAGATTCAGGGATTATGAGTAAGGATATCACATCCTTTATTTTGAGTTGGTCTGGACCCTTTTCCCATCCTTTAACTGTTGATATTTGGAACCAAATTCCTCCCATTTTATGTTGGTGCTTATGGAAAGAGAGGAACAATAGGATTATCAGAAATGCTGAGATGAGCCCGAAAGAAGTGTTTGGTATTGGTGCCCAGCTCATTGAGGAAAATATCTCTCTTTTCAAAGGGAAAACCCCAGATATAGGCCCAACTGAGATGGAAATAAACATAGCTAAAGCTTGGCATTAGGAATTGGATGCCAATTCTTATGACAACTCCAAAATTCTTGCCCCGAGAGCCATTGTTTGGAAACCACCTGACAGGGGCTAGTTCAAACTAAATTTTGATGGGGTAGCTAAGGGCAACCCAAGCAAAGCAAGTATAGGAGGTGTGATTTGTGACCACAAAGGAAAGTTAGTGGTTGGTTATGTTGGGGGGATTGGTCTTCACTCTTCTATGATAGCGGAAGCTTGTGCATTGTTAAAGGGCTTACAGATAGTTGTTTCCCTAGGGATTGAAAACTTGCACATTAAAGGGGACTCCAAGTCCATTATTGATGCTATTAATTGTGACAGGCTATTGGGATGGAACACTAAGGATATTCTTCTTGATATTAGGTTCCTTGTGTCTAAACTAAAATTAAATGTGGCTAGTCATATCTACAGAGAGGGGAACCAAGTTGTTGACACCCTGGCCAATTTTAGCACACACTAGAAATTGTCCAAATGTTGGCGTGACTTAAGCATACTTCTGCCTAATATTCAGAGTATTATAGTGAAGGAACAAAGCCCTTACTTGACCCATGATGGCAACACCGCATATGCTTAGCTGGATTTTTGGGGGACCCACTTGCTTATTCATCGGGCTTAGTGGTCTTATTGTGGTGATGAGATGGATGATGAGCTGTATCGAAGGGATGGACATCAAGTGGATTTTTTCAAATTATAAGATGAAGCCCGTGTTGAACAAAGAAATCATGAGTTGTTGTGGCAAGTACTAGTTGAGTAATTCTAAGTTGGACCATACTTGTCGTAATGGGGATATACTTAAACTCTTGGATTTTCAAATTTGTATTTTTTTATTTTGATGTGACTTGTAATTATGAGACTAAGCTCCTCTTTAGCTTATATTTTTTCGCTATTTTGGTTTCATGCCTTATAGCTTCTTTCTACGGGTTAACTAATGTTGGCCAACCCTAAATGCTATGGATTTGGAGATTTCTAATTATGGCCCCATGGCTATTCTACCTAGAATTTTGTGCTTCTGTGATGTGGAAGGAAATCATTCCCTGCCTATCATGTCCTTTTTACTTAGCCGGTTGTGTGATGTGATTCCAATTAATTGTTCTGCTAATATTATTTTAGGGAATTATTTTGCTCATGCATGTGATCTGTCTGTTGGATTGATTACCAAAAATTGTCATTCTCGGCTTGAATTCCTTATTGTGTGGGGATTTTTTTCACCTTGCTATTGTCTCTAACCTTCTTTGTTTTCAGAGTTCCTAGTTATATAGTGTGCAGAGCGACATCATGGGGGGTGATAGAGTGCAGACGGAGCCGGATAATTATAACGAATTCCACAAGGATCCTCTAGTTTGGAACATTTGCGTTGAAGGTGGCATTGCTCCTTTGATGGAGAGACTTGTGGGTCATGACCCAAATTTGTTGACCCAGTTCATCAATTCATGGAAGAATCGTCATGTTACCATTGGTCGCATCTCCTTAACGGTGGATGAGGAAGTTATTGCGTAGGTGACGAGCCTCCAGAGCACTAGAATGAAGCATCCTAAACATTCTAAGACCTAGGACAATGAGAGTATGAATAATTTTTTTTGGGGGGGAGGAGGCGTCGGTGCGCAACTAGTCTGGGTTTCAATGGGAGGCTCTTCCACAGCCATGGAACCAGGTGTGTCTTGCTCTGATAAAGTATGTTACGCTAGAATGAAGGTACAAGACTTATTAGTGCTACCATTTTCCCTTGTTAAATCATCTTAGGCATAAGGTTCTTCTGAGCTTTCCCTTTTTCCTACTTATGGACCTTGAAAATTTAGTTGAAAAATGTATTGATTCGGCTGCTTCTAATCCCAATGAACCTACTCCTCTACCTCTCCATCAGGGTCTTATCCTAAGACTCTACCATTTTCATCTAGCTTTATGCCCTTTAAAACCTATTTTGGTCATTCGTATTAAGGAAATTGAGCCCCCCAATGTTCCCAACTTGTCCCCGTCTGAATCTAAAGGCCCTATCAGAAAGAGTCACCCGGCCCCTGTTGATCCTTAGAAACCCAAACTTGCTACTAAAAAACTCAAGGGTATTGATGGTGCTGCCCAAACCAATGCAGTGGTTAGTTTGTGTGACCTAAAGTCTACCCCTGCTAAGACTCCTGCTAAGTTTGGCATGAGGAAGAAAGGTAAGGAGGATAAGGTGCCTCTGAGTAAAGGGAAGAATGTTGTGAGAAAGGACTCCTTGAGTGATATAGTGGTTGCAGAAACTGTGGTTATTGGTTGTGATGCCATCGTTAGGCGCTTTGGCAGGCTGGCAAAGAACAAGAAAAAAGTGTAGATTAGAGACTTGGACACTGAAGAGGAGTTGTCTGACAGCAAAGACAAAAAAGTGGAAGAGGTGTCAGAGGACAAGGAAGATCAAAAATCTAGAGGTCCCTCTTTTGTTCCTGACAAGGGAAGAGCTCAGGAGGAGGTTTCGGCCTCCCACTCGTTGGAGTTGCTAGAGATTGAGTAGAATGATCTTGTCTACACTACGGGCGATGGGGAGGAGCTTGGTGTGCTGAAAGAAAGATTGGACATCCTAGAAAAAAAATTCTATGGGTTGACCCTCTTCACGGTCAAGATGATTCACTGTGTCACTAGCACCCTGTCAGCCGCCATGAAGGACGAGCTGGGGATGAAGAAGATCGAGGATCTCCAGGAGTGGGTCAGGGATGATATGGTTCAACTGTTGTCTAAGAACTGGGAGAAGGCTAGCTAGTATGTTGTTGGTTTGTTGTTGGTCTGTGTGTGATGTTAGTCTCCATTTGGTTTTGGTTAGGTGTTTTTTTGGTGTAGTGTTTTGTTTTTTGCTTTTTTGATCTAGACTTTTTGGCCCTTGTGGCTCTCTGTGTAGGATACAACACCCTGTAAATGTTTCTTACATTATCAAAAACATGTGAATAATACCTATTAGTGGGCTAGATTGGAAAAATACCATATTCACACTAACACCCCCACCCTTAAGTGCAACTTAGGGAGGAACAAACCAATGCAAATGATGCAAGAATGCAAGGATGTATCCTGGCTACGAGGCCATGTTAGACACCCATTTACAAATGATCTCTCACAAACTAAGTAAAGAAGAAAAATCACATGGAAAAAAAATCCTCTCCAAAAGAGAGAATGCATGAAAACTATAATACACAAGTGATGAAATAAGTGATGAATGGAGGACTAATCAATAACCCCATGGACTACATCCATCACAAATACAGTAGATACTCCCCATAGGAGAGAAAGATAGACTATGTATCCCTCCATAATGAAGTATCTCCAAAACCAATCAAGAATTCTTGAAGACATAAGAGAATCCAATACCTACAAACAACATGTCTCTCTTTGGGAAGAAACAAGTCCAGTGGACTATGTTGAAGAAAATTCTACTCCATGAAGAGAGAAGAGGGATGCAGTCTCATAATGTGTCTATGAAAATGGATCAAGTGACTCCATGCTAGAGGATGTATCAACAAATCCAAGTGTTAGCCCAATCAAAGAGAGCAAATCAAGATTGTGGAAACTCAGGAACAATCTCCAAAGACAATGATGATGATACAATAGTTATGGTGCAACTATCATCAAAGAGGAGAGATGCCCCCTCAAGTGTGTCCTCAAAATCTGTAATATGAGAATGAAAAAACAAATCACATATACCTATCAAGTAACCATCCAACAAAGCCAAATCTGAAAGATAAAAATCATCCTATTGAATCGAAGTATTGGAAAGCATGGCAACACTAAAATCTAAAGAAATGGGAGGAGATGGAACCTTAACACGAAGGCTCAAGTGACCAATCTAACCCTCTAATTAACTATCCACACTCAATGCAGGAGTGTCAACCTTAGAGTAAACTTCATCGGGATTAAAAGAAAAATGTGAAAAGACGTAAAGACTAGACTAATGATCAACTTTACCAACTGCAACAAGTTGTTTACTATGTAAATCTCAAATTAACATTGACTATGGAGTAAACTCAACAATCTCCTTGTACCGCTATGTGTTATTTGATACATAGAAAGAAGATTATTGGTAAGCTCTAGAATATATAGGACATCATTAAAGCTTCCATTACCCATTTCAACATATCCTTTTGTATAGACAATCATGTAATTATATTATCCATCAATATATTAGTTGTAAGGGAAGGCTCAAATGACTAGAATTGATCTAGTGAATAGGCCATGTGATTGGAAGCTCTAGAGTCAAGAATCCATCCAAAAAACTCATCAACTACAGTCACAACAAGGGCTTTTTCTTTCATCTTATCACTTCCATTATCAAAACCTAATGATCCTAATTATTTGGATGATGTGGGTGGTATAGAAGAAGGTGAACTAGAAGACTTGAAAGGCAAGGAAATGTTATGCTCTTGAAAGAGTTGCCTCATTTCTTCTAACTATTTCTTATAAAAATTGTGTTCACCATGCCTTGATTTATTACAATATGCACATTTGGGTTTCTCTTTCTTAGGTTTATCCTCTTTGGAAGAGGTGGGAATCTCACTAGATTTTATCTTGGTCTTAGATTTCTTCCTACCTTTTCCTTTGGTTGATTGTGCTAACAATGGTCGATTCTTAGGAAGTGCATCAAATTAGATAAACCTTGCTTTCTCTCTAGTCAATTGATGACAAAATGTCTTAAAAGAAGGCATGTTAAAATATTCACCTAGGCCATCCATGGTGGAATAAAATGAAGAATAAAAGAATGCAAATGGCTCCTTCAACTTAGACAAAATCAAGAATATACATTCCTTAAATCATATTTATCTTTTCTACATCTAATTAATTGAGATCTTAAGGATTTGAACTTAACCAAATAATCCTCAATG
>VDFB02075321.1:323568111-323593437 GCA_007258455.2 Sequoia sempervirens | reverse complement strand
AATAAAGAGCACAAATCACCTTTAGTAATTTTTAAATCTTTTACTTGTTTATATGATAGTTTATCTGCATAATATGCCCTAGCTGCCTGCCTCCTATATTGCCATCCAGTTATTTGTTGGGTTATTGAATCTACATTTTTTAACATCTCTTTCATTGAATTTGATAGGGTCATTCTTTCTGTGGTTGAAGCATTTGGATCACTCAACCTACTGATAAAATCCTCAATTTGTTTTTTGTTGTTCTCAATTTCACTCAAATTTTGTTGAGTGCCAGGAGGGTGTTGAGTGATTGGTGGGGGAGGTTGATTTTGTTGAGGATTTTCTTGTTCTTGTTGTTGAGGATTTACAGGATGTTGTTGAGGATTTTCCTGTTCTTCTTGTTGAGGATTTACATGATCATTGGCATCTCCTAAAAATTTGAAAATAAAGCAATCAAATCTAACCTAAAACAAACAAAATCAATTTGAAACTAAGAAATTCAAAACAAATAGCAAACAATACTTACCTCCCGCACCTCTTTGTCGTCATGGAGCCATTTTTGCAAAGAAAACGCAATTTTTGTTGATGAATTTTGTAGAATGCCTCCTCCTAGAACACGAGCGCGAAAACGAGGGTTTTTGGCCACGGGCAGAGTAGAAAAACAGACAACAGAAAATGAATCACTTTCACTTTTTTTTTTGCTTTAAAAATGGCATAACGCGAGCACGTTATCACGCGCTCATGTTATGTCATTTTGAAACTTTTTTTGGAATTGGCCACAAAAGTGTAACCCAACATCATGCACCCGCCCATATAGTATATTTGTCTCTTACAGTCTATGTTGTCAGAGAAGGTAACAAGGGAGTAGACATCTTGACCAACGTGGCACCTAATGTGGCTAATGATTCATAGATGATGGGGTGACAAATCAATTAAACTGCCATCACATCAAGCTGATGATTCTCACACTCGAAGGTACGCATCCTATTTAAGGATGATTGATCATGGTTTGGGGCACATGATGGTTAAAGGTGAGCTTTCATGACATGTAGTGGTAGAGGCATATTGGCTCACCACCTCACCATCACATCATCAAGTGGAGCTCAAGTACCTCAAAAATCTATGAGCAATCTCCTTTAAAGTCCTTTCATTCATGAGGGCGATGTCAGCTAGATCATAAGTGGGATGGTGGTAATTATTCTACCACACTTCAATATGTGTCGAAGTGTGCCTGCTAGGCCTATATCTTCAAGCAAGTAGAGAATGAAGAACCTTCCAAATAAGCTTTTGTGGTTTTCTAGCTCGGAGACAATGGATACTCTTGTGAGGTTGGTGACCATATATGATTGATATAGTACTTGTATCTTGCCCTAAAGTTGTACACTTTAGCCTACAAGTCCTCTTTGTATCTTGCCCTAAGGTAGTGTGCCTTAGCCTGCAAGTCCTTGGCAATGAGTCTTATTGTAACTTTGTAAGTAGTGAGCTTCTTATATTGTTAGTTAACTCTCACCATGGTTTTTCCCTCACTGGGTTTTCCACTTAAATCTAGTGTTATCTTGTGCGTGTGTGTTACTTGCTTTATCTTTCTTTGTTGTTGATTTGGTTAAGGGTTGAATTACTACATCTTTAAGTATTGTTGTTTTGGTTGAAGGTTGTCGATATTGTTAAAGGATTCAATTGCTATATCTTGTATTAATCTATCTAAGGGTTCTTGGTCTAGTTCAAAATATTGAAGTTGTATTGTGTTGAAGAGGTTGAGTTTTTAAGTGATTGATTCACTCGCCCCCTCTTAGCCTTCAGGTGTATCCAAAAAACCATTCTTATGGCCTCGTACAATGTTTGGAAGACAATAATTAACATGTCGGTGGCTTATAGGGGAGAGGACCTAGTAGTTGTGCACCCTAACTTCGTGCTTCTAATTATCCTATGTGGAAATTTTAAATCACTCCCAATTTTTTACAGCAGCTTACTTGGTAAGTCTTGTGCTTATAACTTCCGTTTTAGGGCGACATCATCAAATATGATGCCACATCAATATGCTTTTTGTCAAGGTGTCCAAAAAGGCCCAAAAAAAAGTGAAACAGATACTTGTGCATTCACATCATGGGTAGTTGAGCGTTGATGTGGCATCACATGATTGGCTGCTTTTTAGATCAAAGGAATACATTTTGTTTAATTATGGGTAGTTAAGTCACAACTATTGAGCATTATATAAACAACTGCTATCACAACTATTGGGAATTATATAAACAACTACTATCACAACTATTGAAACATGCTCAACTACTGATGCAAATGGGTTCGTTTTAAGCTCCTATACTAATAGTTTTTTATTTTTAGTCACTTACAATTTTTCCAAATGAAATCAATATTCCATTGAATGCCTTTAAATACTAAGACATCAAAACATTGTCACAAAAGCAAGTACTAAATCAGCTTACAACTAGTAAGAAAGGTTGGGAATCAATAACTTTGAATTTAAAAATTTAATTTTGTGGTCAATCTCAAGGAGTTCAAGGTGTAACCCAATTGAATGTGGGAAATAGGCGCAAAGAAGTCTACAATAAGATTGAATCTATGAAAATATCTAAAAATATAAATAAATAAAAATGAATAGAAACAAACAAACAAAACTTAACACAAAAAAATACCACTTATTATATTTTATTAAAAATATTTCTATAAAAATAAATCTAAAATTAAATAAAAATTCATAAACATACAAATTTTACCATCCTAAAAAAAAACTCTCATTAAATATAACTATTATAATTCATAATTTAAATTTTATCCAATATAAAAATATTCTATTTTTCCCCCTGTTTTATCCTATATCACAAATGAAACACATTCCCATTAACACATAATTGCATTTAAAGACTCCATCCGCATAAGAACTTTATCCAGCCCATTATTTCAAATGTAAGTCATGTAGACCGAAAAGGAAAACCTTTAAATCAACTAATTCCAACCAAACATCAAATCCAAATATCTGATAGGAATGTTAAAAACACATAAAAACATTTGAGGAACAAAATATTTAGCAAAAGTCACTTGTTTCCGTCTACCAAACAAACTGAACCTGAGTATAAGAGAACTGACCCCCATATACTATCAAAAACAAATACTAATTATATATTATACTCCATGATATCTGTCTCGGTGTAGCAAAAGCCCTTCTAAGCTTTCTACTTCCAACCCTCATTTGCCATGAAGGTGAGCAAGGGAGAGCTTGATCTCCACTGTGGGGATTGAAGTTGAAGATCTCTGTATTGTTGCCACCATTTCATGAAGCTACTTCCCTCCAAGAAAACCTCATCAGAGATACTCTTATCTTTGATCATACTCCCAACGTATTCTTCGAACTCAAGACTTTCCTTCAGAGCGGCATTTATGTCTTGCTGTTGTTGGAGACTTATCAAGGCTTTACAAGCCTCTTCTAAACGAGCCCAGAAACATGAGTCCTGAGTTAAGGATGCGAAATTTGTGCGGCCCTTTCTTTCTCTACCAGCGCGAGTTCGTTCTTTTTCTTTCATCCATTTCTCCAGAACTATGTGACGATGCGGTCGGACCCCGTCTGAAAGATAGCTTTTGTTTTCCTTGTCTGTGTGGTAGTGGTATGCAATGTCCAAAGGCTCTACAAGTCTTCTATATGCAGTACCAGCATTGATCCATTTATTTCTGGTTCGGAAGTCACTGGGCAACACATGCTTCTCTTCCATATCAACGATATCATCCCAGAAGCGTGCCAACTTTGTTCTGAATTGCACATTTACAAAAAAAACTTTCCTTTCATCATACTGTTTGAAAGCATCATAATAGCCAGTTTTGTTGTCCTTAGTCTTACAACACAATTTATACCATTCCACCTCTGCCATATAACTTTGGTGTTCGCTCAACTCCACATTGAGTTTCTCATCGTTCATAACTTGCTTATTTTTCTCCTCTCCAGCTTTTTTGAGTGCAAAAAATGCATGATTGTCCTGCTTAAAAGTCAAAAGTCGTCAATTTTAGTGTGTATTGTCTAAACAAAGGAAAGAATACAGAGAACCACAAAGCTACCAGAGCTATAGAAACCAGTGGTGGAATGGAACAGCTAATAAATGCATTCCAGCAGATTTTTATAGGTATTGAGGTGTAATAAAACAGCCAGAGGCTAGACCTGGGCCTTTGTGTAGTTGATTAGTTTTTTGCTCTATCACAGTAGTGAGACGGTCAAGGATTGTCATTTGGCGTGCCCCATTGTATCTCTGGTTTGGAGACTTTATACCCTTTTTTTCAAAAATGCAGTTAAAACAGAGGTCGGGAGGGTAGCCTATGGCAAGTAAATCGTATTTACAAGCTGTTGATCCATGTGGAATATGCCCACCGTTTGATTTTGAGTTTGATGATACATTAGGATTAAACATTCAAAGCGTGGCTTAGAGCCGCATGGAAGGCTACCTCATCTCCTTTCTCTAGCCTTCCTTTCCCTGAATCTTAGAATGCAGGGATCTAACAGTTTAAAAAAAAAAAATCTTTTTTCATGTTAATATATTACTTGTCTATTTTATTTGACTAAAAGTTGAATTCTGTGTGTTCGTGTTAGCAAAATCTCACTAACTAAATGAGCTTACAAATACTAAGCTAAACTCTGGCATGAGAATACTAAATTTCGGGATTTTTTTTACTTATAATGAAAGATCTAAAGAAAACAACAACAATTTTTGCATATTGCATCTATGATTTTCAGAGCACGAATCATGCAAGTAATGATACATACAAAAGTTAAAGCACAATCAATGAGATTACCTGAGCTCCAACACCGATTGTTTCCAATTCCAAGGCCATTCCCATCTCAAACGAGGAGTTTGAGACGAAGTTTGCAAACCGTCTTGCATTTAGCAAGGCTTCACCGATACCTTCCAACATATGGCCATAATCCGTGTGCTCTGAAATACAGGTGTCTGCAATTTGATCGTCGAATGCTATTCCTTCTTGGCTTTGCATACTGAAATGTAGCAACTTAAGGACAGCTTTAGAGTCCTCAATACAAGCTGCACCATGGGTTGAACAGAACATAAAAATACCGATGGGTACATACGGGCTTCTAAGACCAGATTCTCCAGGGTAATTGTTTCCTATTGTAGATGTGCACTTCAGGACAGTGTTACGAAGAGTCATGGCAGCTCCCGAGATAGAAAGATGTGATACATCAACAAAGTCAATGCCCATTTTCCTCCGCCAATGAGGTACAATTTCATGCAAGGGCTTCGAAATTGATTCATATGGTGCAAGGTACATTCTAGGAACAATATCATACTTGCCGACAACATGACAAAATCTGCCCAACCAATCCTCGCGCCCAATTGCCTCCTGAATTGTGGCATTTCCAACCAAGGGAGCACCAAATGTTATGCAGAAGGAATTGGAGTTTCTCGACCGCTTTTCTAGAAACCAAAGAGTGGCCAGGGCTGCAACTGCACCACCTATGGAATGGCCCACAAATATAATGGCTTGTTCCTTTAAGCCTTGCATCTGATGGAAGAAACATAAAAGGGAATTACATTCTACTTATAATCCTAGATATCTACTAAATAAAGTAAAATAGGCTCTTTCAATGATGGCACTGAACAATTGAGGAATATCTAACAATAATTGATTATGTGTCTAGCGTTGTGTGACTGAGTGCTAAAGCTGGAGCATCACCATGATGACGACATGGTTCAAGTCTCTCCTTGAACCATTGGGACTGATCCTCATATCATTGTGGCTGCGACACAGCAGGCCAAAATTCAAGGTAAATATTACTTGATAATCCCTAAGGCATAAAAATATGGAGCACTCAAATTTACGAATATTGGGGCCACAACAACTTGGGAATTCTGAAATGTAAAAATATTGGGTTACAAAAATATCGAGTTACTAGAGCATACTAATATTAAGGGCTGTTTTTACCAGGGTTCAAACCTATATGTTTCAGGTTATGATGCCTATTTTAACCAGCTTGAATATTTGACTCAATTCACTTGCAGTTGTACTTTAAAAACACCAATTTTTTTTTCCTTTCCTTGACTAACAAGTACATTTTCTTGGCTAGGTGATGATAACAGTAGAAATAATATAGTAGAAAATTGTTATATTTACTTAATAACAAATATTTACATTTAAACTTTCAAAGAAGTAAAATAAATCTTTTAAATATAGATCATCCCTTTCCTGTAGCCAGTACATCATATGTGACCATTTTTAAATAGGAGCTTACACATTGCAAGAGAGATTTGATGCATTTCCATTCAATGATTAAAAAATAGACTTTTGTTTGTAGATCTCTTTAGTGGTTAGCTGCAAAGTTTCTGGATTTGATTGTGTCAGTTTATTTTGCATCAAGATTTCAGATCACACTCTGTGATCCATCATCAAGATAAAGTAAAGAGCATTAGGAAAAAATGAATAGTTTGCAGACCAAACATTGCATAGAAGGAAGGAAAAAAGGAGGGGGTAGGGGTACACAAGAACCAAAAACAACTAAGGTGAATGAGGACCAAAGAGAAAGAAACCAACACATTTTGGTTTCAACACATTTTGAGCTCCTTATCCAATCAGTCACATTTACACTACTCTCCTTACAGCAGATTCTATTTCTTATCTTACAAGAATCACCTTTCAAGATGCTCTCATCTTTTTGGACACTACACTAATGAAGTTACATCCAATTAGCTCTAAAGTTACATTCAATTAGCTCTAACATCATGATATAACTCTTAAAATTACAGCAGAAATATTATAATATAAATATTACATAAAAAAAAATCGTTATATTAATTCAATAAAGGATGATTACTTTTATAACTTCAAAGAAGCAACATAAACTCCTGTAATCATAAATCTAAGTAGGACAGTGAACTGACACTCAGTAACATCTTGGACACCTCTAACACTAAGACTCTAACAAACTTCCAAAACTGAAACTAACACTACTAATTCTAATGCCATGATAAAACTTTGAAACTTAACAGCAAAAATATTATAGTAAAAATAATTGCTCTATTTATTCAATAAAGAATGATTATATTTACAGTTTCAAAGAAACAACATAAACTCTTATATTCATGAATGTAAGTATGACAGTAAACACACCCAGTGTGATCTTTCAAAACCACCTTCTGATTGATAATTCCTATAAAAAAATGCTTATCTAATAAAAATATTTAGATACATTAATTTATTAATTCTAACGGATAAAAGAAAATTTGTAAATTATAAATTGTGATTGCATAAATTTCTGTATAGAAAGATCGAGAATGACAAATGCCCTGTAAAATATAAAATTTGTGATTGCATATATTTCTGTATAGAAAGATCGAGAATGACCAAGCATACAGGAATGCATGATACTAACATTGATAGTATTCCTTTTCTAAAGGATGACATTTAAGCTCGTGAACTTTTTTTATCTCGAGCTTCAGTTTCCTAAGTGACAGATTCCTTAGATGCAAGCTGCACTTTTAGATGAGTTGTATAATATTATGTGTATAGTAGCCATCCTAATATATAGACAACACATGAAAAAGTTATTAGGCTGATCAATCGGATATCTCATTAGTTAATAACATTAAGAAAGAAAAATCGTAATGAGCCTAACTCAAAACTGACCACAATTTTGCCCTAATTGCTATTTGTAATTTCGTCAAACAGTTATATGCAACCTTGTAGCTGGTTGATGTAGTGATAGAAATGGATGCTAAGACTGATTTAAGTACCCCTTCAATGCCTACAATCTGATCTACATGCAAAAATGCAATTCTTTTTGGATTTTTATGCAAATATATGGAAAACTAGGTATGCAAAGACTAGCTACAGCAAAAAGACATTATGTAAAACACTTGCCATGCATCATATCATTTACAATTCCACTTGCAAGAGTATCTATTGAAAATCAGCTACTTATATCTCCATTATTATGAATACTTCAATACAAAGCTAATGTCAAACAGCCAAGACTCTTGGCTAATACATATGAATTAATGCTTAAGTCTGAAGCAGACTGTCATCTACAGCCGTACCTCCTATTATGCAACTAACTGTCATCTAACATGCATGAAAATAACAAAGAACCTGGTTTAGGAGCCGCCTTGTATTCTCAATGAAGAAGCAGTGAATATTCTGGAAGTTGAAGACCATATGCAGCCAATACGAATTTCTAAAGAAGTCGCCCCTGTTCTGACTGGAAATGATGAAATAAAATAATCTGCTAACTCTCCAAGCCTCTAATAACTTCTAACATGATCAACATAACCCTGGAAATGAGGCGCACCAATCTCCAAGAGGAATCGAACTGGTTATGAGCTGGAATGAATTAAAATGCTCCTCCAATGGCGTCCCTGTTTTGGCTTCAGACTTGGCTTCAGATTACCTAATGTAGATCTGACCTTTCCCTTCAAAGATTCGATGCCACAAGACACTATTCTTCAATGCCAGCCAACTCCTATAATCGTAGTCTTCAAAATTGGCCTTAGGCCACAAATTTTTGCCCTAATGAAGTGACTGAAATATCACCTCCAATCTGCAATAATTCAGGTGATATTTCACACCCTCAAAATTGCTATCAATGGGAGTTTTCGTTCCCAAAGACAATCTGATTATCTGCAGACCACTTGGCTCCACAAATACTCAAGAAGAATTCACCAATCAACAATTCATCAAATCTGGATGCCCAAATGGTGAGACCTCAAGGTCTATTTATGCATTTCCTCTAGAGGTCAGCCTCAATAAAATAATATTATCCTTTGACTTCTAGAAGATTCCAGTATATTTTAATCTTTTTGCACTTTATGAAATATTAAAATATTATATTATTAATAAAGTGCATCTCAACATCAAATTATAAACTAAGGTTTCCATAAATAGAAATAATGATGAAATATAATGGAAAACCTTACTCCAATCAAAAACTGAGCCAAGTAATCACCAAGTGACTGCAAAATGACTCTCTCACCATGCCTCATTAGCCTACGAGAGCCGTGAATAGGCTAATCCAGCTGATATGTCGATGTCAACTAGAAAGGGACATTACAGTCCGCCCCTCCTGAAATTGCTTGTCCCCAAGCAATCTAAATTCAGGATGCTGCAAGATCTCCTCACTCTCCCATGTCGCATCCTCAACTGGTAAGTCCTTCCACTTGATCAAGTATTCACTGATAACTCGTTTCCGCGTAGTCTTCTCACGTACATCCAATATAGCCTCTGGCACCAAAATCAGTTTTCCCTCATCATTTAATGGTGGCAATGTCGTGGAGGGAACTACACGGTGTCCCAACGCCTTCTTGAGGCGAGATACATGGAATATATTATGCACACTACTGTCAGCAGGCAATTCCAACTCATAAGCCACTTCTCCTACCCTCCTGATAATTCTGAAAGGACCATAGTAACGTGGCTTAAGCTTTTCTGCTCCGCTCCTCTTAAGAGTGGACTGCATGTAAGGCTGCAACATCAAATACACCATATCGCCAACCTCGAAGGAGCGCTCAACCCTCTTCTGATCTGCATACTGCTTTTGTTGGTTTTGTGCTTTTTGAATATTTTCCCGTAAAGCCCTCATAATGTCCTAATTATCCTGTAAGAGATCACCAGCACTAGGCACTGTCACTCAACAAGAGGTCCAGGAAATTAGGCGCATCATATCCATACAAGGCCATGAATGGTGTCATCTGAATAGAGAGATGGTAAGTGGTATTGTAGCAATACTCACAAAGATATAGCCACTTGACCCACCCCTTTTGTTGTCCTGCGACGTAGTTCCTCAGATACCCTTCCGCCCATTTATTTACTATTTCTGTCTGCCCATCGGTCTGTGGGTGGTAACTAGTGCTCGAAGAGAGTTCTATCCCACATAGCCTGAATAGCTCCTGCCAAAAGTGGCTCATGAATCGACTATCTCTATCACTAACAATGTTTCGAGGTAGCCCATGCAGTCTAAATACCTCCTGGAAGAACAACTCTGCTACCTGAATAGTTGTATATGTAGATATAATCGGAAGGAAGTGAGCAAATTTAGTCAAACAATCTACAACCACATAGATACAATCTCGCCCCTGGGCTTTCGGCAAGCCAATGATGAAGTCCATCGACAAACACTCCCACTTCCTGTCAGGGATTGGAAGTGGCTGAAGTAAGCCTGCAGGGCGTGTGTGCTCCTGTTTATTTTGCTGACAAACAGGACATTTTCTAACATACTGCAATACATCTGATTTAAGGCCTTTCCATGTAAACCTCTCTCGCACCTGTTTATAAGTTTTGAAAAAGCCGGGATGTCCTGCCATAGGTGCATCGTGGAAGGCCCTCAAAATGGTGATTTTCATTTCGGATCCTGGAATCAAATAGATCCTCCCCTTGTAAATGATAAGATCATTTACAACTGTGTACCTGTCATCCTGAACTGATCCATCAACAATCCCTGTAGCCCAACTATCCTTAACATACTCTGCCACAATCAGGTGCCTCCAATCTTCCGCAATCCCAGTCATAGAGCTTAAGTGGGGACGTCGGGATAAAGCATCGGCCACAATATTCTGTGTTCCTTTAATGAAGGAAATATCAAAGTCATATGATTGTAGCTTACTCACCCATTTTTGCTGACGATCATTAAGATCCTGTTGCCCTAGGAAGTGCCTCAAGCTGTTGTGATCTGTCTTAACCACAAATTTGCTGCCCACCAAATACTGTCTGAATTTGGCCAATGCATGCATAATGGCCAACATCTCCTTATCATATATGCTATATCCCCTCTCTGGACCACGAAGCTTCCGACTCTCAAAAGCAATTGGATGTTTGTCCTGCATAAAGACTGCACCAATTCCCTCACCTGAAGCATCACATTGCAGTTCAAAGGGTTTAGAAAAATCTGGCAAAGCAAGCACTGGGCATGTAGTCATGATTAGTTTGAACATCTCAAAGCAATCCTGTGCCTCTGGAGTCCAAACGAAAGCCCCTTTCTTGGTCAAGTCTGTGAGTGGTGCTGCATGGCGTGAATATCCATTAACAAATCTGCGGTAGAATCCACACAACCCCAAAAATCTTCTGAGCTGAGTAAGATTCACTGGTGTAGGCCATTCAACAATTGCCTTAATCTTTTCAGGATCCATACGTACCCCCTCAGAACTGATGATGTGACCAAGATATAGTAATTCTGTCATCCCTAAGTCACACTTAGACTCCTTTGCATACAAGGACTCTTTCCCCAAAATGCCCAACACTATGTCAAGATGTGCTATATGATCATCCCATGTTTTACTGTATACCAAAATATCATCAAAGAATACCAGTACATACCTCCTCAACTGTGAATGGAAGACCCGGTTCATTGTAGACTGAAATGTTGGTGGAGCATTGGTTAATCCAAATGGCATAACCATAAACTCAAAATGCCCACAATGGCACCTAAATGCAGTCTTCTCAATGTTCTGTTCCCTAACCCGAATCTGATGATAACCAGACCTCAGATCAATTTTGGAGAAGAAACGTGCACCATGTAACTCATCTATTAACTCATTGATTCTGGGGATGGGATATTTGTTCTTTATTGTTCGCTTATTCAAGAGTCTGTAATCAATACACATCCGCAATGTACCATCTTTTTTGTTAACCAGCACTACTGAAGATGCAAAAGGAGACTTACTTGGTCTAATATGTTCCATGGCCAGCAACTCGTTAATTTTCTTTTCAATTTCATCCTTGAGTCGCTTGGGATGTCTGTATGGAGTGACTATGACAGGCTTGGCGCCCTCCTCCAACTCAATGATATGCTCAATCCCTCGATCTGGAGGTCTGCCAGGAGGAATCTCGCTAAACACCTTCGTATGCTTAACCCTTAACTCCTGGATATCTGGATGGTACTCTGGTTTCTGTTGTTCCCCTTGTGTAGGCATCAACACACATTCTGCTGCCCACTCTACCATATCATGTCTTACTAGCCTCGCCATCCTCCTGATTGAGATCATCCTGAAACTAGAGTCTCGGATTGCCTTAAGAACATGAGTCTTTCCATCAACCTGGAAAGACATCTCCATCTCTCTAAGATCAAGGGTGAATTTCCCAATATCATGTAACCATCTCATGCCAAGCACCATGTCAGTATCACCCATGTTCACCACATAGAAGTCGGTCTTGAACTCATAGTTGTTCAAGCGTATGGGCAAGTCCGGAATTCTCTTCTCACATTTGAGGGTATAGCCATCAGCAACCTTAACCCTTATTCCCTCAAATTCCTCTGTCCTGATGCCTATCCTATCAACCAAATGGGCATCAATGAAGTTGTGAGTTGTCAAGAAGAGTGATTATCTTTTGCCCTGCTAGGACCCCACGCATCCTAAATGAACCCTCTTGTTGGATGCTAGTGATGTGTGCATCATGTTGCCTTGTTGCTCCTTCATGTTCCTCTTCACTTTCATGCTTCTCTTCCTCCTGCTCTGCTCCTAAGTCTTCAGAATCATATTGCTGATCTGATTTTTCTGATTCAGAGTCTTCATAATATGCCCACATTACCCTATTAGCCTTTCCCTTTGGTCTCAAGGGACAATCATGATTTGCATCATAAGGCCCCTTACAATAGAAACACAACTTCTTCTTCCTTAGTTCGTTGAGTGTGTCACGATCCAAAGGTGTTGCTGATTTGCCCTTGAAATCTGGTTTGTTCTTCTTCTTAGAGAAAGATTTATTATCTCGATACGAAGAAGATCCTTTTGATACAAACTTATTCTGTGGGGTTGACAGTTCCATACTTCTAGCCTTCTTCATAGCCACCTGAAGGGTAGGAGGATCAAAGGCTTTTACCCATCCTCTCATAGGCTCCATTAATCCTTCAATAAATAGCACCACCAACCGTCTCTCTGAGATGTTAGGAACCATCACTGATAATTTCTGGAAATCTCCAATGTAACTCTCTAGACTTCCAACTTGCTTGAGTTGGGCCAAATCCCTGAAGTATGATTCTGGATCTTTCCTATCAAAACATTCCACAAGTCTGTCCACAAACTCTTGATAGGATGTAATCTGATTATGCTGTAATGTTACCAATCCATGATACCACCATTCGTGTGCTGCTCCTTCCAAGTGTAAAGTGGCAAACTTGATGGCTTCTTCTTCTGTCATGGGTCGAAGAGCCAAGAAGGTATCCAACTTATGAATCCATGACTGTGCAGTAATCTTACCACTACCATCAAACATGGACAATGTGATCTTATTAGTAGCTTGCTTAAGGTCCTTATTCTGATTCCAAGGTCTCCTCTCCTATCGAGACCTGTAGTAGTCCATCCTCGTTTGTACAAAACGATCAAAATGCATAATCTCTCGAGCTTCTGGTGTCAATAGTTGCCATTCATCATGAGCAACCATATATGCATCAGCGAAGGTAGGCTCCTCAACATCTTCAACATTCTCTTCTACTGTACGTTCTTCCCTCAAGAAAGTGGGTCGTGTAGGTCTATCTGCAGTGCGAGAAGATGCCCTTTGTACTCTCCTTGAACCTGCTATGCTCCTGTCATCTTCATGATCTTGGGGCTGCCTTCTAGGTAAGATCAATTGCTGTAAAGTGTTTTCAAGCCGCTAAAGTACCCCAGATACCTGCTGTTGACCATCCCTTAGACCCCTCAAAGTGTCAAGTACCTCTCTATCACCTTCTCTTCCATTTCTAGGACTTCCCTCCCTTCTTTCCTCCATAGGACCACTAATCTCTTTGTCCCTTGCTGCAACAGCTACTGATAAGGTGTCTTGTGTTTGCTTCCTTTCTTCTCTAGCTGTATATCTCTTGGTTCTGTCACTTTGTTGCATAAATGAAGACAATTTCTGACCCAAAGGATGGCAGGAAACCGCTCTGATACCACTGTAATGAGCCTAACTCAAAACTGACCACAATTTTGCCCTAATTGCTATTTGTAATTTCGTCAAACAGTTTATATGCAACCTTGTAGCTGGTTGATGTAGTGATAGAAATGGATGCTAAGACTAATTTAAGTGCCCCTTCAATGCCTACAATCTGATCTACATGCAAAAATGCAATTCTTTTTGGATTTTTATGCAAATATATGGAAAACTAGGTATGCAAAGACTAGCTACAGCAAAAAGACATTCTGTAAAACACTTGCCATGCATCATATCATTTACAATTCCACTTGCAAGAGTATCTATTGAAAATCAGCTACTTATATCTCCATTATTATGAATACTTCAATACAAAGCTAATGTCAAACAGCCAAGACTCTTGGCTAATACATATGAATTAATGCTTAAGTCTGAAGCAAACTGTCATCTACAGCCGTACCTCCTATTATGCAACTAACTGTCATCTAACATGCATGAAAATAACAAAGAACCTGGTTTAGGAGCCGCCTTGTATCCCCAATGAAGAAGCAGTGAATATTCTGGAAGTTGAAGACTATATGCAGCCAATACGAATTTCTAAATAAGTCGCCCCTGTTTTGACTGGAAATGATGAAATAAAATAATCTGCTAACTCTCCAAGCCTCTAATAACTTCTAACATGATCAACATAACCCTGGAAATGAGGCGCACCAATCTCCAAGAGGAATCGAACTGGTTATGAGCTGGAATGAATTAAAATGCTCCTCCAATGGCATCCCTATTTTGGCTTTAGACTTGGCTTCAGATTACCTAATGTAGATCTGACCTTTCCCTTCAAAGATTCGATGCCACAAGACACTATTCTTCAATGCCAGCCAACTCCTATAATCGTAGTCTTCAAAATTGGCCTTAGGCCACAAATTTTTGCCCTAATGAAGTGACTGAAATATCACCTCCAATCTGCAATAATTCAGGTGATATTTCACACCCTCAAAATTGCTATCAATGGGAGTTTTCATTCCCAAAGACAATCTGATTATCTGCAGACCACTTGGCTCCACAAATACTCAAGAAGAATTCACCAATCAACAATTCATCAAATCTGGATGCCCAAATGGTGAGACCTCAAGGTCTATTTATGCATTTCCTCTAGAGGTTGGCCTCAATAAAATCATATTATCCTTTGACTTCTAGAAGATTCCAGTATATTTTAATCTTTTTGCACTTTATGAAATATTAAAATATTATATTATTAATAAAGTGCATCTCAACATCAAATTATAAAATAAGGTTTCCATAAATAGAAATAATGATGAAATATAATGGAAAACCTTACTCCAATCAAAAACTGAGCCAAGTAATCACCAAGTGACTGCAAAATGACTCTCTCACCATGCCTCATTAGCCTACGAGAGCCGTTAATAGGCTAATCCTGCTGATATGTCGATGTCAACTAGAAAGGGACATTACAAAAATGAATTAGATTAAAACTGCAGGTGGGTATTAATCAAATTATTTGCAAAATAGAGTTCAATTTTGAAAAGCAAGAGTAGGGATCTTACATCACAAAAGATAATTGTTATACTTATTCAATAAAAGATAGATTATATTTATAAAATTAAATAAATTCTTATAATAATGAATCTAAATTTTTATAATCATGAATCTATATGCAACAGTGAACTGACATTCAATGAAATCTTGAACACCTTTAAGATTCATACTCTAAAAAAACTTTTAAAACTGAATTTAACATTACTAATTCTAATCTCATAATAAAATTTTGAAAATCGACAGCAAAAATATTATAATATAAATATTATTAAAAATAAACTGTTATATTTATTCAATAAAGAACAAAGGTTACCCCAAGTTTTCAAAGGGCCGAGGGCGGCATGGGACGGAGGGACGAGTCCCCAAGTTTTCGATTTTTGAGGCCAAAATTAGGGATGACAGGGGACCGCTATATAAAAATATAGGGAAATTTTAAATATTCATATGATAACAGGGATAAGGCATGCATAATACACATTATAGAGCATTAACATATAACAGCATTTGTACTTGTACTTTCATCTGCTTCAATTGCATGGGTTCCTGCGAATGCCAGAAGACAGAGTAGCAGGACTGCTTGGGACTTCACTTCCATGGCTGCAGAAGTCTAGGGTGAAACCAACTAACAGTAAGGAGCACGGACTAGGACACCTGTAAGTCCGAGGCGGGCTTCACTTTGGAGACCTCATGAATCAGAACTTTAAGGGCCGTGGCATGTGAAGGATTCAAAACACTAAAAAAACATAAAACTAAAAGTTAAAGTTAGTTTTTTTTTGTTCTATATGTTCTCTCCAACCCTAAAAGCAACTTCATTTCACTCTTTTGGCAAAATAGGAGGAGAAGAGAGAGTTGTGAAGAAAAATAGGAGGAGAAGAGAGGGCAACCAGCAAATTGTTTAAAACAAAAGCAAGGTCATATATCATTTGGGAAGCTTCATACTGCTAAGGAGGTGCATTGAAAGTTCATTGCTAGTGATTGGGAGGAGTTTGCATTGCATTCCAAGCCAAATCTAAGAGGTAAGTTTGATTTTAACAGTTTTTTTTGTGTTTTTTTGACAAATAATTCATTGTAATTTGTAAAATCATTGTTTTTAAATTTTTATAGTTTGCATTTTTATTTACAAACCCTACTTGCAACTTAAATAATTTTACAAACCCTACTTGTTATTGTAGCCACATTCATTTGCAAATCAAACCATATTATTATTTTCACAATGTCTCAAACCCCAGTCAGAAAAGACCCTGCTTGGAAACATGCTGAAATCTTTCCCGGAATGAAAAGAGGAGAAGCAAAATGTAAATACTGCAAAACAATATATCATGGAGGCATAAATAGATTGAAATACCACCTTGCATGCATACCCATCCATGATGCAGTGGGCTGCACCCGAGCACCTATTGAGGTTGTTCGTGAAGTGCAGGTGCAATTAGAAAATTTTGAAAGGCAAAAAGAAATTAGAAAGAAACAAAAGGAGGAGTTGGTAGGTGTTGGAGTTGGACAGGGACTTGGTGCTGTTGGAGATGCTTCTTCCATGCCTCCATACCGTCCTAGTGCTAGTGCTTGTGTTAGTGCTTCTACTTCTGCACCATCTATTCCTATGCGTATTTCTAGTGTTGGTGGCGCTGCTACTGCTAGTGGTAGTGGCAGTATTAGTATTGGCCCTAGAGTTTGTAAATCTAGGGTGGACTCATATTTTGTACCACGCACTACTCCTGGTTCCCAACCGTCGCTTGAGAGCATGGGTTGGAACAAGGATGCACACGATGCAGCAAAAAAAACAATTGCAGACTTTTGGTACTACTGCACCATTCCCTTCCATGTAGCCAGGTAATTCTTTTTTCGTTTAATTGTTTTAAAATTTATATTTAAATTTTATTGTTTTAGAATTTAGATGTATCTCACTATCGAATTCAAATTTCAAGTTAAAAACTTAAATCTTTTCATTTTATGACATGTTTTAGGTCTCCTTTTTGGCAAAACATGGTTGATGCAATAACCATATGTGGGGCGGGGTTCAAAGCCCCCAGCGAAGATGAATTAAAGGGCCCACTTTTGACTCAAAAGGTGGCGGATGTGAAAGCACAATTCGAGGAGCAGCGTGTGCAATGGAGGAGGATTGGTTGCACCATCATGACTGATGGTTGGACCGATAGGAGAAATAGGACGCTGTTGAACTTTCTAGTTTCCTCTGGAGGTAATTGTACTTACCTTAATACATTGATATTTGAATTTGATTTAGTGCTTAATAATTTAATAAGGCTGATTTATGTTTTTAATTTATTGAATAATTGGTAATTTGGTTTTGCTTATTTTTTCAGGTGACATTGTCTTCATAAAGTCCATTGATGCTTCCGCCCAATTCAAAAATGCCACATACCTATGTGAGGCTATAGAGGAGGTGATAGCCGATGTGGGGGAAGAAAATGTAGTGCAAGTGGTGATAGATAATGCAGCAAATTATGTTGCTACTGGTAGATTATTGATGGAGAGGCACCCAACTATATTTTGGACTCCATGTGCCGCCCATTGCATTGACCTCATGATGGAGGATCTTGGCAAGCTCCCATGGATAAAAACATGTATGGAATCAGCAAGAAACATTTGCAAATTTGTTTACATCATGCGTGGGTGCTTAACCTTATGAGGCAATACACGGGGTTGAGGGAGTTGTCTCGTCCTGGCATCACTCGGTTTGCATCAAATTTTATCATGTTGCAATCCTTGATTCGGTCAAGGGCACCTTTGCGGCGCATGTTTGCTAGTGAGGAGTGGTCTTCCTCATCCTTTTCTACAAGCACTGCAGGGATTGCTGTGGCTGATTGCATATTTGATGAGGCGGGGTTTTGGACACCAGCAGATGAGATTGTGAAGGTAACATTTAATTCTTTATTATGTTTTAATTTTTAATCATATCTTACTTTTATTTGTTCATGTTCATTGACAGTCACACTTACTTATTTGTGAAACATGTTTGCACTTTGCAGTTTATTGAGCCCTTGCTAGTTCTCCTACGAGTTGCGGATGGGGAGAAGCCCGCAATGGGCTACATATATGAGGGCATGGATAGGGCCAAAGAGGCCATTAGATCAGTCTATGGTGGAGTTGATGATAAGTATCGTCCCATTTGGGAGATCATTGATAGGAGATGGCACAACCAACTCCATAGGCCCATCCATGCAGCCGCATGTTTCCTAAATCCGGCCTTCCACTTCCGCCGTGATCTCCGTGCAGATAGAGAAATTCTTAGTGGGCTCTACTCGACGATATAGAGAATGTTGCCCGTTGTTACTACACAGATAGTGTAGGAGATAGATGCCTTCACTAAGGCACGAGGAGACTTCTTTGCACGTCAAATGTGCAAAGATAGTAGGACAACATTAATGCCAGGTAAAAATATATTTAAGGCCATAATTTTCATCTTTTTATATTATAATTTATTATTAAATGTTGAACTTGAACTTGAAACTTGAAATGAGATTGATTTTGTTTCTTTTTCTCATCTCAGATGGATGGTGGGAGATGTTTGGTTCTGATACACCGAACCTGCAAAATGTTGCCATATGAATATTGAGCCAGCCATGCAGTTCATCCGGTTGTGAGCGCAATTGGAGTATGTTTGAGCACATACACTCCAAGAAGCGCAATAGATTGACAGTGGAGAGGATGAATGACCTGGTATATGTTCATTACAACCTTCGGCTCAGATACAGGAAGGCTTTTGACCACGACAACACCCTGATCTGTTTAGAGGAGGTTGATCCACAGTCTGAGTGGATCACTGAGGCTACAGACGCAGTCTTTAGTGACGAGGACCTTGATTGGGTGGACCAGGCAGAGAGAGAGGCTGAGGTTGTAGCCATGGCTGAGGAGGAGGCTAGAGCACGAGGAGACATAGCTACTGGTGGTGAGAGTGGTATGGGGACTCAGACACAGGCAGAGACTATGGCTGCAATTGCAACATCATCCAGGACCTTTAGACGCCTTCGTAGGAAGGATGCTGGCTCCACTATGCCATAGGCATAGAGTGATAGACTTATAGCTATTGTTTTGAATCTTTTGATATTTCATATTTGTATGGAACATTTGATGTCATGGATTTCATATTCCATGAGTTTGTATACATTTGACTATATTTATATATCTAAGTGTGTTATTTCCTTCAGCAGCTCAACTACATTTTGTGTACTTTATACATATGTGATTGATGTATACTTGTGTATGTGATCAAATTTTCTTTATTTGTGTTGTATTCAAAGTAAAGGGTGCTTGAAACAAGTTTTAAATCTTTAAAAATCTCCTAATTTTCTAAGGTTTTTTCAGCTTTTTCAGGCTTGCCGGTCTGTGAGTCAGAGTCCCGAGTCGTAGGAGTGGCGAGTGGAAGTCACCCTAGCTTCGAGGTGAGCGAGTCCGGTCTCATTAACTATAGTTCTGACCTTGCCAATTCGAATCGAGGAAATGGGAAAGTGATATTATTGCAATGGATTTTATCACAGGGTTGCCCAAGGTGCAAGGACGTGATTGTATTTTTGTTGTGGTTGATAGACTAACAAAATTTGCTCATTTCTTTGCTGTCACCACTTCATTTACAGCAGCTCAAGTGGCTGAGTTGTTTTTTAGAGAGGTCTTCCGTTTGCATGGATTGCCTAAAACTATTGTCAGTGATAGGGACAACAAGTTCCTAAGTGTTTTTTGGCAAGAGATCTTCAGATTGAGTGGGACAGTGCTTACTCCAAGCACTAGTTATCACCCACAAACAGATGGGCAATCAGAAATTGTTAACAAATGGTTGAAAGGCTACCTAAGAAACTATGTTTCAAGACAGCAAAGAGCTTGGATTAAATGGCTTCATTTAGGAGAGTATTGTTATAACTCTTCTTATCATATGTCGATTAAGATGTCTCCTTTCATGGCTCTTTATGGTTATGATGCTACTAATTTTGTTGATTTAGTGTTTGGTGATAGTAGAGCTCCACAAGCTCAAGATATGTTACAATAGAGCCAAGATATCTTAAAATCTCTAAAGGAAAATCTGCAACAAGCTCAAAACCAGCAGAAGTTATACGCTGATCAGCAGCGTATTGAGAGATCTTTTGAAGTAGGAGACATGGTTTACTTGAGGCTTCAGCCCTACCGACAATCTTCTCTCAAGAAGAGTGGTGCAAAAAAGTTGAAGCCACATTTCTATGGTCCTTTCAAAGTCACCAAGAGGATTGGTGAAGTTGCTTATGAGTTGGAGCTTCCAGCTGAAAGCAAGGTGCATAAAGTCTTCCATGTGTCACCCCTCAAGAAGGCACTAGGACACAATGTTGTGGCTACTTCAGAATTACCTCGATTGGATGAGGAAGGTTAGTTGGTGTTGATTCCAGAAGAGATTCTTGATACTCGAGAACATTCCTTGAGGAGAAGGACAATCAAGGAATACTTGGCTAGATGGAGGAATTTGCCTATTGAAGATGCCACGTGGGAAGGAGAACAAATTTTGTTGCATCCATCTTTTCAGTTGCTTGAGGACAAGCAATCTCGAGGAGGGCGGACTGTAATGTCCCCTTCTCATCAGTGATCTATTCCGTCACTCATCAGCCTGTTCTGGAAACCTGTAGGCTTGTTTGAGGTAAACTTAGGGTTTCCAGTTCTAAGGTTCTTTGGCATTTCTGAGAGTTTACTATTTATAGTAAATTCTATTTTTAGCAGTATGGAGTTTGTCAGCTTTCAGTACATCATTTCCAGTTGGAGCAATTATTTGCAATTCATGTCTGACTTCTTAAGGCATTTTTATGGTGAATAAAGGCATTGAGGTTATAATTTGCAGTTGACCCCTTGGCCTAGGAGAACAACTTTTAAGTTGTGTTTAAAAGAGGGTCTTGGAAGGGTGACGCCTTCATGAGGTGATTTATTAATTATTGATAAAAACATAATGCCTTGGAATAAGTGGACGCCACTTTATTGAAGATTTATATTTTTTTAAAAGAATAAAGTGAATTATTGAAAAGGGACGCCTCTTGGTGAAATATTGGATTTTTGGAAATTTGATGAGTCTCCTGATAACTCTTGGCATGCCTCCTTGTGAAGTTGAAGAGTTTTCTACTCTTCTATAAATTGAATGCTCTACTTTAGCTTGGTATCCATTCATGTTATCATACTATTATGCTGTCGAAATGACAATTGAAACCTTGCTTCGAAGATGTTACCTCCTAGCCATTAACCAATTTCATGTTTGAAATACAACACCTAGTTGGACTTTGCTGCTTCTCATCCAGACTAGCAGATTTGTGCTCAACAGTTGAAGTTTTTATGAGATTTCCAGATTTTGAAGTTGCTGATGCATCTATAGCTGAAAGTGAATTTTGTATGCAGCTCTTTGAATAATTTTTATTTGCTTCTGAGTATTTTTGAAATGTTATTGTTTGCCATGGGCGCCCCTTTCCACCAAGTATCAGATTTTAATTCGGAGGTTCTGATTTTTAAGAAGCAAATCGCCCCTTTCAAGGGTCGTACCATTTAGTTTGCATTGGGAAGTGTGCCAAGAATTAAAGACCAAGTTTTGTTGATGTTTCTTCATCCTAGCATGGTTGCCTACCTTCCAAAAGTCCATTGCATTCGATCTCATTCGATTTGGAGGTGAAATGAGTGAGTTATGAATAATTCATTGGTTTTTACAACTGCTGATTGACATTTCCAGTTTTCTGATTTTTGTATCAGACTTTAGAAGTTCTGATTTTTTATTCATTATCAGTAGTTAGTGAGATAATTATCTACTTGAGATCATCTATTACTCTTGTGCTTTGAAGCTATTGAGATTTATATGTAATTTGCAGCTTAATTCCTTATTTGTAAGACTGTAAATAGTAGTACTGTTCCAGTCCTAATTGCTACAATTAATTCTTCTTTCTTCTCACATTAAGTACCCCTGGCTGGTCTACCGCTGGTGTGGATAATTGATTGTATTTCTCTTTGTACCCACTTTCAAAGTGATGAATCCCCACTCTCAAGGATGCTCGCCGCAGCGGATGAATTAGTTTGTTGTAGCTTCATGGCTGGTTATCTGCCTATTAGTTTCCAGTTTTCAATTTATCACTCCGTCATATGTGAGCACCTCGCCCTCAGTGGGATCTTGTGTGCACATTCTTGATGTTGAGTTTGCTTCAATTCAAGTTGTTGTTTGTAATTACTCCACCATATGACAACACCTCTCCTTCCTTGGGATTGAGTGTGCATTCTTGGTGTTGAGATCTTTTCAATTTGGATTTCAATTTGGAGCTAACGCTAATCAAGTTGGCTAGTGCTGGTTTATGTGGCGTAAATCTTCCGAAAAAATTGGTTAGCATATTTCAGGTTGAGAGCTAGTTAAGAGAATGCAACATCGAAAGGGGACAAAGATGTCCTCACATGTTTCTTGCAGGATGAGGATTCACCTCTTACATCACCCAATAAGGAGTATATGTGCCTTCATAATGACCACAAGGAAGAAGGGCATGCTATCACAGGAGGTGTCAATTCGGCAATGATTGATCACATTTATGAAGGTGATTCTGAAAACAAATCAGAAATGTTGCATGGAGATTCTTGGTCTCATGAGTCACACCACGTGGAAAGGAAATTGAAGGTGAATGATAGCCAAATTATGGCAGCCCTAACTCATTTTCATGACATTCATAAGTTGATGGTAGACCTGTGTTGGAAAGCTCTAAGTGGACATGAAGGAGTTGGAGGAGGTATATCTCTTGATGATTTGCACAAACTCCAGGAGGCCTTGGTGGTAGTGAAGTCAAACTACCTACAATTACTTGCAGATAGGGATCATCTCCTTACACTTGATGAGATTTATGTTGATGCTTTGAGACAGAAAGAAGGTGAAGCGGAGAGCACTATGGGTCCCTTGGTAAGCACTCAAAGGGCTCTTCAAGAATCGGAAGAGCATGTGAATGAGCTTTGATTAGAGTTGAGCATGGCATACTCTTCATCACACCCAGCAGAATTGGCGATAGGAAGAGGGAAAATAGTGAAGGACTCCATGATGAAGACAATGTTTGCATCCATGGGACAGAGTTTGTGACACATGGTTTGCACTTGGAGACGCCCATGGATCAGCACTTATTGATAACCGTCCACTTATGAAAGAAGAGATGATTGAGATTGAGGAGGACCTCACATGTGAGCATGTAGTAAGGGCTGATTTTCTGAGGTATGACAGCAGACCTATATCTTCACACTATCATGTATGACAGTTAGAGGATCAGCTTTAAGGTTTGTAGTTCTCATGGAGAAGCTCATGTTGGACCAACACTTGTTGGGGAGCATGAAGCCATGTGGAAGGAAGTGATTCAAGGCACTATAAAAAGGTCCGTCAGCAGTCCTGATTTTCTGATCTGGAACAGCAGTCCCTTATTTTTGCATAACCAGTTGTTGGTAGCTCTTACACATGAGAATGAAAGCGGGAAGACTACTCCTATTGTTGGCAGTCCATTGGGAGTCAAACACAAAGACTTGATAGGCCATGGCAAGAAAGAGGCAAAGAAGATTTGAAGCATGTGGCACATGAGGAATGAGCCTTGTATGGTGACTAAGAAAATGGAGCAATCAGGTTTGAGGTATAATTCAAAATGCTTTGAGTATTTCCATAAGGGTGTAGTGTCGCCTCTTTTGGAGGGCCATTTGAAGGCTCGCAACATACACTCAAATGGCATGATGGGGCACACACTTAGTGGAGCAGCCACTAGTATTATGCCTTCATATGTTGAGGGAGAGATAAGTGATTCAGATTTGGTGGAGTCTTTGATCGTTCATGGAGAGCTTAAGGAGTTTACTTGTAATGAGATACAATCCCATCATATTGATGACTCCTTGAAAAAGCATGAGGCTGTCCTATCCTTAGGACTTATGGCACACACCATGAATGCATTTGTTTTTGATTCGCACACACTTGTAGGAACGAAGTTACAGCTGATCTATGATCCTAGATATGAAGATTTTGTCTTGATACTTGGTTTTGAGGTGCGAATATTTGTGTTTCAAAGAGACAACGGAGCATGGAATGATGTATGCATGAAGACATTGATGTTCCAGCTCTAACTCACGAGACTCTACACCATGCTCTCATGAGTGGTGACCATTTTATATCATTACACATGGATATCCTTGGAAGTGCTTGGAGGACAGCGGCTGTTGGGGCGGTTTGGAGAGAAATGGATCGCTCCTTTATCATTGAGGGTTGGCATAATGATGAGGCCTTCCCTGTAATGTCCCCATTTTCATAAGCTTCAGCTTTCAGAAGGTTTAGCCTATTCCTGACCCTCGTAGGCTAATGAGCATGGTTAGGTGGTCCTTTCCGGCAAATATCTAGTCAGTTGATGGTTTCCTTTTTCCTAGATTCACTTGAATTGGAGAAATAAGTTTAGTTCAGATATAATGTTTAATTATTATTAAAGGTAACTTTAATAATAATTATTATTTTAATATTATGTTATAATGTTATATTTGCACTTTATTTTATAAAGTCATATTTTAATATTTGTAAAGTGCAAATATTATATTATTATTTGAGAAGCTTCTAGATATACTTGGAGAAAAGTATAAAGAGAGGGTTAGCCAAGCTTCTAATCATCCAGGAATTGTTATTTGCTTGATAAGTTCAATTTGTGCTTCATAGCGAATTTTGAGGCCTTTGGCCAAATTTGGAGATTAAGATTTCATATCAGCTTGTTGAAGCATTTTGGAGAATAACCTCCAATTGCAAATTTGTGAAGAATTGATTGGAGATATATTCGAGATCATTTGCAAATAGGAGGCAACATTGATTGGCATATTTGGAGGTGATTATTGTATGAAGAACATTCTGATTTTTCATCTCAGCAAGAGTCAACAAGCCATGGTGAGGAGTACGTATTTGCTCATTGCTCATCATTGAGACTTCAAATTTTTGTGGGCATTGTAGAAATCAATTCCTTTCGTGTTGGC
>VDFB02075321.1:323424362-323568011 GCA_007258455.2 Sequoia sempervirens | reverse complement strand
TCTTTCTTGTACTCCTTTTTCTTGGCAACTTCTTTTTCTAATCTGGCCTTGATGGTGGCCATGGAATTATCCAAGTCTTCGACTTCCTGCTCTTTTGTTGCCGGACCCATGTCGACAGTCGTGATAGCATATTCCTCAGGAGCAATCTCGTCTTGAAACTTGTCGGCTGTAGGCACTGCAATTTGCACCGTGCGATTTCCGGCTTCATCTCTCTGAATGGTTGAGAACTTCTTGGCCTTCTTCCTTGGGGCAGTTTGCTCTAATCTGGCCAGAAAATCTGTGTCATTGTCCTCCTCGGGGACCTCCACTGGCGCTTTTCTTTTCAATCTTTCCTTCAGCCATTCTGGTACTGTTGGCTGTTCAATTATGTCCTCTTGATTTTGGACGTCCTGCATGTCTTGTATTTCCTGTTCTTCCTGAATTTCTGGCATACTTTGAATTTCTTGGACTAACTGCATATCATGGATCTCCTGGACGGATGGGTCCTCTTGAATGCCTTTGAGGGCGGAAATCATTCCTTCCTCGAATTCTCCATCCTCGATGTCTGTTTCGTTATCCGATCCTAAGATTTTTGTGCTTGCTGAAGAGGGTTGATCATCATCTTCTACCTGGATTGGTTCTACATTTTCCACTGGAGAAGGGATCATGGCATTTTCCAAGGATTCTCTATCCAAGGCAAGCATTTCTTCTATGTTCCTAGAAGTAGCCGACTGGAGGGGTTTAGACTTATGTTTCTTCCGCGAAGGCCCTTCATCTATCTCTTTACCCTTGTCTTGTATTGCAGACCTATCGGCTTCTTTCCTCTTCTTGGAGTTGGCAGCATCTGCCTGTCCATCTGCATTAGATGCACCGGCATTTGAAGAACATGACTCAGTGTCTCCCATCAACTCGTAGGTAAACTGCACATTTCTCTGTTTTAACACTTCTACTTGACGATCTATCCACCACTGAGAGTACTTGAAAACAGGGCGCATCAAAGTGGCTAGATCACCCATCTCAAGCTCGAACCATTTTATAGGTGGAAGCGGCTCATTTTCCTTGAAGCCTGGCTGCACATATATTCCATCATCTTGCAGTTGGTCAGGTATTTTGAAGAGCTCCGTCGCCCTTATCATGCTTAATGGCAACCTTGACCATAACCTTCTCCTTACATCGTATTCATCGGCTGCGTTGGCCCAAAAGTCCTCTAGGTCAACCCGATGTTTGTATCTTTCTCCGTCCACAGTTTTGATGTGATGGAACGGATCGAAGTTGCTTCTGGATTTGTATGATATGAATGGATACTGCTGAATCTCCAGTCGAGCAACCTCTGCTGCTTGTGCTGTCGGGCATGACTCCTCCATGTTGCCGATGAAAAAGGGGAAGGTGACAGCGGCTTTCTGCTTAGGCCTTTGGATGTTCTGATATGTTTCTAGTTGCCTTAGCACTTCCAACAATACCATCCTGTTAGTCGGATAGACAGGCAGCCTATAAGGATTTCCGGAAAATCCTTGGATTCTGATGTAGGTGAACTTAGGATATTGAATAAACCAGAATCCGTACCGACTGATCAGGCTCTTGGCTTCATGTGATAGTCTTTGGTGCGTTCCGCCCTGAAGAAGCCTGGTGATATACATCAAAAATGCATCGTGAGCTCTCTGGAAATGGGACTTCTCTTTCAGCTGCAGCTGTGGATAGCATTCGTAGACTTTGAATTTCCCCTCGCCGTTGCCAACCACGCCTTTGCATGTCAAGCCAGGATACTTATAGTATCTTGCAAGTGAGTATATAATATATGAGCTCATGTGGAAAATTTTGGTCTGTTCAAAGTTGACCAACTGTTCGTGCAAGCTGTCACTAATCATCCTGGACCAATTGAACATCTCGACTCCAGTGATTATCTCATCAATAAAATAGTACATCCATTCTTCGAAAGGAGCACCGTGGGCACTGCCTACCATTCTGTTAAGTAGCAGAACAATATCACCATATTCTTCTTTGAAGTGGGTTCTGATCAACTTTTTCGGCATCTTGCTTGCAGTAGGCTTTGGTTTTAATAACCAATTCTTGTTTATGTTGGATGCACATAGATCCTTCTGACTTTGATAAAGTTTGAGTGCATCTTGTTTGGTGCGATAGGATGTACGGTTGTACACTGGAATGCCAAAAGTCTCCTGGATTGCCGGCTCGGACAAGTAAGCAAGGACCCTTCCGTCAGGAGCTTCTATTTGTCTGTCTTGTGCGTTGTAATGTAGTGCGCACTCTACCATCAGCTCAGGACATTCTTTTGCTGGTGGAAATCCAGCTGCATGGACGATTCCGTTGCGCATCATTCTCATGGCAATTGGTGTTGGCAGACGTCCGTCAGTCCCGTACATTCTCTTCCGGAAATCTTCAAGATCAACGTGGCCAAGATCTGTGTCTAGAACGTGCTCCCACTTGGACTTGATCTTTGATTGTGTTTGCACACCTTTGCTTGCGAACTTCATCTTGAATGCTTCGAAAAGTAGATCTGCAAGAAAAGGAAGACAGAGATAATAAGAATTCGACATTAAAATCAGTTTGAAAGAACATTCCAGCTGGTAATCAAATTAGATTTCGTGAAAAATAACAAGCTGGAAAAATAAATAAATGGTGAAGCTTCATGTTAACATGAAATGGACAAACAAATCTGCCTTGTGACTTCTTGGAGACGTGATCACGATTGCAATGCAAGCTGATAACAGATTATTTCCTTCACTTTGCTGCAAATTTCTTCAACCTTTTGCCTTAAACACTTTTCCTCTCACAACTTTTCTTCTCAAAATCGAGTGATCACACAAATGAAAAACGAAATCACTTATAGAAGTGAGAGGGTCGATCATTTTAGCATATTTGCAAAGTTTCCTTTGAATCAAGTTCGAACTCATTCTTTAAGATGGCAAGTTCTATTTCGTCCGGGAAAGTTTCTAATTTCATTCACAGTCCAACAAAACTCTTTTTCTCTCTTTCCAATTTCGAAATTTTCAAGACTTATCTCTTTTTTGGTGTTGGAAAATAAAAGATTAAAATAATTAAAAATAATTATTTTATGTGTCCATTCCAACCCGTTCGTTTTATTGGCAATTTATTTTTTGATTTTTCGAAAATTTCTTTGCCAGTGCCTTAGGCGAATTTTCATTTTTCCAATTTTTCTTGCCATAATCTTCAGCATCCAATTTATTTGTCCATGATCTTTTGATTGTTTCCCAAAATTATTTGGCCATGTCCAATTTTATTTGGCCATAAATATTTCTCGTCCGACATTTTCCTAGCCACGTCCAATAATTTCCTAGCCATGTCCAATAATTTTCTAGCCATGACTTGTCTCTTGTCCAAAATTCTTTCGCCATGTCCGATTTTATTCATCCAAATTCTCTTGATTTTTCACAAATTTTCCTTGCCAAATCCAATTTTATTTTGTCCATTTGCTTGATTTTTTCATCATTTCCCTAGCCATGGCGATGATTTTCTCTGGTCACTTGGGCAAATATTCAAAGTGCCATGCATATTTTAGTTTTCCAAAAGTTTGGACTTAGGCAAATTTTAATTTTTTATACTCCCCAACACATGGCGGACTTTATCATCTTCCTTGCCATTGACATAGGCGGACTTGGCTGTTGGTCTGACCACTGCCTCATTGACTAAGGCGGACTTCCCTGTTTTCATTGCCATTTTCTCTTTCTTCCAAGGCGGACTTCAGCTGTAACCTGGCCATGGCCTCATTTTCTTAGACATTTCCTTCATTCTCCATGGGCGGACTTCATCATGTGACTGTCCATTGCTTCAGAATTTAGACATTTCCAAGGGCGGACTTACCAGATCTGTTGCCATTGCCCAGATTTTTATGCCATTGCTCAGATTTTTGTGCCATTGATTGCTTGGCTGAAGGTGTTTGCCATTCATTTCTTCTGTACTTCACCATTACTTGTGAGCTGAAGGCGTATATCTCAGTTTTCTCCATGATTGTGTTCAGATTTTCCCATGAACTGTTCAGATTTCTCACAAATTTCCAGATTTCTTGACGAATTTCATGAATTTTTTACCAATTTATTGATGCATTCACCATTTTCTGTGCTCATTACCAGATTTCTCTGTGATTCTCCAGAATTTCTTGACGAATTTCATGAATTTTTTACCAATTTATTGATGCATTCACCATTTTCTGTGCTCATTACCAGATTTCTCTGTGATTCTCCAGAATTTCTCACCATTTTTGAACGAATTTTTTTTTGAACTTTTTTATGATTTTCCAGATTTTTGACCAAAATTTCAAAAAACTTTGAATCGATTTTCTGAGAGTTTCGTTGCTCGTTTCGAACTTCTGAGTGCGTTTTCGAAACTCGTGGCCCTTCCAAAAATAGAAACTTTCTAAAAATAGAAACTTTCTAAAAATAGCCAAAAATAGCAACTTTCCAAAAATAGACCCTAAAAAATAGGGATCCCAGAATTGCCCAAAAGTGCCAAAAAAGTAGGTCCTAAAAAATAGGGGGCCCGGGGTGAGAAACCCTAAAAATTTGGAAGTGTCAGAATCGACCGAAACGACAGTCGATCTTCGTCTCCCAGGCCTTCTAAGCACAATGGTGATGTTTATTCAGTGATCCAGGTGAAAATTCATTGACTCGACTCGGGTGACCGTTCAAAATGCAGACTTAAAACCCCCAAACAGAGAGCAGACAAAACGAAAAGCGGCGAAAGCAAAACCCTAAAAAGCAAACGTCAAGGGTCCCCATTTGCAATGGGGGTGTGAGGTAGGTCACAACACATCCATCGTTAATCTTCACTAACTTTCGTACACCATTGGATCAATTTCCAAATGATCTGCATCATAAATCTCTTTATACATTGCCTGCCATACATGGGGTCCGCCAAGACACATGTCCAAAATTTGCACATCTTGCAAGCTCAGACAATGGGCCCACACAAACCTTGTGAGGTTTGTGATCTATTGCCATTTATCATCCATGTCATCACCACCTAATTTTCAACAACAATGCAAATTAGCATATCGAGCAATCATTCTTTGCCACCTATTCATCTCCGTCAAAATCGGTTAGCATATCAAGTCCCACCATATTCACTACGAGCACTGTCAGACCTTCTACATTCAATCATTGTCATTCATCATTGTGCATATGTCATGTTCCACTATTTGGTCCCACCAGACTCTTCAACGAGCACCTTTTGATCAAGGGATAATCTACACCATTCCTCGTAGACCTTGCAGGTCTTGAACGGACCCCACCAGAAATATTGCAAGATGTGCGACCACCGTCCAATCTCAACCATCATGGATTAATATCCACCACTCCTCACATACCCCATAGGTCTTGATCATGCCCCACCAAAAATATTGCGGGGTGTGCGACCACCGTCCGATCTCCAAGGCTTGATCTCAATCATAATCTCATTTCACCTTTAGGACACCACCAACCTAGGCAACAAGGCTGGTCACCACCATGGAATGAATGACTTAAGTTGTCACTTAAGCAAACCTAGGTGACAAGGCTGGTCACCACCATGGAATGAATGACTTAAGTTGTCACTTAAGTGAATTGCAACCTATTATTGATAGTTAACATCAAAATAGAAGATCTGTTGACAACACCATGACTGCAAATACATTAGGGTTTATTTATAAACCCTAATATCACCCAAGAGCAGAAATAATGCAATTTTGGGCACATCCTTCACTCTCTCGACCTGTAGAGCACATCATTGGAATTCTATCAAAAAAACCATATCGAATCTGGTACCTAATTTTCCATCAGATCCACTATTCTTCACACTCTTCTTCCTTGCATGATTTTCACTTTTGAAATCAATGACAACTATATGCCAACACCACGGTGGGGGTCAGAGCTCCCTAACCACAAGATATGCCTTTGTTATAGGATCCTAGGGAGGTTATCAAGTATTACCCATTCTTGCTTGATCTCAAGGGGATGGCACTCATCAAGCATAGGAATATTTCTACACTCAGGGTGAATTATTTGAAGAAATCACTATAGCTAGTTCTGGTGTAGGGTCAATTCAATTGGGTCCCAAAGTTTCAATCCTTTGCTCATGCCTATTGGTTCATATGATCACTATGGTAATTGTGGGTTTAGCCTTTGTTTAAGTAGTTGCTATGGTCAGTATATAGTCTATGTTAGTATATAGTCTAAGTGATATTGTATAGTTTGTTGGATGTTCTTAGTGAAATATAGGGTTATATGTATCCAAAGTTTTGGATTTTAGTCCTAGTTTTTCCCTGTGGGTTGCCCAGTCATGGATTGTATAAGGGGTTGTTAATGAAAATGTATCAGGGGTGGTAATGGATATTGGTCATGGCAGTAGGGTCACTACATTTTGTCATTTTCTTATAGAAGTTGTAACTCTCTTTTTTGATATTAATATAAATTACCCTTACGCACAAAAAAATATTCATATTTTTTTCAAATAATATATATTTTAATTAATCTTAATGATAAAAAAAATTTATTGTTCAAGAGAGAGTCATAATTTATAAGATCAATCAAAGTGAGAATATATCAAATGGTAGTCAAAATTGAAAATAAAAAATGAATGATAAACTCATCTTACAACTTAATACACTCAAAATGAAACTAGTTGCTACCCTCTATCTTGAATGTTAATATTAATTACTAGTAGTTAATATTTTTTTACAAAAATATTTTAGCAAGAGAAGAAGCCATTTTAGGGAATTTCATTAGTATGATAGGAAAGTGATTAGTATGAAAAGTCTCTCAAATATCATCTTTACAAAAGTAATTAGAAGTTTTTAACTAGCTCTGATACAAAAATGTAACACCACTTTTCTTTGAGTATAAAATTGTATATATTTAATATATTAGAGTTGATTTTTTATGGCATCGGATTTATTAGTGTTATTATCCATGTTTAAATATTATAAGGTCTATCTATAATTTAAACACAAATGCATAAAATATTTATTTATCAATGTTAACTAACTTAAGAATTAAGCACATTAATATTTACCATAATTAGTATACACATTGACATCTAACAATATGAATATGATCAAAATAAACACAATTTAATTGAATCACCTCCATCTCATTCATAATTAAAATATATTTAAAAAAAATTGTATTTATTTGAATCATAACACTTGGAAAGGTCATTCTCACTCTAGGAAAAATTTAGTGGTCTTGGTCCTCATAGCTATGACACACTCCAAAGAACTTGTGTAAAAACATGTGTGCTTATGCACCATACAAATGCATGAAAGAACCGATCAAGACAATTCCAAGTGTACTTTTTACCACAAGTTGGAAATACTGTGTGTGTCCATTTCTCCCATGCCCATAGCCCACCAAACCACATTCATCTTTCTTGAGTGATCTCCATATCCTTTCTAATGTTTCACATAAATGATTTATATAAGCCTTAAGTGGTGGTTTCCAAAATATTACACCCTTTCACAAAGGTCATCTTTAATTATTATTAATGAATATAATTATTCCCCTCTTTTAAAAGAGTTTTCATAAATATTATTCATTAATCTCCATTTTAACCAAACGATCATATTATCCTTTATTTTTCTATCTCCTTTTAATGCTTTCATAAATTTATTTTTACTTTGGAGAAAAATTTCCATAACAAAACAACATATATATATATATTAAGTTTTGAAAACACATAATTCTTTTTCACTCCATAATTCACACACTTTGCAAGGTATAAAATTAATATATATTTTTCTTGATAACAACATAAAGTCATTGCACAAATAATTAAGAAAATACATTTAAAAAAAATCAATAATAACATAAAATCATTTTACAAGAAATTGAGAAAATATAATAAATGATTAAATGCAATAAATTATAAGCATCTTGTTGCAAGAAAGAGGCCATGAGGTCTATTCTTGCCCATATACCTATGGTATCAGAGGGTGTGTTGCGTCACCATCATCGATCACACAATTTTTTTACTAGGCGCACTAGAGTTTATAGGGGGGCTACCCAATTCTTCCAGTCTAAAAATATAGAATAAATTATGAGTCAAACAGTCTATTAAAATACACAAACATGTTTGTGGGTATTCAAAATGACTCAAGAATCCAAAATCAATCAATTTGGATCTAGGATCATAGGCCCATACAAGGATCATCTCATAACTTATAATCAAGTGAGATGGAGATAAGAACATGACACTTTTATCCAATTTGTCTACCTCTAACTTATTGCCATTGCAAAAACCCATGCCCCCACACTCGATGACAAATTAGGTGTATCTACAAAACTACAGTTAGCTAAAGAAAATTATATAGTAACTAACGAGAGAATATCATAGGATGATATCATAATTTACAAATAGCTACAAATCATCTAACACTAGCACAATTCAAATATATAGATGCATAAAAATATAATAACAATATTGAACTAAGTAAACATAAACATAATAAAATATCATAGTAAAAATAGTGAAGATAAAATATTACATAATTAAAGCATATAACAACCCACACATATAAATATAGGTACATAATTCATACACCTTGATTGCAATCCATAATAATTTCATAAAAAGTATGATAGCAATATTAAAATATAAAATTGTTGGATAGGACAATTGAGAGGTGGGGGGTGAATCGGTTGTCACAGATTATAACCTTAAATTCAATTACCAAAACTAACACTTAAACTTATTAAGTGATTAACCATCAAATGCAAGTGCAAAAACACAATAACACCAGATTTACGTGGAAAACCCAATGAGGGAAAAACCACGATGAGGATTAACCCATACTATAGAGAATATCAAAGCTGATTATAAAAAGGCTCACTACTTGAGATAAGGCTCACTGCCTGAAATAAGGACTTATTGTCCATAGTGCTACAACCTGGAGGGTTCACTATCACAGAGATACAAAGAAGAAAGAGAAGACTTGTTATAGAAAGACAACAATCCCAATGCAACAAATATTCTGCCACAATTACTGATCAACTCACATGAATGATAGAGTTCACCTTTTGTTCACTACATTCAGAAACTCAAAGTTAAGCTTCACACTAAAAAACCACACACTTAACTCACACACCTCAAGAATAGCATCAAGGTCACGTCTGCTCTTTCACTTATCTTCCTTCTTTTCTTATGTACAATCTTCATCGCTAGTACATTATGTATTTATACTATCTCCAACCTTGAAAAGATACAAAGTCGGACATCCAACTTCAAATTCAAATTAGGTCAGTGCCAAACATCCTAGGGTAGAATTAGAATGAGGGTGACCCAAACACATGCTTCACTGGGATACATAATAGTCCAACATGCTTCATTAGCTTCGAAAGTAGTGCTTGACACATGGTTGGCCATACCAATGTAAAACACATAGATCAACTAAGCTCGATACATCCAAATGCCAAAAATAGCTTTAATATAACTAGGGAAACACAAATATTGAACCATACGCCATAAGATTTCATCAAAGGGAAATCCAGATGAGCAAAAATTCTCCTGGACCTCAATCAACACATAGAAAAAAATAGTTCACAATCATCGGAACCAACAACCTTCTTTTAATATAATTTTCTCAATATCCTCTACATATATAATCAACAACAACTAGTAGATAACCAATTGACCAGTTGACATAAGCAACTAACCAGTTGACATCAATGAGAACACTTCATTCCTTTTCCATTCTTGCAACAATCTCCCCCTTTGTCATTGATGGCAACACATGATGTGAAAAACCATCAAAGATACCATACCTATTCTGAAAATACTTCTCAAGATTTTTCTTTTTGTTTCTCCCCCTCAGAAGATCATCTTCCTCATTACTTGCTTCCTCTTATTAACTTTTCACATACTCTCTCTCCAACTTTTACATCAATGGAAAAGGAAAAAAATATGTCCATTAAAACTTCCTTTGACATGAAAAAAATACTCATAATGACAACACTTTAGAAAAAATGCCTACTCCTCTTGAGGGTAGCCACCAACAAACATCAGTCCAAAAGATAGAATCATGAATTCACTAGATTGATGTATCTCCAAATGCATCTTAGTTTGTAAAAGGAGGGGCAATAACCCCTAGATTATCCTGGAGATACTCAAAAGTATCTTTAGGAAGAGCCTTTGTAAATATATCCACAATCTGATCTTTTGTTGAATCATACTCAAGCTTAACTTCATTCTCCATAACCTTCTCTCTTAAGAAATGATACCTAATAGATATATGCTTCATTCTTGAGTGCAAATCACAAGATTCTTCAAAATGTTAATTGCACTTGTGTTATCACAAAAGATAGGAATGTGATCATTAGGTAACACTATGATATCTTTCAATGTCTATTTCATCCATAACACTTGTGTACAACATGATGCAGTAGCAATATACTCAACTTCAGCAGTAGATAAAGAGATCAAATCTTTCTTCTTACTCAACCATGCCACCAATCTACATACAAGAAAGAATGCACCACCGCTTGTACTTTTTTTATCATCTATACTTCTAGCCCAATCTGCATCTGTATAAGCACTGAGTGTAAAATCAATATCTTTAGGATACCATAATCCATAATCAGGAGTGCCTTTCAAATATCTGAATATTCATTTAACTGCAATAACATGTGTTTCCTTAAGATCTTCTTGAAATCTAGCCACAAGACAAATCACATGCATAATATCTGGTCTAGTAGCAAACAAATACAGTAGTCCACCAATCATAGATCTATACTTGCTATGATTGGTCTTAGGTGAATCATCATCTTTTCCCAACTTGCATCCACTCACCATAGGAGTACTTACTGGTTTGGAAATGTCCATACCAAATTTTATCAACATTTCTCTCAAATACTTAAATTGTGAAATGAAAATTCCTTTCTCCGTTTGATTAATCTATAGCCCAAGAAAGAAATTCGTCTCGCCAAACATAGACATTTCAAATTCTTTCTACATTTCTTCCAAAATCATCTTACACATCTTTTCATTTCCTCCAAAGATAATGTCATCAACATATACCACTACAATCAAGATTTTGTCATTCTCAGTCTTGAAACAAATATTATTGTCTTTCGTATCTTTGTTAAATCCTTTCTGATTCAAATACCTATCTAACCCTATCTAACCTTGCATACTAGGCTTAGGGGCTTGATTTAGTCCATATAAATATTTCTTCAATTTGCACACCATATCTAGTTGATCTGTTAATTGAAATCCTTCTAGTTGTTCCATGTAAACCTCTTCATCTAGCTCACCATTCAAAAATGCTAACTTGGCATCCATTTGATAGACTTTGAAATATTTATAAACAACTAATGCCAAGAACATCCTTATATCTTCCATTCTTGCTACGAAGGCAAAGGTTTCCTAAAAATCTATACCTTCCACTTGTGAGTAGCCTTTACATAGAAGTCTTTCTTTGTTTCTGAGAACTTTCCCATTCTCATTCAACTTGTTTTTGAATACCCATTTTGATCCAATGATATTTTTGTCTGTCGGTCTTGGAACCAATTCCCAAGTTTGATTCTTTTCAATTTTTAAAAGTTCTACTTTCATTGCTTCCTTCCAATGTTCATCCTTGCAAGCTTCTCTTACTAACTTTGGCTCAATTTCAGAGAGTAAGAACAAATTTACTTCAGCAACAACTTTGCTTCTAGTCAACACACCGTTTGTCTTGTCTCCAATAATCTAACTTTTTGAATGATTCCTCTGTACATATTTTAGTGTTCTAGGGGACATTATTGGAGCATCTTCTTCTCTTTCATTCTACTCTTTCTGCTCATCTCTATCTTGTTCTTCTTCAATTTCTTCTATTCTTGCACAGTCATGTTCATCAGACACATATCCATCAATATCAATAGAATTCTTCACTGTTTCATCAACCTTCACATTTTAGCTTTCCACAATCTTCCTCAATCATTTGTTGAAACATTTGTATGCATTGCTTTTAGTAGAGTAACCAAGAAATATTCCTTCATCACTTCTTGCATCAAACTTTCCCAAACTTTCCTCATCTCTTCTAATGTAGCATTTGCTTTCGAATACCCTAAAATATTTAACTGTAGGAATTCTTCCATGCCATAGATCGTAGGGAGTTTTTATATTGTTTGTTCTTGCCTGAAATCGATTGAATACATACACAACAATGTGAATAGCTTCTTTCCAGTAAACTTTTGGTAATCCAACTTCAGTGATCATTGACCTAGCAACTTCATGAACTATTCTTTTTTTCCTTTCAACAACTCCATTCTTCTGAGTTCTTGAAGAAGATAATTGTCTCTTTATTCCATTCACTTCACCAAACATATTGAATTCATGGGAGGTGAATTCACCACCTCTATTATATCTAAAGCATTTCATCTTCAAATTCACTTCATTTTCAACCATAGCCTTGAATGATTTGAATCTATCTAATGCTTCTAAATTTTCTCTTAAAAATGTAACCCATGTATATCTAGAATAATTATAAATTAAAAACATAAAGTACCTTTCACTAGGTAGGATTCACACTCTCATAGGACCACAAAGATATGTATGAACCAAATAAAGCAATCCAGTAGTAGATTGTTCCTTTAATCTATAATGGTTTCTTGTCTGTTTCTCGAACTCACAATTTCTGTAGATAACATTTATAGGCAGTGTGATTCTTGATAGATCTCTCATGGCTTGAACAATTCTAATCCTTTCCAAGTTATCAAAAATCATGTGACAGATTCTCCTGTGCCATAACCAGTTATCATTTATTAGAGTCATAAAACATCATCCATCAACACCTTTAAGCTGATAAATATTCCATTTAGATTTTTTTCGTGTAGAAATCAAAGTTTTGGATCCTTTTTAGATCTCACACTTCTCATCCTTAAACACAAGATCATATTCCTTTCTGCACATTTTACCAACACTCAACATTTTATGCCTTAAACCCTTAACATCTCCAAAGGTCAGTATGATGCTTTCCATCAAAACTTACTGAACCTATCCCACATATTTTAGCACAAGTATCATCTCCAAACATAACTAGACCTCCATCATATTTTTTAAGTTTCACACACTTACTCTTGCCACCAGTAATGTGATGTGAACAACCACTATCAACTACCCAAAAATTATTTTACTGTTTAGCATGTAGGGTAAAGATAACCGTACCTTCATTTTTATCCTTCTCCTCCTCCTTCTCTTTCTCTCTCTTTCTTCTTCTTGAGAGGATTTTACTTTGATTGTCTTTCTGAATTAGTCTAAAAGTAGGTTCATCTTTAATCACCAAGAAAAAGCATTCATTGTCATCTAGATCTTCATATTATGAATCTTCATCCAAAATACTAGCATGCTCATTAACATAGTAAGCTCCGTTAATATTCTTTCCTTTCCTTTCTTTGTCATATCTTTGTTTATTATTTTTAGCTCTTTCCAGACACTTTGCACCACAACGACCAATCTCTCCACAACTAAATAATTTAAAGAGAAATTTACCTTCATACTTACCAGAACCTTTTCTCAATCTCCTTACAAAGTTAGCCTCAATTTCTTCAAAGTTCTCTTCATCTGGATCTTCAGTTCTTGTAGCTTTAAAAGTAGTTTTTTCCTTTCCTCCACTTCTTATATTTAGTTTCCTTATTTCATAAGATGTCAAGAATCCTAACAATAGATCCTTAGTACATGTCTTGTAATCAATAGTTTTCTCAATAACACTCACCTTTTCACTGTAAGCATCAGGAAGAGTCCTGAGAATTTTCTTTACAATTTTGGTTTCATCTATAGTAGTGCCAAGAGATTGCATTCCAACCACTATCTCATCTAATCTTTGTACATAAGCTTAACATTCTCATCTTCGGTCATATGTAAGAGATCAAACTATGTATCCAAATTCTGTAATTTTGCTTCTTTTACCCTTTCATCACCATCGTACACTCTTTCTAAAGCATCCCAGAATTCCTTAGCTATCTTAAAATTTTGAACCTTAATCAACTCGGAATGTACCAAACTATTCTTCAAGATTAACTTTGCCTTGTTATTCACTTCATGTGCTTTAATTTGCTCAAGTGTACTTGGACCATTTGCAGGAGGAGTGTAGGGATTCTTGTAAGATTTCTCAATATCAAATCCACAATACTCCAGATATTCTTCCATCAGTACTTTCTAGATACTATAGTTAGTTCCATCAAACTTTGGATAATTTCAAAGACCATTTTTTTAGCCATCCCAAACCTTCCTCAAGTGGTTAAGATCTTCAAAAAGGAACCGATCTCTGATACCAATTGTTGGATAAGAAAATTGAGAGGGGGGTGAATCAGTTGTCACAAATTATAACTTAAATTCAATTACCAAAACTAACACATAAAATTATTAAGTGATTAACCATCAAATGAAAGTGCACAAACACAATAACACCAGATTTATGTGGAAAACCCAACGAGGGAGAAACCGATGTGAGGATTAACTCACACTATAGAGAATATAAAAAATGATTACAAAAAGTCTCATTGTCTGAGATAAGGCTCACTACCTAAAATAAGGACTCACTATCCAAACTCATTGTCCATAGGGCTACAATCCAGAGGGCTCACTACCATAGAGATATAAAGAAGACAAAGAAGACTTGTTATAGAGAGACAACAATCCCAATGCAGAAAAGATTCCACCACAATTACTGATCAACTCACATGAATGATAGAGTTTTCCTTCTGGTCATTGCATCCGAAAACTCGACGTTAAGCTTCGCACTGAACAACCACACACTTAACTCACACACCTCAACAATAACATCAAGGTCACATTTTCTATTTCACTTATCATCCTTCTTTTCTTATGTACAATTTTTGTGGCTAGCACATTCTGTATTTATACTATCTCCAACCTTGAAAAGATACAAAGTCAACCATCCAACTTCAAATTCAAATTAGGTCGGCGCCAAACATCCTAGGGTGGAATTAGAACATGAGGGCAGCCCAAACAAATGCTTCACCAGGATCCATAATAGATCCAACATGATTCATTAGCTTTGAAATTAGTTCTTGACACATGGTCGACCATACCAGTGTAAAACACATAGATCAATTAAGCTTGATATATCCAAATGCCAAAAGCAACTTCAATAGAACTACGACAACACAACTCTTGAACCATACGTCATAAGATTTCATCAAAGAGAAATCCAAACCAACAACAATTCTCTTGGACCTCAATCAACACACAACAAAACATAGTTCACAAGCATCGAAACCAACAACCTTCTTTTAATACAATTTTCTCAATATTCTCGACATATAGAATCAACAACAACTAGTAGATAACTAGCTGATCAGTTGACATAACCAGATGACCGATTGACATCAATGACAACACTTCATTCCTTTTCCATTCTTGCAACAAAAATGAATCTAAGCATATCAAATCCATGTCATTCCGATAGACATGATCCATATATCTCAATCAGAATAAAAAATAACATTTCCAACACATTATATTATCAAAATCTAAATTGATTAACATAATGAGACATATATTCCTAGGGAATTATATAAGGAGAAGTAAAGTTAAATATTATTGAAATAACTTTTTTTGAGTCCTTATTCTTGGAGAAAAGAGTAAATATTCTATCAAAACTTTGTGAAGATAGTTTATTTTGTGGAAATTTAGTAGTGAAGAACTCAAACATAGAAAGTTTTATTAATTATAAGAAGCATTGAGTCATTATGCTCCCCATTATTAGATATCTATGTCCTACCAAAAAACTTAAAGGAACTTTCTTTTAGCAAATAATTATTTTTAACTATGCTTAAAAAAAAATTAGTGTGAAGGTTAATATGTTATTATAGTAGAATATAGTCCATACCTTGATAATTTTTGGTGTTTGAGTCAATTTTATGTAAATTTTAGTGTTTAAATGAGTCTTCATTATTCTATATAAAATAAATATATTGTAAGACTTTGGGTAGATTAAAGTCTATACTTCAAGAAAACTTTTGGCATTTGTGCTAGTTTAATATAAATTTATCATTTAATTAAACCATCATTATTTTATATGAAATAAAAAAATGAAATATATTGTAAGACTTTGGGTAGATTAAAGTCTATACTTCAAGAATTTTTTGGCATTTGTGCTAGTTTAATATAAATTTACCATTTAATTAAACCATAATTATTTTATATGAAATAAAATGTTATAATTCTTAGGGTAGATCAATGTATACTTGGATTTTTTTTTTTTCAAATTTAATGTAAATTTAGTATTCAAATGAACCTTCATTATTCAATTTAAAATAGAATATGACTTAAAAATTTTTATTAAATGATTCTAATATATTTTGAATTAGTAATACTTGTTTTTACATATATAAAAATAAAACTCATGCATTAAAATAGTTGTTATGAAGAGACACAATTCATGTTATATGATTATTTTAGGTGATACATGATATGTTTTAATTTGTATCATAATCCTACTAAATAATTAGTAAAAATATATATTTGATATAAAATATAAAAAATATCCAAACCAAACTTCAACATCATATGCATATCTCTATAAATAATTTTTAAAAATATTTTTAATTACTAATTTTTATGTGGGTCATACATGTGCATGTTTTAACCTTTGACATTTTTAAAAAAGTCACTTTTTTACTTAACCAAATTTTATTATTTAGATATTAAAATATATTATATATTTGAAAACTAAAAAATATATATTTTTCATATTTTTACATTATGTTGATATTATATTTACAAGTACTTCAACTATTTACCTTAATTATAACAAACTTTGATTTTTAAGAAAAAAAGGTTTCCACTTCTTGATCAAAAAGTGGATCCATTATTTTACACTTACCCTAAAAATAAAAAGAAAATGAAACCTTTTTAATATGTTTTTAGAGAAAATCCAAGGAGAGAATTTTTTTTCTCCTTTCTCTTCTAAGTAATGTTTGATTGGAGAAAAATACCATATTGACTAGAATCACTTGCCACTAAGGATTGATCCTTGAGCCCAAGGAGATCCAATTTTATCTCTATGAGATATCAAGGAAAAAGGGGGCCATATAAATGTGGTTATTAATAATAAATATCAACTTTGGGATACATGTTTTAAAATTCAAAAGGAAGTGACTTTATATTGGACTTGGGAAATATGATCTAATTGGTTGGTTTGGAAAAGGTAAAAATGTGGTTATAAGGAGTAAGGAGAACATGATAAATGGGAAAACATCAAGGGGAAGGATTATTAAAGGGAGAAATATTAAATTAAAACAAAACACATAGGTGAGGGGTTAGGAAGACACGGGATAATTAAGTCTAATTAAGTCTAGGCATAAAAAGATGACAACTAGGATCAAAATAAGGGGCAAAAGATACAAGACAAATAAATGTAAAATATCAGAAAGGAAATTATGATGTATATAATTTATTATCTTACAATTGTACACACTCATTATTTGGTTTATCATACCAATTCCATTATGTCTATTGACTTAAAAACTCTATCATTGTTGGCATCCATCTAAGGAATTATTGATGATGATACATGCAAGTAACAACAACTACAATATTTAGAGATATTGGATCTATATATATTTTTATATTGGTTACTTTGAGAGCTTAGCAATGTTAATTGAATAGATCCAATAATAAGGGATTTTTAAATTAATCAGTTGATATTTTAGGAAAATTCTAAAACTCTAAGTGCAAAAGAAGAGGTAAGAGGAAAATTTTGACCAAATTGGTTATGATAAATTGTTTTTATATGTAATGATGAAACAAGATATTATAGCTTATCTATTATAGACAAAATAATGTAAAATATCCAATCAATATCATACATCTATGATTCTCCTATGCTTGATGGTTTTCTATCTATAGTTTTAGATGGTTTATTATTTCAATAGGTTTTAGATTCTAGATGGTTTATGATTTTAGATGCTTTGCAACTAAGAAAATTTTATTTATAAAGAATTATAGATTTATAGTTATATGTGAATTATTGAGATTATTTGCATCATCCTATGGCTTACTATTCTTATTGTCTCTATTTATAACTTACAACTATCATTTCTATATTCTTGAATTTTGGTGATCTCATTTATGCATTCTCCATCTTATTTCCTATTTATATTTGTGCTTCAAGGCTCACACCTCATATTAAATCTCCTTGTATTTTCATGGTCTATCTATCATTTCATTTGTTGAGTTTTTTTCATCACTATTATTAGCAACATTAGAGGCATATTATTACTCTTTGATTAATTTTATTACAAACTTACATCTTGATATATATCATTTATTTATTATCACATGATGTTATCAATGATAATTACTTCATGATTATTGAGCTCTATGTATGATGTTATGGTTCACAATTTTTTTCTCCTCTCCTCTCATTCCTTTTATATTGTACATGCAACCAATTAAAGTCAAATATATAATATCTTAATGCTCTTAGATAACTATGATTATAGTAATTATATGATGGTTATGATGGCTCCCACTATTCCCAACAAATATTAGTTCCTTTTTATGGCTACCAATATGCTCAATAGATATATATTTATTTTTTTATTTACTTTTTAATTTCATTGACATTGTTAACTAGTTTTTATTTGTGCTTATTTTTTATGAGCCTAGTTAAAATAATAAAAATAAACCAATAATAGAAGATATATCTCTTAAATCAATAATATAAATACTACAATATATTAAAATATAGATCAAACCCTTGAGGTAGGGGAGCACCATAAAATTCTTCTTATTGAAAGGAATTCACTCCACACTATATCTAAAATATGAGATACAATACATACAATATTCTTCAAATGTATTATATGTTTTTCTTACCTTTATTAGATAATACTCAAGTACCTACTATTACTACTTACCCACACAATTGGGATAAAAACTTCCATTCTGATAAAAATATTTGGATGACTCACAAATAATATGTACCCCCATAATTTAGTTAACCTACCTAATACACTATAATATTATATCCATAGGTACACTACATTCACCCCCCTTCAAATGTTTCATCCTTGAAACATATGAAGAAGCCAAAAACTAATTTTTTAGTAGTACAAATATTATGTCATTCTTGATAATCTAACCATCCACATGCAAATATTTGTGGTAGGTTGTGCTTCATCGTACCTAGATCACATACTAGATCCATGTTCTACTATGCCACTTTAATCCCATTATGTTATATAATAATTTTTTATATTTCAAACTTAGGTAGCCATTTCTTCTATGATGCTAATGATGCCTTGGTTTCTCCTTTGGCTTTGTATAGATCCATAGTGATTGGTTTTTTAATTCTATGTAATACCATCCTTCATTAATGGTGACCTTCATGATTCTTGAATCTCATAATGATACAAATGTCTATATGTTGCACCTCTTTTTGCTAACCTTAGTGTTGAATAGCTAAGATACTGAGAGGGGGAGGTGAATCAATATCTTCTTAAATTTTTTGATAAGATACCATCCAATTATTCCAATGCATACAAAATCAAAGATAAGTAAAAGCATTGAAAAAAGATGAAACCACATAATACATGAACACTAGGATTTTTATGTGGAAAACCCAAAATGGGAAAACCACGGTGAGTGTTAGCTCACAATATAGTATTGTATAGGAGTAAATTTGCACCCCATGTGTAAATTCCCCATTTTTCCCTCTCCACTTTAGAAAACCAAGTTCATAAGCTTAATTCCACCAAATCCCACTGCTTGCATCCCACTTGGCACCTATTTTGAGTGTCGGTGGAGGTGTTTCTGTTAGGGACACCCGCATAGCGTGTAGATGTCTAGGTGGTGCGCTTACATCCTTGGAAGATTCTTGCAGTTGAACCTATAGAGGCATTACACTTCTCATTGGGAGTCAAGTTGTAACGCCCCCTTCCGTTGACCAACCTGAATATGGCCGTTTCTCTCATTACTTCTTCAAATTAACTCCTTAAACAAGCATTCCAATCCTCTAAGCATTCAAGCAATCCACTACACACTTCAAGCATCCATTCTCACACTCTCAAGTTCTCAAGCAACATTCTAGCACCTCATTGCAACAAACACAACACTCCATCACTTTGGTAGAACAAGTTGGGAATGAAACACTATTGCAGTAGAGGCTTGAGTAATTTCATTTTCTCCCCCAAGTAGCCTTGAATGCTCTTGGTGGAGGTGGTAAGCTTCCCTTTCTTTCCTTCTATCACTTGGTTGAGTTAGCACTTTATTGTTTTGCAATGATTTTGTGCTCTTTACTATATTACTTTCTTTATCTTGTTTCCTTGACTATCTGTGGAGGTGGAAACACCTAAACGGGGGTCTAACTGAGGCAGGCCCCTATACAACCACCCAACATTTTCCTCTCTTTTTGTGTGTAGGTGTACGTGCTTTGCGGAGCTAGCTGGTGAACAAGATCTTCTACGAAATCATCTTCATCACCCTAGCTTTGGTATATTTACTTTATCACCTTCATTTATATTTCTTGTATTTCATAGTATTATTTTTCTCTCTTAGAATTTGATAGCTAGGATGCTAGCTCATTTTATGATAAGTTGATGAAGGAGCATCCAATGGTGTAAGGGCAATCCTACATCTCCCAAAAAAAAGAGTTTCATTTCATGTTGGTAGTTTCTTAGATATTTTGGCATTTATGGATACCCTTTTTTTCATAATGTAATTCCCAACTGATGGTTTTTCTTTTCTATTCCTGGGTTGAAAGATATTGTAGTTTTAGTCTCCAAGAATTGCACTTGAAAACCTTCCAAGTCATATTTGAGGCAGTAAATGGTCCCAAAATTTCTTTGAAACATGTTAAAATTGGAATAGAAGATTTAAGCATGTTCTTGACTCTGAGACCTTTCCAACGGTTCAAACGGTTTGAAAAATGGAGTCCCAGATCAAAAGTTATGGCTCCCAGAAGTTGGCGCACTTTCTAGAAGATACTAATTTTTTAATGTACTTTGAAATTTGAATTTCAAGTTGTAGTTTTCAGTGCCAAACCACCAAAAACTCAAATTTGAATGTTTTTTTGGCTCCAAACTAATAAGGAGCTCTATTTATGGGCAGGTTTTTTATTTTCGTGTAGCTTTTTTGGGGGACAAGTTCGCACACAACGAAGAGGGTTATTCTGTAATTTATTGTAGCTTGCATATGTTGTAGAACTTTAGGATTTGAGATCCTCTACATGTAAGAAGTTCCATTTTCTGAATAATAAAATTATTCTCTTGTTTGTGAGTTATTTTCTATGTCTTGGGTTTCACCCTCGTCAGGTGGTATCAGAGTGAGGTTTTCTTGAGCATGTGACAGATTGCCGATTGTGAGGTAGTTCACACTAGGACCATGGTTGTGGGTCGAGGTCAAGAAAGATGCCTCCAAGAGTGATGCCTGGTAGGCGTGGTGGTGCTAGAGGTGGAAAAAATTCTAGTGGAAGAGATCCATTAGTGGCTGAGAGTTTCAGAGCCCTCCAAAGACAAATTGATGCATTGCAGTAGCAGTTGAGAAGAGGGTTAAACCTGAGAAGGAGAGAAGAAAGTGAGGATGAAGAAGAGGAGGAAGATTCAGATGTAGAAGAGGAAGAAGAAGCAATTGATCAAGACCAAATGTGGCTAATAAGGGCCATTTCAAAGATCAGGAAAAGAACTAGAGCAAAAGTCCCTAGTTATTCTAGAAGTCTGAACCCGGAAGAGTTGATTGACATGATTAATGAGCTAGAAGAGTATTTTGAGTATGAGGAAATAGAGGACCCAGATCGAGTTAAGTTTGCAAAAATGAAGCTAAAGGGCCATGCCAGTATTTGGTGGAAAGAGGTCCAGTTGGAGAGAAATCGAAGAGGAAAAGGAAAGATCACCAGATGGAATCGCATGGTGGAGAAACTGAAGAAGCAGTTCATACCATTGGACTACGAGCTGGATCTGTTGAAGAAGTTGCAAGGGTTGAAGCAAAGGAGCTGATATGTGAAAGAATACACAGAATATTTTCACAAGATGATCATCAAAATGGGTCACACAGAGGCCAACAAGGAGAAGGTAGCCCGTTATCTTAATAGGTTACGACTGAGCATTCATCAAGAGCTAAGCTTGGTCAAAATGACCACCATTGAGGATGCATACCAATTTTCTCTGAAAGTTGAAGAGAAGCTAAACAAAAGATTTGACAAGCAAAAAGGATGAGGAGGTCAGAGCGGAAAGGGTAGTGGAAGATATTTTGGAAGTCGAAATGATGATGAGAAGAAAAATGAAGATGTGGGTACCAGTTGAAACCAGAAGAATGATAACTTCTACCACCCTCGTGATCAAAATAGTGGTGATCAAAGAGGTAGAGGAAGAGGAAGATCTGGACAAGGATCTAGAAGAGGTGGTTTTATAGGAACATGTTCTAGTGTGGTGAAGAAGGGCATCGAGCCTACGAATGTCCACAACACCAACAAAGGGCCGACAAAAGGCCAGAAGGTTGTGGAAGGGTTGCGCATGCAGATGAGGAGGCCCAATCTGAACATTCAGATGATACCGAAAGGGGAGAAGCCCTAGTGATTAGGAGAGCCCTGGTGACTAAAGAGAAGGAGCCAAAACATAGGAAAAATTTGCTCTACACAAGGTGCAAGTGTGAAGGAAAATGTTGTGATGCCATTATTGACAGTTGGAGCATCGATAATCTGGTGTCAGAGGAGATGGTTACAAAGTTGAAGCTAAAGAGGGAGAGGCAGAAAACACCCATATCAGATTTCCTGGCTGTAGAAAGACCACAAAGTTCTGGTGAATGAGTATTGCCTGGTAAAGTTCAAGATTAGGAGCTACCATGATGAAGTACTATGATATCATCCCCATGGATGCTTGTCACATGTTGTTGGGGAGGCCATGGAAATTTGACAGGCGAGCTATACATGATGGCCATGCAAACAATTATTCCCTGACGAAAGATGGGGTTTGTCACAAGTTGAAAACCCTAAAGGAGGCTGAAGAAAAGGTGTACAATAGTGCTAGAATCTGTTATGTTGATGGAAGAAATTTTTTAGAAGGTATGAAGCATGAGCATGTGTTCTATGCATTGATTCCTAGAGTGGGTAAGGAGGACAGTGAGACGGTGCCAGTAGAGGTTTTTGGGTTGTGGGATGAGTTTCAGGAAATTGTTTTTGATAATGTACCTGAGGGTTTACCACCAGTGAGGAAGATCAGTCATCAGATTGACTTGATCCCTGGAGCCAGTTTCCCAAATAAGGTAGCTCACAAAATTACTCCAGCAGAAAATGACGAGTTAAACAAACAAGTTCAGGAGTTGTTGAGAAATGGTTTAATTCGAGAGAGCCTGAGCCCATGTGCAGTACCTGTAGTACTAGCACCAAAGAAGGATGGGGAGTGGAGGATGTGTATAGGCTCTCGGGCCATAAACAAGATAACAATCAAGTACATATTTCCCCTACCAAGAATGGATGACCTGATGGATTGTTTGAGTGGAGCTCAGTAATTCACAAAGATTGATTTGAAGAGTGGTTACCACCAGATCTGGATTCAAGAGGGAGATGAATGGAAGACTTCCTTCAAGACCAAAGAGGGCCTGTACGAGTGGCTAATGCACCAAGCACATTCATGCAGCTCATGAACGAGGTACTGAAAGAGTTTCTGGGAAGTTTTGTTATTGTGTATTTAGATGATATTTTGATTTTCAGTAGAACTTTGGATGAGCATTTGATGCATATTCAGAGAGCCTTTGAGAAGTTAAGAGAGGAGAAATTGTTGATTAATCTGAATAAGTGTAGTTTTGTGAAGAAGGAGCTAGTGTACTTGGGGTTTGTTGTCTCAAAAAAAGGTCTCAAGATGGACCCAGAGAAGGTGAAGGCTATTTTGGAATGACCTACCCCAAGAACTGCTACTGAGGTGAGATCTTTCCATGGTTTGGTTAGTTTTTGCAAAAAATTCATTAGAAACTTTAGTAGTATTTGTGCACCCTTGACTGAAACAATGAGAGGGGATAGAAAAGAGTTCAAGTGGAGCACTGGAACATCAAAAAGTTTCAAACTGTTGAAACAGAAGGTGACAGATCAGCTTGTTCTAGCCCTCCCAGATTTCAATAATGTGTTTTAGGTGGATTGTGATGCGAGTGGTTGTGCCATTGGAGCAGTGTTAAGCCAAGAAGGTAAGCCCATTCCCTATTTCAGTGAAAAGTTAAATGATGCCAAGAGAAAGTATTCTATGTATGATCAAGAATTTTATGCAATAGTTCAAGCACTAAAGAAATGGAGGCATTATTTGTTGAAGAAGGAATTTTTTTTGTATACTAATCATCAAGCATTACAGTACCTAAATAGTCAGGGAAAATTAAATCAGAGGCATATGAAATGGGTAGAATTTTTGCAGAGTTATAATTTTGTTTTAAAACATAGGAGTGGGAGGTCGAATAGGGTTGTAGATGCCTTAAGTAGGAGGCAAACATTGTTGATGAAGATGCAGATTGAAGTGGTTGGGTTCAATGAACTCAAGACATTGTATGCAAAAGATCCTAATTTTGCATAGGCTTGCAAAGCTTGCAAGGAACCTATTACAATGGATAGGACAAGGTGGTTGGATTTCATAATTCAGGATGGAATGTTGTTTAAGGGAAGTCAATTGTGTATTTCGAGGAGTTCCATGAGGGAGAACCTGATTATGGAGAAGCACAGTGGAGGAATGGTAGAACATTTTGGTCGGGATAAGACCATTGCCATTATCAGTGAGCATTATTATTGGCCTTAGTTGTCACAGGATGTAAAGACGTATGTACAGAGTTGCAGGGTATGTTAGATGGCTAAGGGAGTGAGCCAGAATATAGGGTTTTATCATCCCTTACCTATACCAAAGAGGCCATGGGAGGATATAAGGGTGGACTTTGTTCTTGGTTTTTCAAGGACACAGAGAGGGAATGATTTAGTATTTGTGGTGGTTGATAGGTTTTTGAAGATGGCATATTTCATTCCATGTCAAAAGACCCATGATGCAGTCCACATTGTTGACTTGTTCTTTAGAGAGGTGGTGAGACTACATGGTATGCCAAAGAGTATTGTCTCAGATTGTGACACCAAATTTGTGGGATACTTTTGGAGGACCTTATGGAAGAAGTTGATAACGGAGTTGAAGTTCAGTTCTGCACACCATCCACAAATAGATGGGCAGATGGAGGTTGTGAACAGGAGTCTGGGTAACCTACTGAGATGCTTGGTAGGAGATAAACCCAAGGGATGGGACTTGATCTTACCCTAGGAAGAATTTTCTTACAACAATTATGTCAACAGAAGCATTGATAGATCACCATTCCAGATTGTGTATGGAGGTAGCCCCAAAAAATCTCTAGAATTGAGGAAGATGGACCAAGAGAAGAAGATAAGTATTGAAGCTAAAGATTTTGCAGATCACATCAAGAGTATCCATGAGAAGGTAAGAGAACATATTGACAAGAAGAATATGCAGTATAAGGCCAAGGCAGATCAGAAAAGGAGGAATAAGGATTTTTAGATTGGTGATGAAGTACTGGTCCACTTGAGGAAAGAAAGGTTTCCAGTAGGTACCTATAACAAATTGAAGATGAAGAAATTTGGTCCCAACAAGATTTTGAAGAAGCATGATTCAGAGAATGCATATGAAGTAGAGTTTCCAGATGGAGTCAACATTTCCCCTATGTTCAACATTTCAGATTTGATAGAGTATCATGAAGGTGGAACGAATGATGCACCAACAATAGGGAAGTATGAGATTCCAGCACCTACTTCAAAGAAGGAGGAGATTGAAGCAATCCTGGATAGCCGTGTAGGAAGGAGTACTAGAAACAAACAGTATGAAGAATATCTGGTGAAATGGAGAGGAAGGCCTATGGAAGATTCATCCTGGCTATCTAAGGTAGAGGTTGACTATTTGGGTTTTCCTCAACCATCTGAGACGTGACAAGGTCACTTCTCAAATTACCTTGGGTGTTTGATGCAGGAGCATCTAGTGGTGTAAGGGCAATCTTGCATCACCCAAAAAAAATAGTTTCATTTTATGTTGGTAGTTTCTTAGATGTTTTTGCATTTTTGGATACCCTTTTCGTCATAATGTAATTCCCAACTTACGGTTTTGTTTTTCTATTCTTAGGTTGAAAGATATTGTAGTTTTAGTCTCCAAGAATTGCACCTGAAAACCTTCTGAGTCAGATTTGACACACTAAAAGGTCCTGAAACTTGCTAAAATTGGTATAGCAGATTTTGAGCACGTTCTTGACTCTGAGACCTTTCCAATGGTTCAAATGGTTTAAAAAATGGAGTCCCGGATCAAAAATTATGGCTCCTAGAAGTTGGTGCACTTTCTAGAATATACTAATTTTTGAATGTAATTTGAAATTTGAATTTCATGTTGTAATTTTTGGTGCCAGACTGCCGAAAACTCAAATTTGAATGTTCTTTTGGCTCCAAACTAATAAGGAGCTCTATTTATGGGTAGGCTTCTGATTTTCATGTAGCTTTTTGGGGGACAAGTTTGCACACAGGGAAAAGGGTTATTCTGTAATTTTCTGTAGCTTGCATATGTTGTAGAACTTGAGGAATTGAGATCCTCTGCATGTAAGAAGTTTCATTTTCTGAATAATAAAATTATTCTCTTGTTTGTGAGTTATTTTCTGTGTCTTGGGTTTCACCCTCTTCATAAGTTCACATTGTGTTTTTGATCCTCTGGTCATACAGATGCCAACACACCTGAGAGATGCGAGCACACCACACTGTCATCTTGAAATTGTGCTCTTTCCCTTTGACAGAGAGCTATCCAAGATACAGTGTTGAGCTTGAAAACTAGCTCGCCTAGCCCCATTTCAAATCTCAAGATTATGGAGTGGTTATAGGACTCCATTGTCCTCATCATTCTCATCCTCATACCCTAAACATTCAACTAAGTAGAGGTAAGTAAGGACATCTTTCCACATCTTGGCCCTCTGTGACCTGGGGCCTTGCACGTGAAGGTCCCCTATCTTACATTTTGGTGAACCCGACGTGAACCATTTTGGTTCCATTTTTGCGATACTGATAGTTCCTTTCCTCGTACTCTAGGAGTGTTGTAGGTGTGAGTGTTGTGAGGTTGTTATCTTGCAACCCAACCTACGCCCCCTAGTTGGCGTAGTTAGAAGGTTCCAAAGGTATTGCGCAACAAAACCTTAGTTGGGTCACTGCCTTATCATTTTTCATTCAAGGACTCTGTGGAAGCATTGTCTAGTGTGCATTATGGCCTCCTTGCATCAACCTATCCCCACTGCACAACCTGTGGACAGTGGTACTGGCATAACCTTTACTTCACAAGACCTACCAATGGGTTTTAACAAAGAACCATCTCCTCTTTACATCCCCGCACAGATCAATGGAAACATCATATTGGGTGTTCTCGTTGATATGAGGTCACAAGTAAACACAATCACTGAGGAGATTATGCCGATCAAATTTTTACATAAAGATGGGTATGATGCACCTGTGAGTACTATCTACACACATGATAGGATTTTGTGTGCCCCCTTTAGGTAGTATCATCCTATCAGTCCTGGTGGGACCTAAATCTATGAACCTCTTGTTTGACATCATCTCTGGGTTTGAGCTCTTTAGGGAAAAAATGGGTATCCCTTGGTTGGTGGTAATGAATGTGGTACCCTTCGTCGTGAATAAATGTCTAAAATTTATCCACGGGGGTTCTGTACATGTAATCCATGACACCGGTTATAGACCACTGATTGTACATGGAAGCTACTCCTTGGAATACTCTTGGCCTGTGCCCATTGGTCCTCTCCTACCTAGGATGAACCTTCTACACCGAACGTATCAGAACTATAAGAAAGGGTGTTTAAGGGAAAAATTTAGATACCCTCCCTCGCCTTATGCTATTTCACACAGGGCTTGCTTAAAGGTCGACAACAATGCTACTAAGGCTTGAAAGAAGGAAGAAGAGAAGCAGTCTTGTGATCCTCCTTCTTCCTCTTCCGTTGGTCATTCTAATGCTTCTTCTCACTGTGCTGCAGTACCATCAGGTTCTACTCCTCATATGTAGGAAAATCCTATAGTGCCCGCTTGGTAAAAGCCTGGGCATCCTGCATTCGAGCTTCCTGTTATGCTGACAGAGCCTAGAACTGTGTGGTATGATAGGAAGAAGGTCTCCCGAAGAGAGTCCTCTTTGTCTTGACCTCCACGGCCCCCTACCGCTCCTGTTCCCAAGGCAATGAGTGGGAAGAGGCCCTCTACTGAGGCTCTTGAGCTCACTCCTCCCATTGCTTCTCAACCTATCCCTCCTGCTCCCATTCAAGAATCTATTCCTCTACCAAAAATGACTGTAGTGGACATTCCTATGGTTGAGCAGGAGCCTTCTGCTCCTTCACAGCCTCTGGCTTCCAGCTCCAAGAGCTGAAGAAACCACCTTGTGCATGAACGTAAGCGTCGGTGAAAGGATCTCTTAGCTGAGTAGGCCACCTCGCAAAGGAGGGAGGAAGAGACCACGGCCCCCGCTTTAGGGTCTCTTGCAGTGTCACCCTCTTCCCTCCCTTTTACTTCAATCCAATCTGGTTCTATGTTGTTTCTGGATTTTGTTGTGAGTGCAAATGCACCTAACCCCAAGGGGGTATAGGTGTTCATTGCTCCTTTGGTGGAGCCACCTTTGCTAATGCCCGTTCTGGATATCCAACCTTTTCCAAAGCCTGTGGATATGATTAATACCTTAGTCATATCCATTACGGTCCTTTCCTCCTCTTCCTTTACACCCCTAGCCTTGTCTGTGGGGAGTTCATCTCCTCTAATGAAGAAAGAGGTGGAGAGTGGTCCTTCTAGTGACAAAACCAGTTCTGACTTCTCTCGAGTTCATCATCACTCTAGAGTCACTCGATGAGCCCAGCAGTGAATCTCAAGCTTAGCCTACCCCGCCCGCTGAAGTTAGACGTGACGCTCCTGTGGGGTGCATGTTTAACTCTGTGGATGAAGTTTTGGTGTTGTTAATGATCTTCACAAAATAGTTGACCTTGACTCCACAAGAGCTCGGTGGAGAGGACCTTGAGGGGCCCTCTTCCTTAGCCCTTGTTGTGGGAGGGTTGGATGCTCCTCCTCTTAACATTCCTCCACTGTAAACTCATCCTCCTTCCCCCTATGATGATCTAGAGTGGGAAGCATATGACCTCTTGGCTGATCAATGTTAGGAGGAGGCCTCTTCTTGATCTTGTGTGTGTGTGTGTTTTGTGATGTGTTCCCCCATGATCATGCTATGTGTGTCTGGATGACCCTTGTCACCCTTGTTGGTGCTTGGATATAGGTGTGTATTTTGTGTCATTAACCTTCTTCTATTTGTATCATCATTCTTCCAGGTTTGTGCTTGATTTTCAATAAATTAGGGACGATGAAAAGCGTTGGGGGCGTCTAGCATTCCCTTCTATGTTAACCCAATTTTTTATTTTTACTTTATCTTCTCATGTATTCTTCACATGGTATGATATGGTAGGGGGTTGATGATAGTTCATTTATATACTATTACTAGACATATCTATATATATTTATGAGAAGTTCTGACCCTGAAATATCAGGCTACCCTTGTGTCCTTTTTTTGTGTTTTCTCTCTTTTGCTTTCTCTTTATCTTTTTCTCTTCTTTGCTTGAGCTGTCCCTCCTATGTGTAACAATGCTTTTCTTCAACACTTTGATTTTTAGAAAATGCATTTGTTTCCAATGGATCTTTTCTCGAAAATCCTTGCAAACCTTCCTTTAGAATCATATTCTCAACTTGGAACCCTAACAGAATGTGTTTCCTTCATCAGGGGTTCACAAAGAAAGGATTTAAAAAACCTTCCTCCAAAGCGGGAACAATAATCTTCCCCTCACATGGGGGCATATTCTTCCTTTCGAATTCCTTGATGAAGTGAACATATTTCAAAAGGATTCCTTGATGAAGGATTGATTCGAGAGAGAGAACATCTACTTTTGAACTACGCGTCCCTTGAGTGGACCCTCTCTTTACAATAGGTTTCCAAGGGACCCCTTCAAAAGGTTTCAAAACTATCGATAGTGTGTGCAACTATCCACTCACTCGCCTACGTGGCTGCTTCCTGAATCTATGGAGTCTGCTTTCTCAGGTTTCCTCCATGTGAGAAATCTTGGGGGATGCCTCCCTATAGGATTGAGAGCTTGTAGGGAACTTTCTTTGAGCTTCCTCCATGTGAGAGATCTTGGGGGTGGCTCCCCTACAGAACTAAGAGCCTATAGGGAACTTTCTCGGGTTTCCTCCATGCAAGAGATCTTGGGGGTTACCTTCCCTATATGACTGAGAGCCTATGGGGTGCTTCCTTGGGTGTTCTTCATGCTTGAGTTCATGGAGAATACCTTCCCTATAGGACTGAGAGCCTATAGGGCACTTTCTTAGGTGTTCTTCATGCTTAAGGTCATGGAGAATACCTTCCCTATAGGACTAAGAGCTTGTAGGGTGCTTCCTTTGGGTTTCCTCCATGCTAGAGTTTTTGGGGGACACCTTCCTTACAAGACCGAGAACTTGTAAGGCTCTTTCTCTCTTCAACTTCATAGTTCTGAGCAGCTATGGAGTCCTTTGCTTTCCCTACACCTTCAGGTATGCCAGATTGAGCTCTGCTTCCTCGACGATTTAGGTGTATATTTCTAACCTTACACTCTCCTTGATCTACTTTACTAAGCACTCATTAGTACTCATGCTCGCTAAAGTGGGGGAAAAATGTATAGGAGTAAATTTGCACCCCATGTGTAAATTCCCCTTTTTTCTCTCTCCACTTTAGAAAACCAAGTTTGAAGGCTTAATTCTACCTAAGCCCGCTGCTTGCATCCCACTTGGCACCTATTTTGAGTGTCAGTGGAGGCGTTTCTATCAGGGATTCCCGCGTAGTGCATAGACTTCCATGCGGCGCACTTACATCCTAGGTAGATTCATGTGGCTGAATGTACAGAGGCATTACACTTCTCATTGGGAGTCAAGTTGTAATGCCCCTTAAGCCGACGTACCCAAATATGGCCATTTCTTTCATTCCTTCTTCAAATTCAATCCTTGAACAAGTATTCCAATCCTCTAAGAATTCAAGCAATCTAGTACACACTTCAGACATCCATTCTCACACTCTCTCAAGCTCTCAAGCAGCATTCTAGCATCTCATTGCAGAAAACACGACACTCCATCACTTTGGTAGAAAAATTTGGGAATGAAACACCATTGCAACAGAGGATTGAGTACTCTCATTTTCTCTTGCAAGCAACCTTGAGTTCTCTTGGTGGATGTGGTAAGCTTCCCTTTCTTTCCTTCTATCACTTGGTTGAGTTAGCACTTTATTGTTTTGTAGTGCTTTTGTGCTCTTTACTATATTACTTTCTTTATCTCATTTCCTTGGTTGTCCGTGGAGGTGGAAACACCTAAATGGGTGTTTGACTAAGGTAGGCCCCTATACATCCACCCAACATTTTCCTCTTTTTCTGTGTAGGTGTACATGCTTTGCGGAGCTAGCTAGCGAATAGGCTCTTCTACAAAAATATTCTTCGTCATCCTAGCTTTGGTATATTTACTTCATCACCTTTGTTTATATTTCTCATATTTCAGAGTGTTGTTTTTCTATCTTAGAAGTTTCTAGCTAGGTTGCTAGTTCATTTTCTAATAATTTCACATTGTGTTTTTGGTTCTCTGGTCATACGAACGCCAATGCACTGCACTATCATCCTAGAACTGCTCTCTCATCCTCTGACAGAGAGCTATTCAAGATATAGTGTTGAGATCAAAACTAGCTCACCTAGACCCATTTTGAATCTCGGGATTGCAGAGTGGTTGTAGGACTCCATCGTCCTCATCATTCTCATCCTCATACCCTAAACATTCCACTAAGCTAAGGTAAGTTAGGTCAAATTTCCACATCTTGGCCCTCTGTGACTTGGGGCCTTGCACGTGGAGGTCCCCCTATCTTACAAGTATAACCAATTTAAGATATTACAAAATTGGAGTGGCTCACTGTCATGACTCACTATCCAAATACAAAGGCTCACTGCCTACAAAATTACAATGACAAAATAACTTATAGCCAGAAAATGAATAGATAAAGTACACTTAGTGAGTGCAGATTCAATTCCAATGAAGCTCAGTAAACTGACTTGGCACACTTCATCATATTCACTGTTCTTCACATTCACATTCACAACTCAATCATCTATTATTCAGTCTTAAAAAATGGTCCAATATATATATCTAATCTCTCCACAAGCATCAATTAGGTCAACCTAATTAGATGCACTTCTTATTTACCAAAAATACCAACTATTGGCTACAAGCTTTTACAAAATCTTCCCAAAAGAAATTCAAACACCCAACATGCTACATCATGTTAGCACGAGCCTAAGATAGGTCACACATATATCCACATTAAAAAAATTAATTCACTAGTACACAACTCAACCATTAGGTCGGCCAAGGATAGACCTAATAGCAAAATTGCAATCAAAATAATGCCGATACACCATACGAGCATCTGAATACGTGAGATCTTGAATGTACGTGCTTACAACATCCATGCACCATTTCCAAAAATCGCAAGCAACAATAATCACCAGCAAATAGTTGTAGACCAAGATATTAGAGGATGCAAGCAAAATACCGAAGGATATAAACATTATACCAGTTCAAATACCAGACCGGAATACCAGAACAAATTCAGACTTGATCTTGCAGTTGCAACTCATATATCATGGTGACATAATGACAACACAAAACATAAAAAAGAGATGTTCTTCTTCATTTTTCCAACACTTAGAACCTTATCATATTATTACCTCTTTTTTCCACTTATTTTGTTGGCTCATGAAGGGAAATAACATTTTTTTCTTCTTCTTAATTTTCCTTATGCCCCTATCTAGTTATTTCATGTATTCTTTAATGGAGTCATAAAATTTCTCCACCTTAACTTTACTTTGTGTAATATTTTACAATGTGATTTTTTATTTCTATGTCAAATTAAATAAAAATATATTTACATTCATATTTATGATTCTCAAAGCATCTAACCAAATATACACAAAAAATATCCAATCCAAAACATAAAAATTGAAATTCAAAACTTATTTATCTAAAGATAGCTTTTACATCTTAAAAAGTTGAATATACTTACCTTCTTCAATAGTAAAATTTATTTTATTTTCTTGCACCTATAGTTTTCTTGTTAAACCTATGTTCATAAAGTTATATTTATTGCTAGGATCTACAAAAGCAATAACTTTATTTTTTCTTGCATCTATCAAATTGAAGGATTTAATCCTTCAATTCTTAGAGCTAAAATGTATATACTTTTACCTTTAGTCTCCTCTATGTATATTTTCTATTAATATTATCTTTCTTATCATCATCCTTACTTTCTAATTCTTCATCGTTATTATTTTCAACTACTATTTCTTTTGTTGTCTTATGCAAGAAAATTTGTTTGCTTTTATCAAAAGAATAACAAATTTTATATGAAAGAGAATTCCATCAATTAGTTATACCTTTTATGATAAAAAAATCACTTTCAATATTAATATTTTTCATAATCTTATTTGAATTTGAGTTGCCACTCTAATGTATTACCTCTTCTATCACAAGTGGGAAACCCCATTGAAACTAAGTTTAAAAAAAATAGCAGATTATATTTTCCATTGTAGTTTTGAAAAGAAAATAATGTATAAAAGTATATTTAACAATTATTTTTAGTCAAGAATGGTGATATTGTAATCTCTTATAATTTTATATAAATATAAATAGTCAACTTACTGTCTTTTATTAAAAAAAAAAAAAACTATTATTTCCACTTGCTTCATCACTCAATTATGAAATATTATTTTTCCCCAAAATTCAAGCATAAAAAAATTGTGAAAAATTAAATTGTAGGGTCAACTTCAAATCAACATTCACTTTATACTAAATTCTAATTCTTTTAAATGACCACTTTTTGGAAATATCTTGAAGTCTTCTTTTCGTTGAATCCAAAATCACTTTTTTGAAGACATATGTGAAGCACATGATTTTTGTACTAAAATTGTCCCTTATTGAAAATTTACCCAAAATCTTCCTTCTATTTTCTTTAGAAATAACACTAAAACTAGATATTATGAATTTACATAAAACAATAGAAATAATCTAAGAATAAAATAAAAATATCACATCACAACAATATAAATAATCTAATATATTTATAATATAGATCCAACCCTTGATGTAGAGCAACACCATACAATTATCTTTATTAGAAAGAAGCCACTCCACACTATATCTTAATATGAGATACAATACATATAATATTATTTACATATCATATGAGTCTCTTGTCTCTATTATATAATACTCAACTACATACTAATACCACTTAGTAATCCACACATATAGGATAAATGATTCTATTCTAATTAACTAGTGGGATGACTTATAAATAATATAACCTTGATACTTTATTTATTACTACCTATTACACTATAATATATTATATTCCTATGTATATGAGAATTTTAAATGAATGTTATAAGTGTTGGTATGTGGCGACTGATCATGCTATACTATGTACACTATTCATGTATCCTCACCAGGGTCCGGGGCTGGGTCGGGCCCCAGGTGGGGGTTCGGGGGCGGCAACCCCCGAGATTTTTTTTTCCCATTTTTTGCTTTGTCACCAACAAAAGAAAAACCCGACTTTGTAAAACCCTAATTCTAGAAGCTTCTAAAAAGCTTGTTATAAGTGGTTGGGATGGGAGAACTGCAGTATGACATTATTAGCGATATTGTAATATGCTTTACATTGGATAATAAAATCATTGGATGACTACGGTTTTGTGGATGTAGCATGGATTGGGTGAACCATGTTAAATTCTCTATGTTTTCTTATTTCTGCTATAATTTTCTGTGTTTTATTTCTTTATTTTTTTGATCAAATTTGTATTTAACTATTAGGTATCTTCCTTCTAACCCTAACAAGTGGTATCAGAGCGGGTTGTGTTCGATTATTATCTATAGGAAAGTCTCACGGTTGGGTGGGAGTCTCATAGTTAAGTGGGAGCAATGGTGGATGAGGGTAAATTGAAGGTAGATAAATTCAATGGGCAAAACTATCAGTTATGGAAGATGCAAATAGAGGATTATCTCTATCAGAAGGATTTATGGAGGTCGTTGGAAGGAATATCCAAGAAACCGGCAACAATGAGTGATGAGGATTGGAATCTTCTAGAGAAAAAGGCACTGGGAGCCGTTCGTTTATGCCTGGCACAATCGGTGGAATTCAATATTACAACAACAAAGACAACTCAAGAGTTGATGGAAACCTTGTCTAAGTTATATGAAAAGCCTTCCACTTCGAATAAGGTATTTCTTATGAAGCATTTATTTATTATGAAAATGGTAGAAGGTGGGTCAGTTTCTAATCATTTAAATGAGTTTAATGTAGTTACTAGTCAATTAAATTTTGTAAATATAAACTTTGATGAAGAAGTTAGGGCTCTTTTGATTCTATGTTCTTTGCCTAAAAGGTGGAATAGCTTGGTAACGGCTATTAGCAATTCTATTTCTGGTTTGAATACATTGAAATTTGATGATGTTGTTGGTGTTATTTTGAGCAAGGAAATTCATAGGAAAAGCTCAGGTGGAACATACACATTAGGCAGTGTTTTGAATGCAGAAAGCATGGGAAAAAAAAAGGAGAGAGAAAACAATTCTGGAAGTCGTGGGAAGTCACACAAAAAATAAAAGGACAAAAGGTCCCTATGGGAGTAAATGGTGACTCCCCAACACCCCTAGGAACAGTTGCTAGACCAAAACCACTTCCATAAGAGAGAGAATGGCAAGAAAGCTTGCTTCACAATGCAAGATTGATTAACGGTTGAGTATGATTGAATTGATATGAAAATGTACATGAGATGCCTTGCTTATAAAGGAAAGGTTGAGAGATAGGATTAGACATGTGATCATGAGAAGTGTCGTAATCCTATGACATGAGACAACTAACTACCTAGGAATCATGCAATATAGCTAGATAAGATAAGTTCTAGAAAAGATAACTAATACTTCTAGAAAGAATATTTTATCCTAAGTAAACTTAACATGTGAATATGTCCCCTAATTACCTAGTGAGTGAATTAGCTAGGCACAAGACAATTATTCACACCAACAGTCCCAATCTAGAGACAAGATGGATTGTTGGTACTATGGTAAGCCAAGTCATTTAAAGAAAGATTGTTGGTCTCGAAAAAATAAAAAAAGGAGACAAAAAGGAATGCGATAATGAGGAAAATGTATAAGTAATAAATCTGATGAGGATGCTTTGATTCTTTCCCTTGATAATGTTGATGATTCTTGGGTGTTAGATTAAGGGGCTTGATTTCATGCTACACCCCATAGAAGTTATTTTCTTTATTATGTCTAAGCAGATTTTGAATTAGTTTATTTGGGAGATAATGAACCTTGTCAGATTGTTGGAAAGAGAAGAATCAAGATTAAGTTTGGCTACTACATGAGGTAAGGCACATTCCAAAGTTAAAAAGAAATTTAATTTTGAAACAACGCAACTAGATGATAAAGGTTGTGTTGTTACATTTAGTGATAAAAATTGGAAGGTTAGAAAAGGTTCTTTAGTGGTAGCAAAAGGTGTGAAAGTAGGCACCTTATATCTTTGTATAGGTCATATTGTTCCTTCTACTTTAGCTATTGAAGATAAAAATCAATGTTCAGGAACAGTTGCTGTCATTCAACAAGCAAAAAATTAGGTAGTTGCTATAGATTTTGAATCAACACTGTGACAGATAGACTTGGGCATATAAGTGAAAAAGGTATGAAATTACTTCATTCAAAGAATGTTTTACCAAGTCTGAAATGTGTTAATATGGATTTCTGTGAAATTTGTGTGTATGGAAAACAAAAGAGAGTTAGTTTTCTCAAGGATGGGAAGCAAAAGAAAGATAAGAAATTAGAGCTTGTGCATATAGATGTATGGGGACTAGCTCAAGTATTTTCTCTTGGTGGCTCTTTCTATTATGTCATTTTTATTGATGATTCAACAAGGAAGGTATGGATTTATTTTCTTAGGCAAAAATCTGATGTATTTGAAACTTTTAAGAAATGGAGAAGCTTGGTTGAGAATGAGACAGGTAAAAAGTTAAAATGTCTCAGATCTAATAATGGTGGTGAGTATTGCAGCAAAGATTTTGAAGATTATTGTTCCTTTAATGGTATTCATAGGAAGAAAACGGTTCTGAGGACTCCATATGAAAATGGAGTGGCTAAGCGCATGAATAGAACAATAATGGAGCATGCACAAACTATGAGATTGCATGTTGGGATGGTTTTAAAAATGTGGATAGAGGCTATAAACACTGTTATTTATTTAATCAATAGAGGCCCCTCTAATCCTTTGGGTTGTGGTATTCCAAGGGAAGCATGGATAGGTAAGAAGGTGAGTTATTCTTTTCTCAAGACCTTCGGTTGTGAAGCATTTACACATGTAGATTTTGAAAATAGAACCAAGCTTGATGAAAAATCAAAGAAATGTATATTTGTTGGATATGACATTGATGAATTTGGTTATAGGCTTTGGGATTTGGAAAATCAAAAAATTGTGAGAAGCAGAGATGACATATTCAATGAGAAAGTGTTGTACAAAGATTAGTTGCAGCAACATGAGAAGAAATAAAATGATTATGTAGTGTTGGATGATACACCAAACATCGATGTTATAGTGGTTCCTCATGCTCCGCAACAACAACAACAACAAATACCACAAACTCAAGTGAATGTTAGACAATCTTCAAGGATAAGTAGACCTCCAAAAATATTTTCTCCCTCTTTGTATTCTATGTTATTAATTGATGCTAGTGAAATAGAATGTTATGATGAAGCTATGTAGGTGGATACCAAGGTTTAGTGGGAGCATAAAATGGAAGAAGAAATGGACTCCTTGCTAAAAAATTAGACTTGGGAATTATGCAAGTTGCCTATAGGTAAAAAAGATTTACTAAACAAATGGGTTTATAGGCTGAAAGAGGAAGATGGAGGTAAGAAAATATTTAAAGCCAGATTAGTTGTACTAGGATTTGCATAGAAAAAGGGTATTGATTTTGATGAAATCTTTTCCCCAGTTGTTAAAATGACTTCTATTCGTACTGTTTTAAGTATTGTGGTTGCTGAAGATTTTTATTTAGAATAACTTGATGTTACATCAGCCTTTCTCCATGGTGATTTGGAAGAGGAAATATACATGAAACAACCACAAGGATTTGAGGTCAAAGGTCAGGAGAAATTGGTGTGCAAATTGAAGAAAAGTTTATATGGCTTGAAGCAAGCACCTCGACAATCGTATATTAAATTTGATAGCTTTATGGTTGAGCATGGCTACAGTTGGTGTAATTCAGACCATTGTGTTTATTTTAAGAGGTTAGATGATGATAGCTACATTATATTATGTTTATATGTTGATGATATGCTTGTAGCAGGGTCTAATATGAATCACATAAAGGAGTTAAAACAATAGTTAGCAAATTCATTTGCTATGAAGGATTTGGGGGCAACAAAGAAAATCCTTGGTATGAAGATTACAAGAGATAGGTGTATACACCTAAAAATGGTCTAGATAATCCAATTAATTAAATACAATTTATTTGATTAATTAACCCTTCTATTTTCATCTACTTATAAATAAATAGAAATATTTATTTATATAGTTCACATTTAATTCTTCTATCTTTATCATATAATTTCAGCTAAATTAAATAAACAAATTTAATACTTGTTTTATTTAATTATCAAATTCTTCTATTTTATTCTATCTTAATCACATCATTCTATCTTAATTAAATAAACAAATTCACATACTTTTTGTTTTATTTAATTCTCCATTTATTCCATCTTAATTTAATAAACAAGTTATTATAGTTTGTTTTATTAAATTAAATATCTTCTTTTACTAAATTGAATAAATCCAAATATTCAATTAAGGTATTTATCTACAGCTAATTCCTCTTTCCACTCATCATATGCACCTACCAAATTAGATATTTGATATCTAATTAAATTCAACACAACCTTCACAGGTAAATTTGGAGACAAATTAGAGACAAATTTGCAGGAAAACCTCTTCATCTTCTTCCATTGATTCTTCTTATCCTCTAGTTGGATTTTTTTGTGGGGAGGAAAAATGTCCATAATCATCTCAGGTTTTTTCATATTTCACCATTGAATCCTTCAAATCAAATCTAGACCTTTGTTTTGCTGCCCCTTCACAAATGTGCTATCGAGAATCTATAAATACAACCTCTTTCTATAGAAAAAAGATTCCAACTTTGTGCAAACTTACTCTGTAGAAATATCAATTGAACAATCAAGAATTTTAACAAATAGAAATAGAAAATAGCATATCATTTAGTTTATAACCATGTCTTTCATTATAGATTTCATCTTAATATAGCTTTCATTATCAACAATCAATATCATAACTTTTTACACAATATAGCTTGCATATCATTTAGTAATCATATAGCTTATCATTCTCATTCTCTAGATTGACATTTTAATAGTCACAGTGCTTACAAAATCTGAGAGCCTCGTGATTTATTAAATCTTTGGAGATAGAGAGCAATATGACACTTTCAATAGATTTCTTGCTTCTAGTTAGATTAATCATTGTTTAAATCTATTGATATAATTTCTTATTGATTGTGTTTGTTATTTATTTACACATATTTTACTAACACAATAGGAAAAAAAAAGTTGTTTTTATCTCAGGCTGATTATGTAGTGCCCCTCTGTTTCAACCATCCTTGACACTAAGTTGGTTAATGGTGAACTTAATAGTTTTATATGGCTTTGTTTAAATCAATTAATTAAATTAAAATTGATTTACTAAGGTAATTCAATAAATTTGGAAAATTAAAATAATAATTAAATAAATTAATGTTATAAAATATAAAGGATATGGTTGTTAATAAATAATTAAATTAAATTGCTATGACAAGAGTAAATGTTTTATTATTAAATAATTGGATTAAATTGTACTATTTTAAATTATATTTTGATAATTTATTATCATGTAAAGATAATTATTTTAATGTGGAAAATAATGTGATTTTTAATTAAATAAAGCAGATAAGTTTTTGAACTGAAGTGTAAAGTTGGAAAAATATGAAAAAAAAGCATGCGTTCACATGCATGATTTTAAACAATCTGTTGATTTGGGAACTTATTTTATTATGAGATTATTGCCTAATTTTGTCTTCGAAAAATAAAAATCTCTCTATTTTGTTTAATATCGATCAATTTTGGAATTTTTTTTTTATTAGTTAACTTGGTTCTCGAAAAGAATACTTTTGCTCTGCAAAATAATTTTGAAAGAAAATTACAATTCTTGGCTTTTGATATTGCATTCGAATTGAATTAATCTTGGTTGATCAAGTTTGAAGGAAGGATCGATGGTTGCGAAGCAAGGGTCTTCGGTTCGTCCTCTCTGTTTTCAGGCGTAGGAACCCAGGTTGGGTTGTATTTGATTTTCGATTTCTCATTCTCTATTTTGCGTAAGAGAATTTCTCCTTCTTGTCAAGCGATTACTCGAGTTTCACTTATTTTCTCAATTTGTTCTTTGAGAGAATCATTACTGCTTTAAGTCCGTTATTTGGCTTCTTGAATGGTTGGAATTCAATTGTTTTGTTTTGGACTTCCATCCTGTGACGAAACCATGCTTAAAGCATCCAATTTTATCTTGTTTTCTTCATGATTATTGCAGCCTTGTTTGAGAAATTCATTTCAAAGTCACCTTCATGCTACCCTTTTTACGCATTCATTATTTGTTGCTTTATATGATTATAGTCAGTTGATTAGAGCTTTGGCTAATAGGAAGAATTTATTATGGCAACTAATGCATGGATGTAGGTATTTGATGTTGTTGTGTTTGGCCTTGGTGTCTCTTTATTCCCAACATGCTTCATTTGTTCAAGATTTTGAGAGTTTCCTTGCAAAATCCATTTTTTTGAACTTATCCTGCAATGATGGCATTTCACGAGTCTACATTTCTTTGAGGCATTTTTCCAATTGGTTCAAGTGCTTTGTCTATGATTCCACAGTTTGCACGCATGTCTAACAGGGTACATTCATCCCTATGCTTGATGTAGGCTTGCAACCTGTTCCAAAGCTCCCATGTTGCCACAACAGGGAGGATGCTGGCCTTGATTGTGGAGTTGGCGTCACACCTGCCAATTGCATTTGCTTGAAAGTTTCTTAGCCTATTTAAGGCTACGTACCTCTTTCTCTTGTTGTAGGCACCTTCTATTATCCCTTTAAGCACAAAAAATATGATCAAAAGACATGAACCGTCCAGAACATTAATTAACTTCCACTTGCAGTAGTCTATTTTGCTGTAGTTTTGTAGATTCAAACAATTCAAACTTTAAAAATCATCATATGTATTCTTATCAATTTTTGAAATATCTGCATAAAATTTGAAAATAGGTACACACGTTTTCTCCATATGCAATAATTTTGTATCGGTTTTATGTATTTGCTCAGATGTTACATTGCATTCTTGCACGTGTCTTTTTAAGATGATATGTATTATTATGGGCAATTGTTATGCTATTAAGTTTTTTTTGGATTTTGAATTACTAGTCTTTATTCTAAATACATGGGGAAAGTAAAATAATAGGAGGAAAAGGGTGGGATATGAGCTTGGCAAGAAAAAGGAATGTAGGACAAACATCAGAAATATAGAAATTAATAGCAACAATTTATGCCTCTGTTTTGTGCAATTCTTATTTTTAGCCCTATTCTATTGGTTGCACCTTAGGAGTTTGGTGTTGGCCTAGTATATCATTGCTGAATAAGGAATATATATATATATATATATTCTCAAGTCTGGTTTTTATGCTATATGTTGTTTAGAACAACAGTAAGCTAAATCAAATATATGTATATGTATTTATTTATACATAGGTATGTATAAGTATCAATCAAAAGAGTAATTTGTTGTATATTGTGATATATGTATATATATATGGGATGCATGCATTTTGGTTTAGAATTGTATGTTGTTCTAACAGTCTTAATTCTCACTTAAATATATTTTAACAATAGTTTATTTAATGTTTAATATATATATATATATACCAAGAATTGTTTGAAAGTGATTTGTTGGTGTTTTCTAAAATTAGATTCATATATAGTTTCTTTAATCATTTAAATGATTTTATATGATGTAATAATAAAATGTAAATTGATTATTTAAATGTTTCTTATGTTTTGTCACCTAAACATGTTATTGAAAGTAATTTATTTGTGTATTTACGTATTGAGTTATTTATAAATATGTTTCCATAATTCCTTTAATTATTTTAAGTTCCTTCGTAAGGAATGAATAAATGGTTATTTTCATATAACCACCGTTATTTATTATTTGGTTATATTGTTTCTAGAATTTAAAGAAAAGGTTATTCAATTAATAAATAAATAAAAATAAATAAACTTGTGCTATTTAATTAAGTATCTTTTAGAAAATAAAATACAATCAAGAGGGCTTAGGTCATTTATTTCACATAATAAATGAACATGAAATGCAAGTAGATATAGGGGAATTAAGTATTACTGTGTTAAATACGTAGGGAGATAGTTATAAAATATGTTTCTATGTTTTCTTTAATTTTTTTAAATGATTTCTCGTTGAACGAAAAGATAAAATATAATGATGAGTTAAATATTCTCTGGAATTTATCTTTTTGTTTATGTTAGTGAAATTAAGGGTTGAGTTTGGTGGTTCCATGTTGTTTGTCTCCCTCTTGAGTTATGGTAATTTGAGGAGATCTTATTCATTAAATCCGTGGTGGGATTTGTTTGGGAGTCTGTAATGTTGATTTACCCTTGTTTGTGAGTGTTTGGGTGGTTTTTCTTCTTGGGATTCTAGAGGAGGGGAAAGAAAATGTTGCTTTTAATTGGTTTTCATTTCAATTCTTTGTGAATTATTGCTCTTATGCTTGATTTGATTTTGGTGGGTTTAGCCTTGCACTTGAAAGCGGTTTTACTATGAAGTTCTAGCGTGAGATTGTGTATGCCTCGCTTGATATGTTTACTTATTTGGCCGTAATATTTTGTGCAAGCTAGCTTGCCCCATTTGTGCTTATAAAAAATTGTTGCTAGTAGGGAGAGTGGCTTCCCACGGGGGCTGGAACCCTAAGTGGTATCCTGGGTAACTCATGTGGAAGTTGAGTTAATCAAGTGATAACCTAATAAATAATTAGGGGGATGGGTAGTATACACACACTAATAAAGGATAATGGATGCCTCTCTCATGTCCCAAGCACTCGTTTAGGCTTGGGATGAGATGAGAAGGCCTGGAATGTAAAATCAACCACCTTGTCTTTATGAGAGGTGAGTTGATTATGCATGTGTAAGGATGGGGGTCGGGGATTGGTTGAGGTTTCTAGGGTAACCTAGGATGGGGGCCAGTAACCTATGAAGATCCGCATTGGGTAACCCATGTTGAGCCATGTGATGAAACTTTTCCCTTTAACAACCTTGCATGTTTGTTTGTTTCCCCTTATTTTTTTGTTCCTTTGGAAGCGAATGTTGTCTTGTGTTTATTGTTGCTCTTGTCATAGAGTCTTGTTTGTCATTGTTCACCTGACTGTTTTGGTTGAGGGTCTTTCTTGTCAACTCTTAGCATGGGGGTGGGCCTTCGGGCTCACGTGGTTGGGTGGAACATGCTAAGAACCCCATTTGGTCCCCAGCTAAGGATTGAGTTGTGCAGAGTTGTACCAGTTGCAGTGACTCTAGAGATATGCCAAAGTTGGATCTAGACTTGATGCTTTGTACTCATTCTTTTTAGTTGTATTATTCAATGTTACTGTATTATCTCCATTCAAGTTGGGAAACACTTATGTATTAATATAATTCTGGAACGATGCAACTTCATATTATAAATGTGCTGATTGTAGTCTCTGACATATCTTATGGTCACTGATGGATGCATTTGTTCATGTTATGGTTATAGATTCTTGGTGCTATTATGTGGTTATTACTTCATAATATATGATTATTTTATGGTGTTGTATCTGTGGAAATAGTAATAATTATGTTCCTAGATGTGATGGATGGTTTTTATTTATATAACGTTATGGGTGTATGTTTGTTGACTATTAATTCTATGTAATGGTTAAGTGGAATCCTCGTAGTTGGTTAATCATCGTTTTGGTATGGGTTTATGTTTAGTAATGCAATCACGTGTACCCTAGAGGACCTAATATATGTTGTATATGTATAATTGCATTACATGTGTTCTTTGTTAATGTTCATGCTATGTTATGCTTTACTTTAAAAAAAAAATTGTGCTGTAATTTGTTAGTTTTAGTTGTCCTTTGGTGTTTGTGTGGTGGGGCATTACAAATTATGTTGAAAAGGTGTTGTAGATATTTCATATGGAGAATGCAAAAGTTGTCAGTAGACCTTTTCCCAATCATGTTAAATTGACTAAGGATATGTGTCCAAAGACACAAGAGAAGGAAGAAAAAATGTCCAAGGTACCATATGCTTCAACTGTAGGAAGTTTAATGTATGCCATGGTATGCACAAGACCGGATATTACACATGTTGTAGGAGTTGTTAGCAGGTATATGAGTCATCCTAGTGTTGAGCATTGGAATGTGGTAAAATGGATTATCAAGTATTTGAGAGGTACATCCAATAAATGTTTATGTTTTGGGGGCTCTAATACTGATTTAAAAGGCTATGTTGACTCAAATTTAGTAGGGGATATGGATACTAGGCGGAGTACCATAAGTTATGTATTTATAGTTGGTGGGAAAATAGTGAGTTGAATTTCTCTGTTGCAAAAGATGGTTGCTTTATCCACCATAGAGGCATAGTATGTTGTTGAAATAGAGGTAGAAAAGGATATAATATGGTTGCTACTTTTCATAGAAGAGTTGGGAAAACAACATGCTAAAAATTACTTATTTATAGATAGCCAGAGTGCTATACATCTTGCAAATAATTTCTCCTTGCGCTCTAAAACCAAACACATACAGTTGAGATATCATTTCATTCGGTCAGTGTTGGAGGATGGACAGGTAAAGATGGAAAAGATAAATATAGATGCCAATCCAACGAATATGTTTATGAAGGAAGTGACAAGGGAGAAGCTGAGCTCCTCTTCATCTTTGGTTGGCCTTCAAGGTTGAATTCAAGTATAACATAGCAGCAGGGTCCAAGGTGCTTATTTCTAGTGGGAGTTGTAAGTGCAACAACATCGTCTAAGATCAGTCTCCAAGTGGGAGATTGTTGGTATGTGGCGATTGATCATGCTATACTGTACACTCTTCATGTATCCTTGCTGGGTTTCGGGGTTGAGCTAGGCCCCGAGTGGGAGTTCGGGGGCGGAAGCCCCCGAGATTTTTTTTTCCTATTTTTCACTTCATCATCGACAAAAGAAAAAATTGACTTTGTACAATCCTAATTCTGGAAGCTTCTAAAAAGCTTGTTATAAGCAGTTGGGATGGGAGTTGCAGTATGAAATTATTAGCGAGATTGTAATATGTTTTACACTAGATAATAAAATCATTGGATGGCTGTGGTTTTGTGGATGTAGCCCTGATTGGGAGAGCCACATTAAATTCTCTGTATTGTCTTATTTCTGCTATAATTTTTTGTGTATTTTATTTCTCTATTTTGTTGATCAAATCTACATTTTACTGTTAGATATCTACCTTCTAACCCTAACAATAAGTGACTCATTAAAATATTTATTCTTGTAGATGTATAGGTGGAGTGTTCATTACAAGAAGCATACACATAATCATCATCAATAACTATATTGTTTTTATGAGTTTAAATGTTTACTTTCATGATGACTAATTTTTAACTTTGACATGCATCTTGATAGGTCACACAAAATGTCAAAGTGAGGAAAAATATATGGCTAAAAAATTCATACGATGCAATTTCCCACTTTATTTCAAACTCACTTTGATTGGGTTGTCACTAATTCAATGAATAGTGTACAAATGACAAGTATGCAAATAAAATTTGATGATTAAGTTAAAACTAACATTATCCTACCTTTACATATTTGTTACAACCTATATTAATTTTTATTTTATTTATTCATTATCTTTGGTCAAATACATGATATAGATCTATCCTTGAATTAAAACCATGGTGTATAAATTATCCCCTATTTTTAAAATTCAAATTATATTTTGGGTCCAAGATGATGTCCTTCCACGTAGTCACTAATTTCCAAATTTGATGGGAAATGTTTAAACTTGAACACTAGTGTGTTGTATATAATAATAAACCCTAATTCATTATGATAATTTAGATTTTAGGTTGATGAAATTTAATGAATAATTTTATGACATCATAATTTACACATTGCATTATCACATCAAAATTTCTCATATATATTGCATGATTTATTGGTGTGTCTTTGATCATTGTAACACTATTAAAATAGTTTTAGGAGTTTGAATAGGGATAAGAAACTCATTTAAAAAGTTCCAAAATGTTTTTATCAACAAGGATAGCTTTTAGATACATGTTTAGACACCTACGATAAGTAGATTCCTAGTGACCAAAAGTACACATATTAGTTTTAAAAACCCAGAAACAAAGATAAAATCCATAGATACATAGATAATAAAAAAGCCTAAACATAGAAACAAGAAGTTTTATGTTTTTATAGGAATCAACTCAAAAATATTTGAGCATGAGTTATAAGGTAAATTCACTAAGAGCCATTTGTCAACAAATATTATAAATTAAATCCTAGAGTTTTTGATTATTGGAAAATAGGTTTTGAAGGGTTCTTGAAAACCTTAACAAAACAAGAAGGTAACTTGAGAGATATAAAAATACAAAGCATCCCTAAAGACAAAAAGTGGACAAGACCACAATCAATTAATCAACAACCCAGAAGCAAACAAGTAGCAAAAAAAAAGCAACAACTACAACAGGTTCTTCAGAATGCTTGTAGCATTCAGGTCTTTAGTGATCACCTTATCATGCACCTCCATGACCTCCTTCACTTCTTGAGCTGAAATTTTTGCCCCTTTTTAGTTTTGCTTCTAGTTCTAACACAAGGTCCCTCATCAGTACCTCTAACCTAGTTCCCAACCAAAGTGTTGTCCTCCACCTCATGGAAATATTTTTCAAAAAAAAGAGACTTACTAGTCCATTATCCTTTTCATTCAATAACACCAACCCCTCCACACTATCTAGGAGAGAATCTTGACTAACATTAATAAGAGTGGAGAGATCCTCATGGATTTTTATGATTTTTTGCTCAAGAGAAATTGTGTGTGAATAAATGTGATCAATAAAAATCTGCAACACACCAATGAAACATTAAATTGAATGAATCTAAATTAGAAGAACAAACCAATGTAACCCAAAAAATTCTTCAAAAGTGTTCCATTGTCGTCTATCTCCAAGGATTCTTTTGATGTCTTTTTTCTCTCAAATTGCATAGCAAATAAGCTTAGCAGAATAGACAATGTAGAGAATGAGATTAAATGCAAGATGCAAGATTATTGGATTCCTATACTAAATGATTACTTGATAAAATAAATGGTATGATTCTAGAATGCTTATGCTAAGATTAATCTAACATGATTGCTATAATGATTCTATGCTAAAATGCTATGATAATGAAATTAAAATGCTAAATGCTCAAAATATTGCTAGAATTCTTGTTCACAATTTATGCATAGTTCTCTCACAAATTGCAAGATAATCTAGACTAGCTTTGATAGTGCACATGAGGCCCTATTTATAGATTTTTTTTTTTATGCTCGAGCTCAGTTGGCATGAATCAATGGTCAAGATTTGATCTGGAAAGATGAATGGTGAGAGATTGAAAAGATGGAGAAAAATGATGAAAGCTGGAAAGAAAGATGAAAAAAAATCTTTTAAAAAGATGGGAAATCTTCTAAAAAGATTGGAGATGCTTTCCTCTCAAAAATCCATTTTCATTCAAAATAAATAAAAATGCTAATTCAGTTTTGATTTTTGATTTAATTGAGAGTTGAGGATAAATCTTCAAATTAAATATTAAAAATATTTAATTATGTGTGACATGTAGATTTTTGATATTTCCAATTAAATATTAAAAATATTTAATTAAATGTGACATGAAGATTTTATGAAGGTTTGATGATGTGGAAAAAGAATTAATTTGAATTAAAATTAAAGTAAAGGGAAAGATGATAATTAAATTAAATAAGTTATTTGAACCTATTTAATTAATTAAGATGAAATGATTTTAATAGAAGAATTTAGAAAATGAACAATATAAACAAATTATTTAAATTTATTTATATGTAGGATGAATTAAAGATTAATTAAATAAATTGTATTTAATTAAATGCCAGATCATGTTTAATGTGACCAATTGTAGGTGTATACATTTTGCCCCTCTTTGAAGTGATGTGCTTGACACATTGCTTCAAAGAAAGTTGATTTTCCCCATATGTTGATTTTTGTAAAACTAACGCTTGCATGCCCCCTCGGGCGATGAATCAGATAAAATTTTGAATTTTTTGATGATTTTTAAATTTTTTTTATTGATTTTTGTCTGATTCATCGACCGATAAAGATGATGTGATGGAGACCTCCATTGAAAGATTGCTATGAAGATGAAGAACTTTGATTTTTCCCCATGGATTACATGATTTTTCTCCCCGATGGATGATGTTTTGATTGATTTAGCCTGTGATGGTGAAGTTTTTATGTTCAACTGATGATGACTGATAGGTCTGATAGGATAACTGATAAATTTGTCCTCATGATGTATGAGAAAACAAATACTAAGATTTGATAAATTTGTCCTCACGATGTATGAGAAAACAAATAGTAATTATTTGATAAATTTGTCATCATGATTGATGAGAAACAAATAGTAAGATAAATGATAAATTTGTCCTCATTATTGATGAGAAACAAATAGTAAAATTGATTGATAAATTTTTCCTCATGATTGATGAGAAACAAATAGTAAGATTTGATAAATTTGTTTTCATGATTGATGAAAAACAAATAGTAAGATTGATTGATAAATTTGTCCTCATGATTGATGAGAAACAAATACTAAGATTTGATAAATTTGCTTTCATGATTGATAAATTTGTCCTCATGATTGATGAGAAACAAACAGTAAGATTGATTGATTTGATTGATTTGATTGTGTAGACATCCAAATTTGGACACTTAATCTATCCAAATTTACCCCTTTTTCATCTAAATATCCCTTTATCCTCAATAATTAAGTAATATCACTATTATTTAATTAATACCTCTAAAGTTCATCTAAACCCTTAAGGTATTTAGTTAATAATTAAATACCTTATCCCTTTCATCAAATGAATTAAATAAATATGACATTTATTTAATTCCTCACATGTCACATCCCTTCCTTAATCTTAATCAACATCCTAATTCCATCATTAGAGATGTGCACATGCCTAATCCTTGATTAGGATGTGTCACATCCTCCAACTTTTGCAAGTTGGTACCTAATCTCTCTTAGCCACCTAACCCTCCTCTAATCCTTCATTAACTAGCCTAATCAACCTCCCAAGGAATTTTTAATTCCTTTTATCCTTTCAAATAAATATTAAATTCATTTTTCTCTTCCCCATGTGATCTTTGACTTGTCACATCAAGTCAAATGTAGACTCTTCCCCATGTGATCTTTGACTTGTCTCATCAAGTCACATGTGGAATCTTTGACTTGTCACATCAAGTCACATGTGACAAGTGCTTACCTTTTTAGACACCTTGTCTTATCCAAGGTACTTTCCACCTCTCCCTTTGGAACCTTGTCTTATCCACAAGATTCTCCAATCATGTGAATTTTAAATTCACTTTTTATTCCTCCAAGGAATCTTCTCATCTCCCAAGGTACTTGCAAAGTACTTTTCCTTCCTCCACATCATGTACCCTCCTTCCACCTCTTTTACACATCACCATTTCTACGTCATCTCACATTCCACATGTCAAGATGTGAGGGCTTGTGAGTCCTCAACTCACCATAGCCCTTCATCTTGACCTTGTTGGATGAATCTCAACCATTGAATTCTCTAAAGAATTCAACTTCCTCTATAAATACCCCCTCTTTTCTCTCTTTTAGGGGGTTGATTATTGTGCTAACCAAACTCTTACAAAATTTTCATTTGAGCCATACTTAGCTAAAAACTTGCATTCCTTGCATCCATCATTACATTTTCATTTATTTCTCATCCATCTTGCATCTCATATCAACATATTTTGTCATCCAAGGAGCATACATGAAATTAACCATCAAAGGCCAACCAAAGGATCGATTCAAGACAAGGTAAATCCACTCCTTTTTGTTATCTTTACTTTGTTTTTTGAATCCAAACAGGCTAATCTTGAGGTGTTAGGTGTTTTTATTGTTTCTTGCACTCCTTTATGTTGCTTCTCATTTCTGGAATGGTATTTTTGCCTGGTCACAGATTGCTTTGATAAAAAACACTGATTTGATATGTTTCAAATGGATAGGAGAGATTAGATGTTCTTCAGATGTGAGAGCAATTCCTAAAGACCTGGAGCTTGATTCCACTTCTTGTTCAGGTAGAGAAAGATGTCATTGATGCATGTGGGTTGAATTCATTGATGGAGATGCCAGAGATACATCTCAATAGAGGTTTGTTGACTGCACTCACCAAGAGGTGGCACAGTGATACAAACACCTTCCATTTAGCTATAGGGGAGATGGCGATTACTCCCAAGGATGTCTAGTTTTTGCAAATGATCATATTGATGGATATGAGATTCCATGGGCCTAGATAGCTAAGATGTATGTGCCATTACCTTGTGTACTAGCCAAATCCATTGGTGGTTTCTTATGTCTTGATCACAGGTCGAAGGGACTTTCAGTTGGTTGGGGTAAAGTGTTAGAGAAAATGATCATGTAGGGGACTCGGTTTGCATGGGGATCTTGTATGTTGGAACATTTATATGATGAGTTGCACCAAATAGTCTTCCACAGGGCCAAGATCATGGGAGTTCGGTGCACCTGGCTTCAGTTTTGACAGGCTCAAGCATTGATCACACAGTTACAGGGTTAGTTGGTACAGACTCAGGGTCAGCTTGCATAAAATCAAGGTCAACTTACACAGGTGATAGTTGAAAGAAATATTGCACAACAGAGAGCTTAGTAGGCCGAGGGTGTGGCAGAGAGGGTATTGTAGGCATCAGAGGGTACATCTATGATGGACATGTTGGGATAGATCGTGAAGGTAGCTCGGGAGACTGAGCATTATAGGATGAGATATGAGGAGGTAGTACCTCCCGAGTAGCAGATTCCCTACACTTAGTCGGCTAGTAGGTTAGGTTAGTTAGGATAGAGCTATTCAGGGAGTGCCAGCCGAGGGGTATTAGGGTTGGATCACAGGGATCTAGGTGGTAGTAGTGGTGGAGTAGGAAAGCCGACTAGACTAGAACCTTCGGGAGGCAGTAACAACTAGAGATTATTAATGTTCAATGCCCTAATAATGATGTTCCCCATTTTTGATGATGTACCTCATTTTGATGATGTTGTATACATTGTTATGATATTGATAAATTTTCCCCATTATGATGTTATATCTCTTCATCTATTTGGATATCATTGTACACTTGAAATTTATTTTTGAGATTATATATCAGATGCAATGGTCATTACTGATCTATGCAATGCTCTATATGTGTTCTATGATGGATATTTATGCATTTTTTTATTCTTATTCTATATTCTATGTGATGTTTATGATTATGCTAATGATGTTATGTTGATGTAATCATGAATGATTTACTTATGCTTTATGGATGATTTTGGATGCTTTTGGATGCATGGATGCAAGTGAAAATGTAATGCACTTTGTTTTTGTGTTTTTCTAATGCAAGTGTATGATCTAATGTATGGATGGAAATGTATGATAATGCTAATGAAAATGTAATGCTCTTTGATTTTGTATTTTTTTGATGTAGATATATGAATGAAAATGTTTGCTATGGCAATGTTGATGTTTCATGCAACTTTATAAATGCTCTTTGTTTTTGGTAATGTCAAATGTACTCAATCTTTTTGTTAAAAAGATATAAAATCATTTTTGATATGTGCCAGTCTTGGAAAAATATAGATGCAAAAATAACATGGATGTAGCCTATACTAACCATGCAAAGCTATGATGTAATGTTGTTATTCTATGAGCTGATTTAGTGTGCTTGTTTATCATCATTGAGCTTTAAAATGTTGGAAGTTAATACAAGCATCAAAGGGGATATTTGCACCAATGATGACCTGAGTACAACTTTCATGATTTTAATATTGCAAGTTAATACAAGCATCTAGGTACACTTGAACCGAGATGACTTGAGTATTTCTTGTGTAAACAAACAAGAGTTAATCTTCTTCCTATGGAAATTTGGAAACGTCATCAATGATACTTTTGTAGAGCATGTCCCGCGACATTTGCACAAAAATAATGATTAACTCACAGACAACAGACAAAGAAAAATCATGTTGAGATGATGCACAACCCCTAAAGCTCCAGAATCTTCAATGAAGGAATTTAGCCATGAAAGATAATCAACCACAAAGGGAAGTGTTGCAACTATGGAATGTTGACTAAAGACTCTATATTGATATGATGAAAATGATATGATTGATTGATATGATTGATATGATATAAATGAACAACATGCTTGATTATATAGGCAAGAATGAAAACCTAAGATACATGAGATGTTGCCATGTGTCTTGATCTAACAACATGTGACAACATGTGAACCCTATCTAGATGATTATTAAATGTTGAGATAAGTTCTAGAAGGACAACTCATCTTCTAGAAGGAATCTTATCCCTACAAATAAGGAAGGGAATATTTCCCTATTTATTAAATGATTTATCTAATAATGCAACCTAGGACTAAATGAAATATGACCTAAGTTAACTTATGCTAGTGTAATAATTAATTAATTAATTACACTAACACCCCCCCATAAGTTCAACTTAGGGAGGAAAATGCAATGATTATGTAGAGATGATCGATGATGATGATGGGTCCCAGCTATGAGGCCATTTTAGGTACCCATGTACATGAAGATGCATAAAATCTCCCACAACCAGAGAAAAGGGGAAAACCTAGTGGGAACAAAACCCCTCTCCAAAAAGGAGATGATGCAAAAAAAAGTGAGATAGGATGGGAAGGATGGAGGACTCCTAAATACCCCCCAAGTACACCATCCATCACAAGGATACAATAGAGAGACTAAATAGCCCCCCCAAAAGATGTGATCACCTGCATAAATGGTAAGTGTCTAAAGACTATACAAAATCCAATGTCAACAAACAACTTGTCTCCCTTTCAGAAGAAACAAAACCAACTGCAAGTGCAGAGATGCTTCCCATTCTGGATAGGAATTGAAGGAAGGAAGGATGAATGTGGATGTCGATGGTGTCTCTGAACTCTACTCAAATGTATCCTTTCCTAATGATGAAGATGCCATAATCAATGAAGAGTGTAACAAACCAGGACGATGCAGAAACTGATGCTGAACAATATCCAAAGACAAAGATGTGATGGATATGATGGATGTGATGGAGACTTGATAGCCTCCCCTAAATGAAGTGTCCTCAAAACCACTGAAAAAATCCTGAAGCCAATCCAACGGTAGATGCTAAAGAAACCTCAAATCCTGAATGGAATGACAGGGAAGAAGTCTCAGATATGAAATATCTAAAGAGAAACCAAGTGCCTCCAAGATAGTCTTTGGATGTCCAATCAAGGTTGAGACAAAGGGATGAGGAGACTCAAGAAAACTCTCCAAGGTGTGATTTGAATAGAGGAGTGATATCCCCTCAAGAATGTCCTCCAAACCTGTAGAAGTAGCCAAGTCAGTGATACCTGAAACAAAGCCATCCTTTGATGTCAAGTCTAAAAAACCAAAGGTGTTCTGATGAGTGATGAAAGTGGAAGCCTCAATAAATGACTCTGGACAAGGAATCACTGAATGTGAAGGGATACCAACTGTCTCTGATGACGAAGAAGCACCGAAAGGAACCTTGTCAACCTCTTCGAAAAGATCAAGGAAATCAACCTCCTGCACAAAAATAGCATCATGGGGTACTTGATCTAAAGAATGACATTCTGAAGCATGATCATCAGGGAATGGTGGAGTATCTGAATCTCCATATAGCTCCCAAAGTTTAATCCAAAGGATGTGAGGAAAATCACAATGATCAATAGATCTCAAAACATCATAATCAACTTGCATCTCAATGATCTCCAAAATAGTGTATCTATTGCAACTCCAAACAAGTTCATGAATACCTTCACTCGGATGAGGAACTATACCAAATAGATGTGGCAACAAATCAAGTGAATGAAGATGGTGGCAGATCCCATCTCGCCATTCCTGATAGTTACCCTTGTGCAATATAGTCAAAGGAGAATAATATGCAAGCCCCATAATGAAATTTCTCCAAAAAATACAAAGACACTGACCTTCAACAACAAATAAAGACTTTCAAATAGATATGCAACTGATAATATACCTCTGAGATCAAGAAATTCTTCTTCAAGCTTTAGGATGTCTCAGGAATTAGGAAAATGCATCAAATTGCAAAAAACCAATAGAAGATACTTGGATCTGAAACCAAAGAAATTGAGTGGATTGATGAGAAAAAGCACTAAAATATCTCTCGAATGCCGCTGGAATCACCAAAATTTGACAATCTGATGCAGAGATATGTGCCTCTGAGTCCAGAATGGAGGGTTGACTTCAGTTGACTTGAATTTTTGATGACAGTAGAATCTTGAAAAAAAGAGTGCACCACTGAAAAGTAGATTCCAAGAGCTTTCCAACGGTATATTGTTTGTGAATTTTTGATATTGTATGTGGAAGATACGGCCTCCAGAAGATTTCTTCCTAATTGGATGTGTACTGGCTAACAAGGTGCAAAAAATAAGCACCTGGGGGCTGAAAAATCCAGGGCCCTTGGTCACTGATATGACCTTAGGCAACACTCCTAGTTTTAAAAAAATGCACCACCTCGCGGGCGGCGTCAGAGCGGCGGTCCAGTGGCAGGAGGTGGTGGCGCTTCCAGCGGAGGATACACCGCTCGGGGTTCTGCGGAGCCCTCGGTTCTGATGGGACTGGGGGCTGTGCGGCAGGGGCTTCGGTTGGCAAGTGGTGATGGTAAACCTTTGACTTTGAATGGACGGTCGCTGGTGGCTGGGAAGAAACTCCGGGGAATGAACGATGAGCGGTTAGATTCTGATGACGCAGGATGACGCAAGAGTACTGACAAATCTGTGGAGGTCGGTGTGATGCCAACAAATAAATTTGAATATTGCAATTCAAATTTAAATAAAAAATGTCGATAGAAATATGTGAATGTTGACAGGGAAAATAATACCCCAAACTATATGCGCGGATGAAATATTTTTGCCGACTCGAAATTAAATTGCCAGTCGACTTCTGCAGAATTTGATTTTTGTAGAAACTATAGAAAAAAATGCCCAATAATAGCCAATTTTTTTTATTTTTCTAATTTTTTTTTGCCTTGATGGAGGACTGAGAGGGAAGATTTTTTTCTGCAAAATTGTACGGATAGTACAAAAATTGCAAACCCTAGATAATACCTCAAAGGCTCTCGGTTGATACTACTCCAATTTTGACAAATAAATAGGCGATCTATGGGTTTTGAGGCCTTCTGGACACAATGGAGAGGTCAGAGAGAGCCTGATCTGCACCAAAAATCAGTTTGGCTCCTGGGTAGAACCAACTAGCCTGCAACATAAAACTCCAAGCCTGCAAGAATCTTGCACTCCAACGTCCTGGATCAAGGGTTGATGTTTCAATGGACTAGCTCTAATACCATGTTGAGATTATGGATGCACATCCCCTGAAGCTCCAAAATCTTCAATGAAGGACTTTTTCCATGAAAGATAATCAACCACAAAGGGAAGTGTTGCAACTATGGAATGCTGATTAAAGACTCTATATTGATATGATGAAAATGATGATTGATTGATATGATTGATATGATATAAATGAACAACATGCCTGATTATATAGGCAAAAATGAAAACCTGAGATGTATGAGATGTTTCCATGTGTCTTGATTTAACAACATGTGAAAACATGTGAACCCTATCTAGATGATTATTAAATGTTGAGATAAGTTCTAGAAGGACAACTCATCTTCTAGAAGGAATCTTATCCCTACAAACAAGGAAGGGAATATTTCCCTATTTATTAAATGATTTATCTAATAATGCAACTTAGGACTAAATGAAATATGACCTAAGTTAACTTATGCTAGTGTAATAATTAATTAATTAATTACACTAACAAATCATACTCCTTCCTTGCTTCTCTAGTCTAGGACATCATCGAGTTTCTCCAGAGGTATGATAACAAAAATCCATAAAAAAACAATTCAACCTTTGCTTAAAGTATTTCAATCATTATTTAGATTAGATCATCCATTTTGATTTGAAAAACCTAATGTTATACTTTTCGATGAGTGTTTTGATCATGTATGATTGATTGGCAAATGTTGTCTTGTCATTGTGTGTTGGTTTTGTTTGACGTGTTTGTTGTACTGCCATTTGTTTGTTGTGATAGCTTAAAATTCAGTTGCCCTCGTTGAGTCTATATTTTGCTCCCAATTAGACGCAACTGACTATTATGGATATGAACAATGTTCACCAAGCCATGATGAAAGACAATTGCCTCTATGATGCTTAAATGATGGATAGATAAGATGTTGATAGGATGGGGATGCTGATAGGATGGTAATGCTGATAGAATGGAGGACATGAACTAATAGATGGAAGAGCCAACTTGTTCACAAATATCGCCTGATTGCTAGGTTTTCACCATTTGTTTTTATTGCACTTTTTCAGATTTTATGATTTTTTTGTTGTTACCAAGACACCTGTTTGTCAGGTTTTCATCAAGGCAACGATCTTTTTTTTTTGTGTCAAAAGGATGTCTGTTTGCCAAGTTTTCACCCTAATGACGATTTTTTCTACTACTTTTTTGGATTGTTTCAGGGCTTTTATGTTGTTTTTTTTTTGTATTTTTTCAAGACTTTTTATACTATTTTTGTGTTTTTTTAGGACTTTTTATGCTGTTTTTGTGTTTTTTCAGGACTTTTTATGCTGTTTTTATGTTTTTTTTAGGACTTTTTATGTTGTTTTTGGGTTTTTTAGGACTTTTTATGTTGTTTTCAGATTTTTTTTAGAACTTTTTATACTATTTTTGGATTTTTTAGAACTTTTCTCATGCACTCCGAAGCTAGATATAGAATTGATAAACGCTAGATCCATAGACCGCCTTGATGATGCCGCTCTCCTGTGTGGATGACTGTGTTGGATGAAAGGACCCAATAAAAATGAGGAGTACGAGTTTCAAGTATAAAGGATGATAGATGTAGCGAATATAAGAGGCTAGGATAGGATCCCTAATGTGCACACTACATGGGCCATCAGGCTTTAGTCGAAAAGGAGCTTGGGATACCAATGAGTTATAGTATGTGAAGGGGTCATCATCAAAGACGCATCAAAAGACATCACCAATGGAGGTGTAATAATATGATGGGTATGTGAACATGGACAGGTGTAAAGGTCTATATGGTATGAGTGATAATGAGGTGGATGGAGACCTTAGATCAACAAATTCTTTCTTTGATTTTCTTTCTTGATAGATTCCCCTAGTGATTTTTGAGGGAGAGGCATGTTTGGAGATCAAATTTTGCTTGCTTTTATTTTTGATTTGTCTGATAGCTTTTGATTTTGGCCAGTGGACTTGTATGGATCTTTCTTTGTTTTTTATTTTTCCAATAGCTTTTTGTATTGGCTAAAGGACTTTTCTTGATCTTTATTTCCTTGTAAGCTTTCTTTTGATTTTAGATCTCCCTTTGAAAAAGGAACTTTGACCTCTGATTCTTGAATTACCTCCTTTATATTTTCTTTGAATGATACTTGTTGATCCATGTCTATAAGGTGGATGGATGTGGGCGAGATGGAAGGAGTAGTGATGTCATCAACAAAGTCTTTGAGACTATCCCTTTCGGTAGGACTAACATCAAAGGAAGCTTGCACATCCTTAGTGACTTGGAAAGATGGATTTGTAGAGGCCACAATAGGAGATTCATACCCTAGTCTAGGGTAGGTGGAATGAAAGGATGATGGTTGGATATCCTCAGCGGGATCATGATCAAAGAGTTGGTTATTATACAAGTTTTGATCAAATAGTGGATTATCAGTGATATGAAAAGATTGAGTAGCAATAGATATGGAATAGGTAGATGTATCATCAAGATCCCAATTGGTTTCAATCTCATCACAATCATCTTTTTGTATTCCTTTTGTAGTTGTCTTGACATCATTATTAGAACTTTGACTCTTCTTAACAATAGTGGTAGTATATTTTACTAGAAAATTGTCCAAACGGTATTCTCCATTTCCCAGATCATAGATTTGGACCTTAGAATTTGATATTGCAATGGATGAAGTGGATGTTTTTGAAGATTCAGGATCAACACATGCTTGAGTATGTAGTGCTTCATTTTTTCTAGGGATGGCGATTTCAACTTTAGGACTAAGATTATGACAAGGTATGGAAGGATTAAGATCTCCTTGTATGGTGATTTCAACTCCATCATGAGGGAATTTTAGGCATTGGTGGTATGTGGATGGTACTGCTTGCATGTCATGAATCAAAGGTCTTCCAAGGAGAATATTATAAAGCAATGGGAGATCAAGGACTTGGAAAACCATATCCTTCACCATAGGGACAAATTTGATTGGTAAAGTAATAGATCCCTTAGATGAACTTTCCTCTGCATTATATGCCTTCATGGTAATCTGTTTACTGGAATTTATTACAACTTCTAAATATCCCAATATAGTAACAAGCTTTAGGGTGCAAATATTTAAACCAACTCCTCCATCTATTAGGAAACATTTGACCAAGAATTTATGGATTAAAACCTCAATATGGAGTGGAGCATTATGCAGATGAGTAAGGGAAATGCCATCACTTTCAGAAAATGATAGAAAATGGAATGTAGGTAGATGTACCTCCATAGCTTGGGATTTACAAACTTCCAACTCAAATGGTACTGACGGGTTGTTTAATTTACTTTGGGTTTGGATGACACTACTTTGATTATCAAATATAGAAATGTTAAGAATGGTAGTATCATGGACATTATTCACACTTTTCCCTTGGGTGTTTGGTGAAGAGGATTCCCCTTTTTCGAAGTTGGTGTTCGTTGTAGGTTCCTCAATGTCTATCGGATTGTTATCAATCAAATCTTGGACCAAGTGCTTCAGCTGCATGAAATTATTTTTTTATGCCCATTATTCCTATGAAAATCACATAAATGTACATCATTCCACCATTAGGGTTTAGCTAGGGGATCATAAACTCTTCCCTCTAGTAACGTTATAAGCTTGGCTGCAAGAAGCTCTTTCAATGTTGATTCTAATGATTTCCCCAAAGGTGTGAACTTTTTGTGATTATTTGATGTTTGATATGGTGGTCTAGATGGATGATTATTTTGGTTATTATTTCGATTGGTGTTCTAATTCATGTTCTAGTTGGCGTTGTTTTGATTGAGAGTTTGGTTGGTCTTGGGTGTGATTTCTGATAGATTGAAGATCGGTTTGGCATTATGCATCTCAGCTGAAGTATCATTGCCATTATTCTTGTACTTTTTCCAAAACTTTGGTTTGTGATTGTTGGAGGAATTGGATGAATTGTTTTCATTGTATATTTTCAATATTCCTTGCTTGACCAAAGCTTCCTCAATTTTGATCCCATTTTTGATCAATTTTTCAAAGGTTGGAGGACATTGTAATTCAAGTCTATAACTCATTTCTTGATCAAAACTGTTAATAAAGATATCCATCTTTTCCTTTTCAGTAACTGGATGGAATATCATGCAAATAATCTTCTCCATATTTGTAGGAATGTGATGAAGGGTTCTCTAATATTTTTCTTTGATTTGCATAGATCAAGCATAGTTATTTGATATTGAATGTTGTAGGAGTATTGGGATATAAATTTGTTGATCAAATCCTCAAATTTCTTGATGGGTGGAGTGATTTTAGAAATCCATTCCATGGATTTCCCACCTAAAATTCATGGGAATAGTCTCATCAAGTACGTGTCTTCATGTGCAAATTCAAGTCTTGTGTTTCTAAATTCTCTCACATGGTCAATAGGATTTGTTTTCCCATTATATCTATCGAATTTTGGAATTTCACAATGCTTTGGAAATGAGATCATGTTGAGATTTCTATTGAAAGGATATGGAAAAATATCCTCTAAAGAATACTTCTTAGTTGTACCCCCTTGTATTTCCTTGATTTTCCCTTGTAGTGCTCTTATTTATTGGGTAAGAGCACTAAGATCATTTAAGGGAGTTTCAGTCTTTTTCAGGATCTTCTTTAATTTTATCTGTATCATAGTTAGAGGCAAATTTAGCACCTTGGTTTGCCAATAAAAGAAAGCATCTTTCTTTATTTTGCTCTAAGATCTTTTCCATGGATAAGTGAAACTATAGATCTTGTTCAACTTCTTGGATCATTTCATCGGTTATTTCATCATTTGAACTATTTCCATGAAGCCTATGAAAAGGATTTTCTTCCATATCACCCATGTTGCAAAGTGGATTCTTTCTTTCATCTTCTTCTCTTTTTCAGGACTTTGTGACAACATGCATATGCTTGAATCAAACTTTTACTAAACTTAGATTACAAATGGGAGTGCAATTTGTTGGATAATTGATGGCTTAGCCAAATAGAATGATGGATTCTATTGATATGACTAAGGAATTTCTAATTTTCAGATTTTGATTCCCTAGATGAAGGATGATAGATCCTGTTATGGGAGTTAAACTGAAAATCAGAAATTGATTTGAAATTGATGACTTTAAGATGTTTTGATCTTAGTTTGAAAAATGATGGTTTTTGCAAAAAGCCTAATGTTTCCCAGTTTTTCTCTATTGTAACAATTGATTTGGGCGGTTGGAATATTGTATTGCTGGTTGTGGGATGAAAGAATGACAAATGGGTTGACTATGATTATGCATTTGTGAAAGAGCTCTTCGTTGGAGATAAGCTTGTGAATATAAAGGATCTAAATCAAAATCATCAGTATATCCTTTAGCAAAGTCATGATATCTATGGATGAAAGTTCGATGTTCAAGAAAGACTTTCCTACTTTGATATAAAAAGCGTCACCTTTTCAAAATTTTCTTGTAGCTAAGTGGCTTCTTCTGTTTCTTGAATCTGTTACCAAGGGATTTCTTGACAAATGTTGTTGATTTCCAATCCCTTAACATAAATTTCACAGGTTGATTTGTTAAACTTTTGTGTTTTTCTGGATGATCTTATCTGAATTAATGTTTTGAAAACTTGACAAGCAATTGTAAAACAATTGTTTTTAAGTCCTAAAATCTAAACAATAAGTGTATGTCCAAGAATCAAACATGAACCATTTTGATTTCCACTAGTATTTGACAAGAATACACTTCAATCAGACTCACTCTTAAGGTCAAAAGGTCATCATAATAAACACATCCCACATCTTAAAATTGTGTCGACTCACACAGCCGTGTCACCCCTTAGAGGGCGCCCATGTTTTTGTCTTTTCTAAGCATGTAATCAAAGTTAGATTTCTTGATCCCTTGAGAAAACGGTCCTTGGAAATTATATGGTGAGTATCTTGGGGAAAAATTCTTCCCTCCCCTTGCACCGTGAGTATTATAATGTTTGGCTACTAACTGGGCTGGCTTCTACACTAGGTTTGTAGTAAGGGTTTCCATTTGGTGCGGCAAATGATAAACTCCCTCAGGAGACCTCCCAATCTTTAGGAAAAAGGCTTTGGGGATGGTTATCTTGCACACTACCATCAAATTGCAGACTTTCCCCGAATTCATTTTTTATTATAGTGGGTTGGAAAACTTGGCTTTAGTTGTTCCCACTTGGGTTGTTCCCGTAGGGTGAGTAATTTTTCCCACTATGACATGCCTACTAAAGGTTTTAACAAAGCATAATGTGCATGAAATTAAAAGATGAGTTTGGCATTTTGTTCACCCAGTTAAGGGGAGAGCATAGGCCTATCATTGTACAACCACAACAAACAATGTTCAATTTTAAAGCCCAAATGACAATTTGCTATTCTATGTGAAGATATTGCTTCACAAAAGACATGATGTTCATTTTAACTGAGATAGCAATGTATGATGACTACCCTAGGATTGGTGTTTAATCCAAATGACTACCCTAGGATTGGTTCATTTTAATCCAAATGACTACCCTAGGATTGGTTCATTTTACCTTATTGTAGAAAATATTATCACTGGCCATGGTCGTGTCGGATCCAGATCCAAATTTTTATAGTTTTATCATATGCGCTAGAATATTCATCATATGTGCTACATAATTGATCATATGCTCTAGATTTTAGATCAAATGCGCTAAAACAACAGTCAAATGTGCTAAGAGAATAGTCAAATGCGTTGGGTTTGAATCAAATGCACCAAAATAGATGTGAAATGCGCTAAGAGAACAATAAAATGTGTTGGAGTTTGAATCAAATGTGCTAATTTGCGTCTCTAGTCATGGACTACCAGAAAACTTGCAATAAAATATTAAAAACGTGGGTTCGAGCCCCACAATGGGCACCAAAAATGTGTGTGAATAAATGTGATCAATAAAAATTTGCAACACACCAATGAAACATTAAATTGAATGAATCTAAATTAGAAGAATAAACTAGTGTAACCCAACAAATTGTTCAAAAGCATTCCATTGTCCTCTATCTCCAAGGATTCTTTTGATGTCTTTTTTTTTCTCAAATTGCATAGCAAATAAGCTTAGTAGAATAAACAACCTAGAGAATGAGATTAAATGCAAGATGCAAGAATACTGAATTCCTAAACTAAATGATTACTTGATAAAATAAATGGTATGATTCTAGAATGCTTATGCTAAGATTAATCTAACATGATTGCTATGGAAATTCTATGCTAAAATGCTATGATAATAAAATTAAAATGCTAAATGCTCAAAAGATTGCTAGAATGCTTGTTCACAGTTTATGCAAATTTCTCTCACAAATTGCAAGATAATCTAGGCTAGCTTTGGTAGTGCACATGAGGCCCTATTTATAGATTTTTTTTGAGGCTTGAGCTCAGTTGGCATGGATCAATGGTCAATATTTGATCTGGCAAGATGAATGGTGAGAGATTGAAAAGCTGGAGAAAAAGGATGAAAGTTGGAAAGAAAGATGATTTTTTTTTTTTTAAAAGATGGAAAATCTTCTAAAAAGATTGAAGATGCTTTCCTCTCAAAAATCCATTTTCATTCAAAATAAATAAAAATGCTACTTCAATTTTGATTTTTGATTTAATTGAGAGTTGAGGATAAATCTTCAAAATTAAATATTAAAAATATTTAATTATGTGTGACATGTAGATTTTTGATATTTCCAATTAAATATTAAAAATATTTAATTAAATGTGACATGAAGATTTTATGAAGATTTGATGATGTGGAAAAAGAATTAATTTGAATTAAAATTCAAATAAAGGGAAAGATGATAATTAAATTAAATAAGTTATTTGAACCTATTTAATTAATTAAGATGAAATGATTTTAATAAAAGAATTTAGAAAATGAACAATATAAATAAATTATTTAAATTTATTTATATGTAGGATGAATTAAAGATCAATTAAATAACTTGTATTTAATTAAATACTAGATCATGTTTAATGTGATCAATTTTAGGTGTATACAAAAATAATTCGAGGATCATGATCCTTACTCAGTTTGGCAACATCCTCCACAATTTGGTTAAGGGTGGCATTCATGGTTTTGATCCTATCATTTGTCATCACCTCATTATTATTCTTCAAAGTACTAATATTGAATCTAGCCAATTACCCCAATCCTCTTGATAAATTTTAATACTTAATTATGAACATATTTATGTAGTATAACCTATCTTAACTCATATTTCTAAGGTAAACAATGTAAGATAAATGAAAACGTTCATAGGATCTAAGAATCACCTACAACACCAATTACATTTTACATAAGATAGAACCAATGCTTATGATATACTTATTGGAAATGATGCAATACACATAATATTAAGTGGACACCTCTCCAAAAGAGAGAAAATGAGAAAAAATGTGAAAGAAAGGACTTAAGTTGATCCCCCAAGGAAATATTCCTCTAAAATATACAAAATATTCTCTCCAAAGTATTAGAAGGATAAATCCCATGTGAGGAAAAAGTTCACCGTATGGAGCCCCACCTAAATAAAAAATTTCCTACACAAAATGTAGATGCTTAAAAATAAATGATAATGATGATCCAAACCATCAAATAGTAGTTCTCCCCTTAGGAAGAAATTGATGCAGGAGCATCCAGGTGCACGAGCAATCATGCACATCAAAATTATTTTTTATTTTAATTTATTTCTTTTGGTTGTGGTCTTGCAGGCATGATTTATTTTTAAATTGTTTTCTCCTCATGCTCCATCAATATTAAATTATTTTGTAACTGTCAAAATCTTCCTAATGCAAGTGCTTGAGGTAGTGGAGGTGTAGGAATGAGATAGTGGATGTCAATTCAAGAAAAAAATTGAAAATTTATCAAAAAAGAATAATTAAGGAGTTGAAGGCATGAATCCCACACTCAAAGTGGAGGAGATAGAGGTTTGATTGGCATTTTGAGGAGAGAAAGATTGTTTGAGTCGTGACTATGAGGCCTAGTTTCAGTAAATTGGGAATAACTTTCTCATATGGTAACAAAATTGAAAATTTCAAAATGATCCAGAAAGTTGGGAAGGAGATGCACAAAACCCATGTTTTTGTTTTAAAATATTCATTATGACCAAGAAGCAGCGATGGACAAAAGTGACGGGTTTGTGGAGTTGTTGATTTTTGAAACTTGCCTATAGGTGTTTTCATTCTAGATTTGAATCTTGCATGTAGTTGATTGTAGTTGCAGATGGGGCTTCCAATATGGATTGTAATGTTGATTTTTATGAGTTTGTAGACTTCCAATATTTCTATGAATGTAATAAAAATATTATATGGTGGAGTTTTTAAATTTAAAATGGTTTTAAGTGTTGATTTTGTGAAGGAAGGCCACAACAATTAACAAACCTCCTTGGTTTCTCAATTGTTGACTGCATCAGATGGTATTAGAGCAGGTTGATCTTTGTGGGTTGTGAGATGTGTCAAGTATGAGTTTTTTCCAGGAGCTTATTTTAGTGAAGATTGAAGAAGTGAAGCTGCTAGAGAGAAAGAGAGTGTTGTGAGAAGTTATGTTTGTTGTAGGCATGAAAGAGGGTTTGCGACTACTATCCTCCAGTAGAGGTTAAGGCTAGGTAGAAGGTGCATGAGAGAGGTGTGTCTTCTAGAAACCTTCTATTGGGTAGAGGATAAGCAAGAGTGATTTTGTTGTAGGGAGGACTTGTGACTACAAAGGGTTGATACCCTAAAGTGAGAGAGATTGTTGCAAGGACTTGTAACTGCAGAGGGACTTGTGAATCTCTAAAAATGGCTTTGAAGAAGAAGACAAGATGGGTCATTAGAAGACCTGTGAGAATGTTATTTTGGGAAGAGTATTGGGAAAAAGTGAGAGAAAGGAAGCTCCTTGAAGAGTTGAGAAAGATAGAAGTGAAATTGGATGCCCTTGAGGAAACCTTGGGAATGAAAAAGAAAGCTACAGTTGAAGAAAATAAAAAAATAGATGAAGTTAAATTACATTGTTTGTTTCATAATGATTTGTGTGCAAGAAAGGAAGAAGGAAAAGAAGTTGCAATAGAGGACAACAAAGATAAGAAAGAGGAAAAGTAGAGGTTTGGTAAAGAGGACAGAAAAAAGGAGAATGTTGAAGTGCAGAGGAGCAGCCCTATGGTGGAAAGAGTATGGAAAGAAAGTCATGTAGGAGCAGCCCACATGAATGTAGATGAAATAAAGAAAGGAAAGAAGAAAGGCACAAGGAAAGAATGGAGAAAGAAAGAGTTAGCAACAAATGTGCATCTTGTTGATGATATAAAAGAAAATAAAAAATGAAATTGCATACTCAAGAAAAAGGGGTTGAAATAGCAAAAACAAAGGTATTATCTCCTTCTTTTGAGTTTTACAAAGTAAATATTTATTTGCATAAATAAAAGATAAATGAATATGGTGATTGTGAAGTTGGGGTAGCAACAAAGAAGCAAGAGAATATTCAAGTAAATAGTCATCCATATGATATTTGTAAAAGAAAAATTGATTTGAAAGAGATACATGAATTTGTGCATGAAAAAGATAGTATTGTTGTAAAAGATAACCATGAAGTATATAGCGAAAATTGGTTTATTGAAGGACTTGGAAACATTAGAAATTTTGGGAAAATAAAGTGAAGAAGAGTATATGGGGAAGATAGTGAATAAGGAAATTGAAGGAGCAACAACAAATGAAGAAGAAGGTGACTTATTAATGTAGATTGCAAAAGTTGAAAGGGAGTGGATAACATTGACAACAGGTAAAGCAAGAGTTGTAGTTGACAAAGAGGTAAAGTTTAAATTTTCAGAATTATTTACTAATAAAGAAGAGGTTGTTTTACATGAAAATGACATGGTTTACAATTTTGGAAATAAGATTGATACACTAGTAGGGAAAGATGAGAAAATTAAGATATTTGATGATTTTTCAAAATTTATTAAAGTTGATGCTCGAGTTGATTTGTATTTTGATGAATTGGTGAAAGAAAGTTAAATGGGAAAGAGGTTAGGGGCAGTAATAATAGGTTTCAAGCTGAAAAACAATAAGGTATGATAAATTTTATTGATATAGAAGAAGAGGAGGATGAAAGAAGAAAAGGTAAGAAAGAAATGCAAATGGAATTCATTGATTTCTATGAATTTGTTAATGTTGATTTGTATACAGGTGTTGAGAATGATAGAATGGAATGAAAATATGAAATATGGTACAACCAAATAAATTTAATGAGGGGAAGAAAGAGAGGGAGGATGAAGGAAGGAAGAGATACAAAGATTCAAAGTAATGTGAAGAAGAAGAAACAGGTTGACAAAGAAGAAAGATGGTTGAAGAACAAACATAGGATTTTTAAATGTTCATGAGTTCCAACTCATGGAACATTTCTTCTTACCCTGGGTGTTTGATGCAGGAACATCCGGGTGCACGAGAAATCCTGCACATTAAAATTATTTATGTTATTTTAATTTATTTCTTTTGGTTGTGTTTTTGCAGTCATGATTTGTTTTTAAATTGTTTTCTCCTCATGCTCCATCAATATTAAATTATTTTGTAACTGTTAGAATATTCCTAATGTAAGTGCTTTAGGTAGTGGAGGTGTAGGAATGAGATAGTCAATTCCAATTCAGGAAAAGATTTGAAAAATTATCAAAAAAGAAAAATTAAGGGGCTGAAAGCATGAATCCCATGCTCAGAGTGGAGGTAATAGAGGTTTGACTGGCATTTTGGGGAGAGAAAGATTGTTTGAGCCATGATTGTGAGATCTAGTTTCAATAAATTGGGAATAACTTTCTCATATAGTAACGAAATCAAGAATTTCAAAATGATCCAAAAAGCTAGGAAGGAGACACACAAAATCCATGTTTTTGTTTTAAAAGATTCATGATGATCACAGAGAAATGATGGACATAAGTGACAGGTTTGTGGAGTTGTAGTTGATTTTTGAAACTTTCCTGTAGGTGTTTTAATTCTAGATTTGAATCTTGTCCGTAGTTGATTGTAGTTGCAGATGGGGATTCCAATATGGATTGTAATGTTGATTTTTTATGAGTTTGTAGAATTCCAGTATTTCTATGAATGCAATAAAAATATTTTATGGTGGAGTTTTTATTTAAAATGGTCTCAAGTGTTGATTTTGTGAAGGAAGGTTGCAACAATTGAAAAACTTCCTTGGTTTCTCAATTGTTGGCTGCATCAAAAATAAAGGCATATATAGATATATATGTATATAAATATATGTATATATGTATATAGATATATGTATATATGTATATATGTATATAGATATATGTATATATGTATATATATGTACATGTATATATATATGTATACATGTATATATATGTATATATAGATATATGTATACATGTATATATATGTATATATAGATATATGTATACATGTATATAGACATTCCTATTATAGATATGAATATGGGAGAAGAAAACTCAAAATGTGTCTTTTAAAGCTATAAGAATGTCACAATCAAATAAAAAATCCAAGCCTAACCTTGATGATGAAGGGGACAATATAAAACCATGTGGAAATTTATGAAGAACACGATCCAAAGATAATGATGAATCCTTTGAATATTGCTTAACAAAATAATGATAAGGAATAGGTGGAGAAATAAAAAGATGGTTTAAATGTGTCCTCATGACATCCAAATAATATGAGGCAACTTCATAGCAGATAACACCAAAGAGGATATTAATGTTCTCAAGTAAGTCTACCAACTCTATGAGACGAGACTCACAAGACAAACCTAATCTATAGTCAAGTACTCATTCCAAGAAGCTATATCTAGAATATTGATATGAAGATTCTATTGTGTTTAATCACTAAAAGCCATGGATGTAACAATACCAAAATTTGAAAAATTAGAAGATGCCAGAGATGGAATGTGAAAAGGTCTCTAGAACCTCAATTGATTAAATGATGCCAAGGTTTAAATGACCATATTTCACCTGTTCAAAAATATAAACACTAGATGCCTAGATGTGAATATAAATAAAATGATTATTAGGGGGAAAATGTGAGAAGGTTTATAATTAGATTTAGGTGTAAACTCAATGCTCCCCCTTGTCCCACTATGTGTAATCTACTACATAGAAAAGGAGATTTATTGATAATGATGACATGAAAAAGACAACATTGAAGGATTCATCACCATGCCAATAGATCCTCTCCCAAAAAAAAAAATATGTGTTGTTACCCATCAAGATGTGTGGTGTAGAAAATTCTCAAAAGAAAAAATTCTATAATCAACCCATATGATGTGAAGCTTCAAAATCAAGGATCAAAATCCTTGAATCAAAACATGCAATTAAAACAAGCCCCTTACCCTTAATGTTCTCTAATCATGAAGATGTAGATGATGAAGAAGAAACAACATTGTTGAAGGCAATTTGATATTTTTCTTCTTTATAGAATGATTTAAATCAATTGCATAAGATTAATGTTCATCTCACCCAATTTGGATATCTCCTTATTAGACAATTCACATTTGGAAGAGGAGTGGGACTTAGGGGTTTCTTTGAATTTTTTCTCCTTTTCCTTACCATTATCTTCCTTATCCTAAATTTTCTATTTATTTTCCTTTCTATTTGAAGCTTTTTGTTCTTTTATGCCTTGATTAATAATACAAGCATGGAAATTTGTAGAATTTAAAGTACTCCTTTGCATGATTTTAACTTGCTCCCTAGATAGTGAGGTAGCAAAATCATCAAGTGATGGTTTAGTCCAAGTAGTTACAAAAACATTATTAGTAGCATGAAAAGTAGAAATAAAAATTAAATAGTCAAGACCATATTTTGTAAGGGGTTGATGCCACAATAACGAGTCCCACTTCTGGGACATTGCATTTTTTTCTTGAAATCAAATATTTTTTAGAAAATTTAATGATTTAAGTCGGGGTTCCATCTAAAGGGTTTTAATTGAAGAGGTTTAGATAAGCACCCCTTAGATCAAAACCCCTTGGATAGAATCCCTCTAGTCTTAAATCATACCCATAATGGAATCTCCTTCACACCTAACAACATATTAATAGAAAACCATTTTTTTCTTACTTTTTGAGGGATTAAATAAATTCATTTAGAAATTATATTTTTTTAAGTATGTAGCCCTTATTATAATCTTTTCAAAATTTATAAATTTGAATATTTTTAATTTTATTATTATATTTATTTTTATTTCTTGTGACTATATGTTTTTCACCAAACATCAAGGTATTTGTTTCACACACACAAAAAAATAGAGAAAAAATTTCTAAAAAGTATTTGTGCACTAGGAATTGATGTCCTTGTTTTGTCAAAAATAAATAAATTGAATTTTGATACATAGGAAACAAGTTATGTATTATGACATACACCTATGTCCAAATTATAATTACTCTAACTTCAAAAATTAATTAAAAATATATGCAACAAAATAATATAAAAAAATATCCATGCATTAGATATTAATGTTACAAATTTATATTTTAAAAATTATAATTTAATTATTTCTATAAAAAAATTAGGTGTTACACATAAACACCACTTTTTAAAATATTGTTTACTATAAAAACAAGTTATTAATAGTTACATAAAAAAAATCATAGTTTATTTGTTTTAAAAATTTTATTTAAAATCTACACACAAATCATAACAAATCACTAGTTCACATCATCTCCAAATTATTAATAGTTTAGTTGCTATAAGTTTCATAAAATAAAAATTTGGTGAAAATGTTGATTGCAATGTCCTACTTTGACCAAAAAGTGGGACATAGCATTGTGGGTTGACCCAAGGATGGAGTCAAAATTAGTGGAAAGGTCCTAGATGGAGTCAAAATTAGTAGGATACAAATTAATGAGCTCATTCTTCAACTAATTACCTCTCAACACATCTTGCTTTCTAAATAAACCCTCTACTATATTCTAGATTTGATTAGGTGATATGATAGAGGCAATGTGAAAGTGAAAATTAAGAGAGACTAACATACACAATGTTCTATAAGATTCATCATAACTGTTATACCACTTTATTTTTTCTATAATAAGTGATGGTGCACCTTTTGCAACCATATTGATTTGATACAATCTTATATACATCTTAGATATATCTTCTTTTAGATTTCCACTCATAATAGCTATACGATGCAAGACGGGGAACTAAAATTTAATCCATGATGTAGAAAGAAGGTAGTGTAGAAAAAATAAATACCAGTGTAACCCCCTTGTCACTACAAAATGAGCCCCCCAAGAACGAAAAAAATAGTCATTACATGCAAATTTTCTAAAATACAAGCGAAAGAACAAAAAATACTTTAAACTATAATAAAAAGTGCTCGATGTGAAATCTAAAAAACTTAGTGGATGGTTGTGAAGTTCTTGGAAATACCTTTCCAATTCCTATAAGAAGTTGGAACATAGACTTTGTAGGTTAAAATCATGGTTTCTTAAAAATGTTGTCCTTTTATAGCTCCAAATTTGACTCCTAGCACTTGTAATGCCCCGCCGCGCAAACCCCAAAGGACAACTAAGACAACTATTACCGCACAATTTTTTTTTATAAAAATTTTAACATATATGGAATGTACAATAAGTTCCAACACCCGACATTCAATTAAATGTAAAAACTAGCCACCTATGTTCTCTGGGGTACACATAACGACATTACATAACCTAAACCCATAACAACAATAACAAATGAATTTTCAGATTGCATCATAACAAAGAAATCATTAATAAAAACCATACATTCATCATAATTCTATCATTAAAGAATTCATGTGTGATAAACCAATATAAGCAATATTAACTCAATTTTAATAACCATAAACATATATTATAATCATGAGAATACAAAGGAGCATATTTCCACAGATACAACACATCAAAATGATGACAACCATGATCGTTAATCACATAAGGAACACAAAGATACAATTATACATTACATCTATTTCCATTACATTTCATTGTTTAATCACATAAGTTTACATCATTATTCCCCAACACATGTGGGAGTAATACATCAATACATGCATATGACTGAAATAAGTAATATACATCCGCAAATATATTGAACTCTGGAACATTCTGCAAAAGTGTAACATCTCGCTGCATGAACACTGATAGGGAACCCAATGGGGTGTGTAGCACATTCCACCTGACTGCATGGACCTAAAGGCCCAACCCCCTATGCTAGGGGTAGACAAGAAAGACTCATGATCCAAGACAGTCAAGATAGACGACCACAAGACCAACCACAGAAAACAACCAGAACATAATGATCAACAACATCAACAACTACCACAAGATGATAGCTTCTAGAGATTTATAAAGACAATGGCAAGGGGTGCTATGGGAGAGTGTCATTGCATGGCCCTATTATGGGTTATCCTGGCAACCTCTCTATTGGTGTCAACCCCCATCTATGGTTATCTTGGCTGCCCCTCACTAGGTGTCGGCCCCATAGGGTGACACGTGTGGGACCACTAACCTCTCGTGAGGATGAGGTAGTTGATAGGGAGGTTGGATGAATCAATCGTTGATTCATGCTTTGGGTCTTGCATGGAAGACCTCTAGGGTGTCTCACCCCACTATTTGCAACCTATAGGACCTCTTCCTTCTTAGGGTCCCCTAGTTTCCTCTTGCCAACCCAACTATCAACAAGATCCTCCTACCAAGTCAAGACTTGGTGCATTCTTGAAACACTTACCTTAGCCCTTAATCCGCCCTAAAGGCTACTAATCATCCAAATTCTTGAATTTAGTTTTATAGGGGTGCGGAGGTGCTTCTAAGGTCATCAATCCATCCTACTAAGTGTGTTAGGGGTCCAACTAGCTCCATTTGCAGGTCACTTTCACCAAACCCTTCTATTAGGCCTAGTAGGCTACTAGCCCTATTAGGTCTCCTTCTCTGAGAAATCAGGGTTTTTCCCAAGTATTTCCAAAGAACACCCCAAAATTTTCCTAGGATTCCTAGTTCATATGCCCACCTCTCAAGGATTTTTGGGGTCTTGGGTCACAACTGGCCGTACAAAGCCCTAACCTGAAAATGAGCAAAACTAGGCCTTTTAAGCCCTTTCCTAGCTTCTCTGCAAATTGTTAAGTCCTTCCCTCACTAGATGGATTGTTGGAGTTTCTTTCTCCTTACCATGTCTTGGAAAGACTCATGCCCGCCTTCTCCAAAAGGTAATTTTTCAGGAAATTGACACCCCTGCAAATCAAGTGCTCTGCACTAAGGTCTTCCCTAGCCAGACACTTCCCTGGCTCGCCTAGGGTAAGAATTCCACAGTAACTTCTGTGTTTTCAAAGGCCCTAAACTCTACTATATGTACATCTATGGAGTTTAGTCACTGATCCCAAAGGGTCGTACAATTTGTATGGTGGGAAAGTGAACTAATACTCCATACTTACAAACTGCCTGGTTTAGACCAGCAACAGTATGAAATCAAAACTATTTACAAACAATGCTTGAAACTAAATAAGGAAACTATCTAATGCCACACGATGCTCAAAGAACAACTACTCTACATCCTACATAAATTATAGTTCCATGATCAATCCATTAAAACAACACTTCAATGCAGAAACCGAAAAATTCACACTCAAACACAATTGCTTTCCTTGAATTAAAAAAAAAATCAACTTTATCCAATGCTTCCAACCTGACTCCAATGCTGAGGCATCCCATAAATAGGTCACCAAATCAGTTATCCTCTCCCTTGGCTCTTCTTGGCCGCTTGTAGCTCCAATTGAGCAACATTTTCAAACATTTTGCAAGAATCCTAAAAATCCAAAACCTCATTTTGAGCTAGAACCTTATGACACCTATTCTATGGTCAACATGACCTTCATCTAACCAAAACTCAACAAAAATGCCACCAAGGCTCACATAAAAATGAACTAAAATAGTTTTCTTAGTTGTCCTAGACAAAGTTGTCCTAGACAGACCTTCTAAACAACCTATGGCAACCTATGGGTGCTCCTGCACCATTCTCCCCCCTCTACCCAAGCACTAAGTAATGTGGGGAGAGATCAGAGACAGATCAATGCCACACTTCTTGAAATGAGCTTCTTCCACTCATGTAGCCTCAGACTCTAGTTTGTCTTTCCATTGTATGAGATGTTCCATGTACACCTTGTGCCGAGTAGACTTCTTCACTCTGGATTCCAAGATCCTTTCTGCTTGAAGCTTGTCTTTAGGTGGTATGAATATAGTACTCACATCCTCCAAGACATTTGTATTGGCTAGAGTCATATCAGTTACTGATCCTTTATACTTGATCAAGTCAGCCACATTAAACACTAGTGAAATATTTAAGTCTGCAGGAAGTTCCACCTTGTAAGCATTCTTCCCATACTTGGCTAACACCTTTCATGGTCCCACTCTCTTCATCTACAACTTAGTTGGTACTCCTTTCTGCAATCTAAATTTTTTGAGATGGACCATGACGTAGTCACCTACTACAAATTGGAGATCTTTTCTAGACATATCCACCTTAGCTTTCAACTTGTGAGTAGCCTCTGTGATTGTCTTCTTCACTTGCTCTTGAATCTCCTTTATGGTCTGAGTGAAATCCTCTGCATGGCCACTCCTATGCTCCATAGCTCCTAGATCTATGAACTCACACACACCTCTTGGGTACATACCATATACTACCTCAAAAGGACTCCTACTTGTGGTCCTATTCACACTGTCATTATAGGCATATTCAGCTTGTGATATGACCAAGTCCCATGTCTGTCCATACTCCTTGGTGAGGCATCTTAGAAGGTTACCTAACACTCTATTTATCACCTCAGTTTGTCCATTTGTCTGAGGATGGTAAGCTGATCCAAAAGATAAGTTAGTACCCAATCTGCTCCATAGAGTTTTCCAAAAATGACTCATAAAATTCACATCTCTGTCCGATACAATGCTCAATGGCAATCCATGGATCCTCACAATCTCTTTGAAAAAAAGATAAGCAATATAGCTAGCATCATGGGTGGTCTTGCAGGGAATAAAGTGACTCATTTTACTGAACCTGTCTACCACCACATAGACACTATCAAACCCTGTCTTAGTTTTAGGGAGTCCTACCACAAAGTCCATGCTAATGCATTCCCATGGTTTGTTGGGAATAGGTAGAGGTTGATACAAAGCTGCATTGCTAGCTCCCCCCTTGGCTTTCATACAAACTACACACTGCTCCACATACCTTCTGACATCCCTTGGCAACTTGGGCCAATAATAAAACCTCTGCACTAATTCCAGTGTCTTGTTGATACCAAAATGACCACTGAGACTACCATTGTGCTTCTCCTGGATGAGATTCTCTCTCATTGAACCTTTGGGAACACACAACTGATTCCCCTTGAACAAAAGTCCACTCTGCAATGTATACTCTGAGAATTGACTGTGAAAGTGATTCTCAAAATTAGAACATACCTTATATGCTTCAGAGAAGTCTTCATCTTCTCCATAGAGATCCTTGAAACTCTCTATCCCAATGCTTTTGAATTGAATCTCTTGCACTGTCAGCAACCTCCTACTTAGTGCATCTACCACCTTGTTCAACTGTCCCTTCTTGTGTTTGATAGTAAAGGTGAAGGCTTGGAGGTACTCCATCCATTTCAAGTGTCTATTACTCAACTTTTCTTGTGTGTTGATGTAGCTAAGTGCCTGGTTATCAGTAAACACTACAAAATCCTTAGGTAGGAGATAATGTCTCCACTTTCTAAGAGACTGCACTAGAGCATATAGTTCTAAGTCATAAGTAGAATACTTATTTTTAGCTTCATTGAGTTTTTCACTAAAGAAAGCTATAGGTCTACCTTCTTGGCTTAGTACTCCTCCTACTGCAATTCCACTGGCATCACATTCCACTGTGAATAGCTTATCAAAACTAGGTAGTAAAAGTATGGGTTGAGTTGCCACTTCTTGCTTCAACTTCTCAAAACCCTTCTCTGCTTCAAGAGTCCATTTAAACTTAGTCTTTAGGCCACCCTTGATAGTATCAAGCACTTAGGCCACCCTTGATAGTATCAAGCACTGGTGCACAAATGCCACTAAAGTTCCTTATAAACTTCCTATAAAACTGAGCTAACCCATGAAAACTCCTTACCTCTGTCCCGGTGGTTGGTGTAGGCCAATTTAGGATAGCTTCCACCTTGCTTGGGTCCATCTTCAATGATCCTTGGGATACTACAAACCCCAAATACACAATATCTTGTTTGAAGAACTCACATTTTTCTAGGTTGATGGCTAGCCTCTCCTCCTGCAACCGTTTAAGAACCATCTCCACATGCTTCAAATGTTCCTCTGTTGTCTTACTAAAGATGAGTATATCGTCTAGATACACCACCACAAATATACCTATGAAATCCTTAAGCACTTCATTCATGAGCCTCATGAATGTGCTAGGGGCATTTGAGAGGCTAAATGGCATCACTCTCCACTCATACAACCCATCATTTGTCTTCAAAGTTGTCTTCCATTCATCCCCATCTTTGATTCTAATCTAGTGGTATCCACTCTTGAGATCCAACTTAGTGAAGTATTGTGCCCCTCCAAGACACTCCATCAAATCCTCTATCCTAGGAATAGGAAACCTATATCTAATTGTAATCCTATTGATAACCCTAGAGTTAGTGCAAAGTCTCCACTTACCACCTTTCTTGGTTGCTAAGACCACTGGTATTGCACATGCACTGATGCTCTTCCTAATTAGTCCTTGGTCTAATAACTCCTGCACTTTCCTAGCCACTTCCAGGTTTTGTTCTGGTGTGAGCTTATAAGCTTCTTTGTTTGGTAATGAAGCCCCTGGTATGAAGTCAATCTGATGACTGATAGCTCTCTTTGGAGGTAATGTTGCTGGTGATCCATCACTGACTATGTCCTTGAACTTCTCAAGCAACTTCTGGACTTCCTCTAGGATAACTGTCTTCCTGGCCTTGTCTTCTTCCATGGGTTGCACCATAACAACATATCCTTCACCTCCTTGCTAAAGAATGTTGATAAACTCCTTGCCACTACTTAACAAGACACTAGGGTTCTTTGACTGTCCTTCTTCTTCATCCAACAGTGACTGTAACTTGAATGTTTTACCATCCTTCTTAAATGAGATGGTGTTCTCCTTTCCATCATAGATAGATCCCCTGTCATATTGCCATGGCCTTCCCAATAGAAGATGGCATGCATCCATAGGAAACACATCACAAATCAGTTTGTCTTTGTACCCTCCAATGGAGAATTCCACTGTTGTCTGCTCATTCAAAAGAACACTCTGCCCTTTATTTAGCCATGTCACCTTGTAAGGATTAGTGTGGGGTACCTTCTCCAACTTTGACTTCCTCACTGCTTCCTCTGAGATAATGTTATTAGTAGACCCTGAATCCACTATGACTTTTCACACCTTCCCAAGTAATTTGCATCTCACCCTGAATAAGGCTCTCCTTTGCTTTGGCTCTTCTTTGACTGGTTGTCTAATCAGAACCCTACTAAACATCAAGTTCTCCCCCATTTCTGACTCAATGTGACTAACCTCTGGTGACTTGACACTCATAGTGCCTTCTTGAGCATATGCTACTCTCTTTTCTATATTTGAAGAAGATGCTTTCTCCGGGCACCTATAAGCTGGATGTCCTACTTGACCACAGTTGTAACACTTCATGCTAGCAAAGTAAGAGTTACTTCTGCCTGTACCTCTTCCTCTGTTAGAACCTCCTTAAAATCCTCTACCTCTTCCATAACCTCCTCTAGAAGTTGTTTCACTTCCATGCTCTACGAGTTTAGACTCTCCTTGATTTCTTTGTGTAGTCCCTCTACTTTGGTATCCACCTCTATGTCCTCTTTGATCTTTTCCTTTTCCTCTGCTCTTGGAAGCCTGATCTTGTTTCCTCTTACTTCTCTCTTCAATTTTCATAGCCAGTTGATAACATTGGTGCACTATTTTGGGACTTAAAAGAGTCATCTCCTCTTGAATGTTCCACTTCAAACCATTAAGGTATCTAGCCACCTTAAGACTTTCATCCTCAGATACATTAGACCTCATGCAAAGTTTTTGAAACTCCTCTATATAGGTATTTACATCTTGGTCTCTTTGTCTCAAACTCTGTCTTTTCTTATGTAACTTAATTTCATAATCATCTGGCTTGTATGCTTCTCTCACTTTGGCAACCATTCCCTTCCAAGTGGAAATAGGTTTCTTTCCTTCCTTTTCTCTCTCTGTCTAAATGAACTTCCACCCTGTCAAGGCTGAACCTCTCAGTCTTGATTTTGCCACCTTTACCTTTTGTGCTTTAGTGACTCCATCACACTCAAAATGGTTTTCCATTCCCTCTATCCAATCCATGACTAGATCAGCTTCCAATTTCCCACTAAACAGTGGTATGCCTTCAAGTGCTTTTCCACTCATAGCCTTCAATGCCTTCAAGAAAGGCTCTTCTTGCAAAACAGGGTCAGGTTCAGGGATCCTGTCTTCCTCTGCAACCTCTTCACTCTTGGGTACCCTTCCTTCCAATTTATCACTAACCTCATCGGTCTTAGTCTACACATTACTCATTGCTTGCTCAAGTTGGGCTATTATTTCCCTCAATAGCCTATTGTCTTCCTTCTGTTCTTCGACCTTCTTGGCCAATTCTATATTTGTCACCATGATTATAGAACCACTAGACTCAATCTCTAACATACAATAATCAATCCCAAATCTTTTATTGCTTTCATACCAATCTGATAGGGAGGTTGGATGAATCAATCACTGATTCATGCTCTAGGTCTTGCATGGAAGACCTCTAGGGTGTCTCACCCCACCACTTGCAACCTATAGAACCTCTTCCTTCTTAGGGTCCCCTAGTTTCCTCTTGCCAACCCAACTATCAACAAGATCCTCCTACCAAGTCAAGACTTGGTGCATTCTTGAAACACTTGCCTTAGCCCTTAATCCACCCTAAAGGCTACTAATCCTCCAAATTCTTGAATTTAGTTTTATAGGGGTGTGGAGGTGCTTCTAAGGTCATCAATCCATCCTACTAAGTGTCTTAGGGGTCCACCTAGCTCCATCTATAGGTTGCTTTCACCAAACCCTTCTATTAGGCCTAGTAGGCTACTAGCCCTATTAGGTCTCCTCCTAGAAAGCAGGGTTTTTCCCAAGTCTTTCCAAAGAACACCCCAAACTTTTCCTGGGATTCTTGGTTCATATGCCCACCTCTTAAGGATTTTTGGGGTCTTGGGTCACAACTGGCCATACAAAGCCCTAACCTGAAAATGAGCAAAAATAGGCCTTTTAAGCCCTTTCCTAGCTTCTCTGCAAACTGTTAAGCCCTTCCCTCACCAGATGGATTGTTGGAGTTTCTTTCTCCTTACCATGTCTTGGCAAGACTCATGCCTGCCTTCTCCAAAAGGTAATTTTTTAGGAAATTGACACCCCTGCAAATCAAGTGCTCTGCTCTAAGGTCTTCCCTAGCCGAACACTTCCCTGGCTCGCCTAGGGTAAGACTTCCATAGTAACTCCTATGTTTTCAAAGGCCTTAAACTCTACTATATGTACATCCATGGAGTCTAGTCACTGATCCCAAAGGGTTGTACAATTTGTACGGTGGGAAAGTGAACTAATACTCCATACTTACAAACTGCCTGGTTCAGACGAGCAACAGTATGAAATCAAAACTATTTACAAACAATGCTTGAAAATGAATAAGGAAACTATCTAATGCCACACAATGCTTGAAGAACAACTACTCTACATCCTACACAAATTACAATGCCATGATCAATCCATTAAAACAACACTTCAATGCAAAAACCAGAAAATTCACACTCAAACACAATTGCTTTGCTTGAATTAAAAAAAACTTCAACAATATCCAATGCTTCCAACCTAACTCCAATGCCGAGGCATCCCATAAATAGGTCACCAAATCAGTTATCCTCTCCCTTGGCTCTTCTTGGCCGCTTGTAGCTCCAATTGAGCGACATTTTCAAACATTTTGCAAGAATCCTAAAAATCCAAAACCTCATTTTGAGCTAGAACCTTATGAAACCTATTCTATGGTCAACATGACCTTCATCCGACCAAAACTCAACAAAAATACCACCAAGGCTCACATACAAATGAACTAAAATAGTTTGCTTAGTTACAGTCCTAGACAAAGTTGTCCTAGATAGACCTTCTAAACAACCTATGGCAACCTATGGGTGCTCCTGCACTAGTAGTGACCTTTCCAACCATGACCTTCTTAGTCCACCCTTAGTCTATGAGAGCACTAATGGAAAGGATGAGGTATCTGACTTATCTTGAGTTATGTTTACCTACCCAACCCACTAGTGTGTTTTATTATGTTTTCACTTGTTTAACCAGCTCGTTCATGGGTTATCCAAGTTTCCCCTTTGTGCGCCGGCCCCAATGACGAGCCACTCTCCCTAATAGCCTGAAACATAACTCACAACATCAAGGTTGTACAAAAGCATGTGCACACAAAACCACATCAACCAAAAATATAGGTGAGGCATGAACCCTCTCGCACAAGGTCATAACAAAAGACAAAACAATGGTGTGAATAGATAAACCAAATATCATCAACAGGTGACCAAGGTCAATTCCCGGTAAAACCAACACAAACAAGTTTTATCCCACACCTCTGGAAGCCTAAAACCATCTACCAAGTGAGGGAAACATAACGGGGTGGGTTCCCAACATACTCATAACATGCCCAGACATAAAATCACTTGAACAAATGGAGTAAAACAAGAAACGTACATTTGAAATGAAACCACCATCAAATAAACCAAAAAGGAAACCTTACTTCAAGGACCAAATTCAACAGCTAATCTCCCTAACATGAACAAGCAATCATATACATAAACATTTAAATAAACCATAACAATGTTACTTTCTTAATTTTGTGACAAGATCATAGATTCAATCTTCTGAATCTTCTAAATCTTCTAATTACATAGATAGATAAATTGTTATATTGAGAGAGAGACGTTTCTAATCTATCACAGAAAGATCTCTTAATTAACCAAGTAATCTATGAAAACATTTTCTATAATAGTTAATATGTATTTTTCCCCTTTAATAAACTTAACAATTTCAAATGTTATTTTCTATACTCAATCAATTGAAATTAACAATAAACATATAAACATATAACAATACTGATATACAACTATATTTACCTATAGCTATACATACGTATAACCATATGCTAATATCAATAATTCTACAATATAAAACTGCTATAAAATATCTATTGTTTTAGAATTTAATTTAATTGTATCTGCTTTTACAAAATAGCCAAATGAAGAATCTATTAAATAACAAATTATTAACAACACCACATATTCAAGTATATATATGTTTACTCAAATTAATGAGCACAAAGGAAAGGGCACGTGGCCTTCTTGATGCTACACATAGCAACTCATGGCTGCTAAAAAAATAAGAAAAGAGAATATGGAGGGGGGGCACAGGAAAGGCATTTTCCCTAAAGTTTCATTACAAAACAATAACTCGGTGTTTATATGCTGCAACACTCCTGACTATCTCTTGTTTAATATGTAGATTCAATGTAAGAAAATTTCAAGTTTAAAAGCAGTTATAAGGTCAAATGCTAGCTAAGAAATGAGAGATTTATAGGATAGATGGAAAAACCATGAGTTTAAAGCATCGACAACCAAATATTTTGTAACATATTTTCCATGGGAACAAAAAATCTAAATTGAAATCCTATCACAACACAATTCAATCAAATTCCAAGGCTATTGAACATGATCAATGTCCAACTAGACTATATCCCTCCAAAACTAAACATTAGGTGTATATCACTTAACCCATTCGATTCTCAGGTAAACCTAAAGTGATGTGACAAGAAGATTAGATCCAAAAGAAAAAGAAAGCATTGAACTCCATGAAGACATAGGGCACCCAACCACCAGGCCAGCTTGTAACTAACTCACCACCAGATAGGGAGAGATGGGGACGTTGAAACTATAGATCAATCAAAACAAAAAAAATAGCACAAGCTAGTGCCTTATCTACGGATCTAAATCCAAAGGGAGAATCCAACATGTTAAGGCATATGGGGAGAAAGAAATGAAGGGGTAACCAGTCCAAAACAAAGACGCCATACGGGATGGCATTTTCTAATGGAAATAAAATACATAGAGGTAAAAATTCACATAGAACAGTCTAGCAACGATTTTTCCCTCAGCCTAAGTTGGTTTGGAATGACAAAGGTAGCGACAGTTTTGCGAAATCTAGACCATACAACCAAAAACATAATATCCACAAGAAGAATCAAACTATTCATCACAAAGCAGCATAACATGCACATCATAGCCGAATATTGCCATTGTTTACTGCAAACAAGAGATAGATAATTCTTTGCTAACAGTTGTTGAAATGAGAATAAAAAGGATGGCTACCATAAATCCTATGCTTTGGATGAAAATGAACTGCCATGGGAAAATCTCCTGTAGTGATGCCTCTCTTCTCTCACGATTTGACCAGCCTTCCCAAACTGAAAGAAATGTGTTCTCCAAAACCCCTCTATTTTAAAATGTATCAATATATATATATTTTCTTCCAGAGACAGAAAGAATCCTCTCTTTTTGTAGAGCCTCATATGTTCAAAAACCCCCAAAATTAAAATTGAAAATTAAAAATTGAAAATCTTCTTCTTTCTTCCCATAAAAATTAAGGAATTTGCTTATCCTTTTTAGAGATAAAAATCAAAGAATAAGTCATTTAATCCTACAAAGATGGCAAGTTTTCGATTTGTTTTTTAGTTCAAGCTTACACATGCAATTGCATGTTGAATATTTCCATTTTTATTTTCTTTTTCAAATATTTTGTTTTAATATACTTTAAAATAATCCTATTTATCTCCTCTTTTAATTAATTAATAGTTATCTTTAAATCTATTCTTTAACAATTAAAACATTAAATCCCCTTATTACAATTAAAAATTATATTTAATTTTATATTTTAATTAATATCAAACAATTAAGACATTAAATCAAAATATCATATTTACCAAATAATTATCTATAAATGCAATTAGTAATTTAATACCAATCATTCATTTATATGTCATTTAATTTAGAAAACAATATATAAGTTATTGAACCATTAAAGCTTAACAAGCTTAATTTAAAAATTAAATTAACATCATTCACTTAATGCTTTAACAATTTAATTAAATTAATGCTACACTAAGAATGTTGCAAAAATGACTTATTAAACGACCTTAATCATCATAACAAAGAAAACAACAATCATAACAATTAATTAAAATGACACATAGACAACGATTAAAATAAATGACCATAAGCAAAATGATACCATAACAGTGATGAGGTCGTAGACGAATGACACCGTCAGAAACAACGACGGGGTGATAGACTCAGATGAGGACTTTCTTGTCAACTCTATTTTCGAGTTCATACCCATTGGGATTGTGGGACATGCTTAGACCTAACAACACAGGTGGAGTCAGTGTCCAGTACCTACATCTTGCATCAAACCAATGTGAAATAACATATAAATCTCCAGTTACAAACACATCGTGAAAGGTAGTTGCGACGTAGTAGGGTGTTTGCGAATGAGTGATGCTACCCCATCCTTTCACCAAGACTCAACCAAACAACACATCATCATAAATGTCCAGAACTAAACATTAAACCATATCATCACAACATAGTACCACATGAGAGTAATAACATAACCAGATAAAGACAAACACCACATATCATTATGTCATAAACCATCATAAAGCAATATCATGTGCACCCAAACAAACTAAACTAAAAATCCACACAATCAAAATGGTGAAACAATCACTGCCAAGTCTCAAGTCCACTTCAAAACATAAAGGAGTACCAAAAAAAAGTAACAGCTACATGAGGGGTATTACATCCTCCCCTCTAGATCTCGATTTACTCTTGTAAGCCAGTGAAAAAATAAGGAAATGCCTCTCTAATGCAGGATGCATCCTCCCATGTCATTGAAGTCTCATCATCTGGGTCCCATTGGACCCACACCTATTCAATTTCTCTGCCTCTAAGAGCGAGTCTCTTGTGCTACAGAATGACCATGGGCCCGAGTGCTAGCTATCTATCCTCAACCTGTAGTACATTCCAATCAAGTACGTGAGAAACATCTGGATAATAAGGTCTAAGTACATAAATGTGAAAAAAATTCCAATTCTCTCCAAAACTTCAAACGGTCCCACAAAAAGAGGAACGAGCTTGGAGCCTTTCCCATAATGGATTGGACTCTCTCGAGGACACACTCGTAGGAAGACCCAATCACCAACACAAATTTGACGGTCGACCCTATGTGCATCAATGCACTTCTTTTGCTTGTCCTGAGCTGCTACTAAATGATCTCTTGTGTGAGTAACCTGTTGCTCCATATCCTGAAGCATTTCAGGTCTATGGATAACTCTATCCTCAAGACGGTCCCAAATCAACGGGGTCCAACAAGGACAACCATATAATTCCTAAAAGGGAGACATGCCAATTGAGCTATGGTATCCATTGTTGTAGGTGAACTCCACCAGGTGTAAATAATCCTCCCAACAAGACTGTTGATCCATCACATACATACAAAGCATGTCCTCAAGAACTTGATTGGCCCTCTCAGTCTAACAATCGATTTCTGGATGGTATGCAGAACTAAAATTTAACTGGATCCTTAAGGCACACTGCAAGGATGTCCACAATGCAGAAGTGAACACTAGATCTCTGTCAGAAATAATCCTTCACAAAATTCCGTGCAGTCGAACAATGTCTTCCATGAATATTTTGGCAACCGATGAAGTAGTCTAAGATGATCAGACAGGGGAGAAGTGTGCCACCTAGGTCAACCGATCAACAATGACCATGATAGCATCATGCCGACAAGAAGTCATAGGAAAAGGTCCACAATAAAATCCATTGAAATTATATCCCACTTCCATTCAGGAACGAGATGATGTTGTAGAAGGCTTGTAGGATGCTGGTGTTCTGCCTTAACTCTCTGACATTCCAAACATCTCACCAAAAATTCTGCAATATCCCTCTTCATACCAATCCAAAAGTACAGTGCACGAAGGTTCGCATACATCTTTTTAACTCCTAAATGAGCATAATAGGGAGCTCGATGTGCCTTAGTCATGATTAGGGTACAAAGACCCTCTACAGGAGGTACATACATACGCCCCAAATACCGCAAAAGACTAGTAGACTCTAGTGAGTAACCAGAAAATTTTCCTTCCAAATCTCTACCTGATTCAATTTTAGTCTTCACTTCCTGATACTAGCTATCAAAGGGAAGTGTTGTGATGATCTAGCTCCTCAAATCCACCTCAAGAGCCACTTCAAATATCTCATGTCTTCGCCAACTTAGAGCATCTGCCACTACGTTTTCCTTGCCCTGGATGTACTTAACATCAAAATAACATTTGAAAATAAATTGCATCCAACTTCTTTGTATAGAATTCAGGTTCGGCAGCGTAAAGATATACTACAAGCTGCGATGATCGCTATGTAGCTCGAACCGATGTCCCAATAAGAAGTGTCTCCATCTCACCAAGGCACGCACAACTGGGACCAACTCCAAATCATGTGTGGGGTAATTCAACTCATGATCCTTGAGCTCACGAGACTCATATGCAATTACACAACCTTCTTGCATCAAGACGACTCCTAAGCCTTCTAAGGAAGCATCTGTACACACCACGAAATCCCTAGTAGGATCGGGAACAACTAGGATCGGTGCACTGGTCAACTTTTCCTTAAGGGTTTGGAATGTTAACTGGCACTGCTCAGACCAAATGAAATTCTTCCCTTTCCTCTAAAGAGAAGTGATGGGATGTGCAATCCTCGAAAATCCCTAAACGAACCACCGATAGTAGCCCACTAAACCCATAAAACTATGAATCTCAGGAACATTCTTGGGTGCTGGCCAATCAAAAATGGCTTGGATAGTTGAAGGATCCACAGGGATACCTTCACCAAAGATGATGTGTCCCAAGTATTTCACTTTAGTCTTGAAGAACTCACACTTCGCCAAATTAGAATACAAATGATTATCCCTCAAGCACTACAACACCTATCTCAAATGTTCCTCGTTCTCCTCCATTGTTTTCGAGTAGATCAAGATATCATCGAGAAACATGATAACAAACCTATCCAAGTAGGTTCAGAAGACTCCATTCATCAGACTCATGAAAGTTGATGGTGCATTTGTCAACCCAAACAACATAATAGTGAATTCATAATGCCTGTAACGAGTGCGAAATGCAGTTTTGTGTATATCAGCTTCGACTATCCACAATTGATGGTATCCAGACTTAAGATCAATCTTGGAGAATACCTGAGCCCCCTTTATTTGATCGAATATGTCATCAATTCTCGGCAAAGGGTATTGGTTCTTCACCGTCACTTTGTTAAGCTATCTATAATCAATGCACAAATGGAGTGAACCGTCCTTTACGAATATCACAGGTGCTCCCCAAGGGGAAACACTAGGATGAATGAACCCTTTTGCTAAAAGATCCTCCAATTGCAAACAAAGCTCTTGAAGTTCCTATGTTGTCATCCGGTATGGAGCCTGAGATATAGGCTCAGCTCCAGGTACAAGGTCAATTCTGAAGTCAATGTCACGCTTTGGTGGCATCCCCAAAATTTCACTAAGAAAAAGATCAGAGAATTCCTGAAGGAGAGGATAGTCATCCAATGACACCTCTTGACTCTCTCCCAAATCCAAGTCATTGACTAACACTACAAATAGCTGACAAAATTGATGGAAACACCTTTTCAATTGCATGGTTGAGATCATCCGTAGTGAAATAGGCCTCTGTATACCAATGATCTTAACCTCATTGCTGGAATCATCAACACATCGTATCACCTTGCGATGACAATCAATTATAACACAGTGAGCACTCAGCCAATCCATACCTAAAACAACATCATAAGAACCAAGAGGTAGGATTCAGAGGTCCACTGTAGTCACAAGTGACCCAATTTTCAAATTACAACCCTAAATGAGTGACTCAATAGCCACCTTTTCCTCAGAGGCCAATTCGACCTACCACTTAACGCCTTTCCTTATTGCCACCAGTCTACAATGCTCTACTACTAAAGGAGAGATAAATGAATCTGATGCTCCAGAATCAATGAGAATGGAAATACTAGTGCCATGTAACACACCCAATGTCTCAACTATAGTGCCCTAATGTTCAGCTTGACGGTTGTCAACTGCCACAAACAATCAGTGTGATCTACCTACATTGCCCACTATCAGCTCAAAAGCGGCTGGTCTCTGACTAAAACCTGTAGTGTTCTATTGCAGAAATTGTCTGGAAATATGTCCTTGTTGATTGCATGAAAAACAACTTGTGCCCCGACCAAAACCTCTGCCACCAGACGGTGCATTTGACTACTGAAAACTACCTCGACTGGGTGTCGACTGTGTACTATGTGCAAGCTACTCAAAAACGGTTATGTCGAGCTCGTTGCCAATTCTGATTCTTTATGGCCTAAGATCTGCCACTCTGCTAAGACTGTGAATTATTGTGTTTCGACTATGACTGTTGTTGCTGTTGACCACCCTTGGAGGGTGCATGATGACTCCTAGAAGACCTTGCAGCTTGAGGCTACCCACCTTGAGAACCAAAACCAGATGTTGGTGCACTGCCGATTTGAACACCTGTATGGCCTCCCAAATCCATGGCCAAGTTTTCCTCCACTAGAAAAGCCTTCTCAACAACTACCTCCATTGTCTTTGACTCAAAGAATCAGACTCCACCACTGATTCAGGCGTTTAAGCCCCTGACAAAGTGTTGAACAAGCATAGCTTCATCATTACCAATTCCTGCATACTGCTTGAGCTCATAAAGTGACGCTCATACTATTCAATGGAGATTTCCATTTGTTTGTACTCATGGAATTCATTTTCCATATGCTGTCTCCAGTGATCAGAAAAAAAATAGGCCCTGAATCTCTCCATAAACAACTCCCAAGTCACCATACTGATGTCCAGATGCAATTTCTACTCTTGAAGTTGCCACCAAGTGGATGCAAAGCCCTTGAGGTGCATGATGGTACACCTATCCCTAGTATTACTTCCATAAGGATGCATAACAAAGCATTGGTCCAAATCGATCAGCCATGTTTCTACCTCTAGACCCCCACCAGAACCATCAAATGTGGGAGGTCGTGCTCTTAATAGGTCTCTCATGTGACCCGCCACTACTACATCCTATTCTGCTGCTATTTCCCCCCGCCTCAGTGATATCTCTCATTCTCTTTCCACTCACTCCTCCTCTAGCCTAGGGCCTGAATGACCCAGAATCTCCTTAGGAAGTTGTCATAACTGACCTCCTTCAAGACCCGACTGCTACGGGTCTTGACCACTGTGTCTCGAATTGTTTTGGGAACTCTGACATTCCTCACGTTCTGAACCACGAGAAATCGAAGGTGATGAACTTTGGCCGTTGGCCCTATGACCACCACCTCAACCTCTTCTGCAACCATGACCTCTACCCCGAGGCATGTTCCTGCACAACATTAGAGGGGAACATGTGAGATCAAGAGTCAAATGCAAAGGTTTCCTAATGGACTCAAACTACCAATAGAACCCAGTGTTTGCAAACTTGGTTCTGATACAAAGTTGTAATGCCCCATCATGCAAACCCCATAGGACAACTAAGACAATTATTACTGCACAATTTTTTATTTTTTAAAGTTAACATATATGGAATGTATAGTAAGTTCCAACACTTGACATTCAATTAAATGTTAACACTAGCCACCTATGTCCTCTGGGGTACATGTAACGACATTGCATAACCTAAACCCATAACAATGATAACAAATGAATTTCCAGATTGCATCATAACAAAGCAATCATTAATAAAAACCATACATTCATCCTAATTCTATCATTAAAGCGTTCACATGTGATAACCCAATATAAGCAAGATTAACTCAATTTTAATAACCATAAACATATATTATAATCATGAGAATACAAAGGAGCATATTTCCATAGATACAACACATCAAAATGACAACAACCATGATCGTTAATCACATAAGGAACACAAAGATACAATTATACATTACATTTGTTTCCATTACATTGCATTGTTCAATCACATAAGTTTACATCATTATTCCCCAACACATGTGGGATTAATACATCAATACATGCGTATGATTGAAATAAGGAATATTCATCTTTAAATATATTAAACTTTGGAACACTTTGCAAAAGTGTAACATCGCACTGCACAAACACTGCTAGGGAATTGAACAGGGTGCATAGCATGTTCCACCCGACCGCATGGACCCAAAGGCCCATCCCCCCGTGCTAGGAGTAGACAAGAAAGACCCACGATCCAAGACAATCAAGATGGATGACCACAAGACCAACCACATAAAACAACCAGAACATAATGATCAACAACATCAATGACTACCACAAGATGAATGCTTCCAGAGACGTATAAAGACAATGGTAAGGGGTGCTATGGGAGAGTGTCATCACACAACCCTATTATGGGTTATCCTAGCTGCCTCTCTACTAGTGCCGACCCCCATCTATCATTATCTTGGCTACCCCTCACTGGGCGTCGGCCCCATAGGGTGACATGTGTGGGACCGCTAACCTCTCATGAGGGAAAGGTAGCAACCTTGCCGACCACGACCTTCTCAGTCCACCCTTAGTCTATGAGAGAACTAATGGCGAGGATGAGGTATATGACTTATCTTTAGTTATGTTTACCTACCCAACCCACTAGTGTGTTTTATTATGTTTTCACTTGTTTAACCAACTCATTCATGGGTTATCTAGGCTTCCCCTTTGTGCGCCAACCTCCATGACGAGCCACTCTCCCTAATAGCCCGAAACATAACTCACAACATCAAGGGTGTACAGAAGCATGTACGCACAAAACCACAACAACCAAGAATATAGGTGAGGCATGAACCCTCTCGTACAAGGTCATAACAAAAGATGAAACAATGGTGTCAACAAATAAACCAAATATCATCAACGGGTGACCAAGGTCAACTCTCGGTAAAACCAACACAAACAAGTTTTATCCCACACCTTTGGAAGCCTAAAACCATCTATCAAGTGAGGGCAACATAACGGGGTGGGTTCCCAACATACTCATAACATTCCCAAACATAAAATCACTTGAACAAATGAAGTAAAACAAGTAACGTACATTTGAAATGGAACCACCATCAAATAAACCAAAAAGGAAACCCTACTTCAAGGACCAAAGTCAATAGCTAATCTCCCTAACATGAAAAAGCAATCATCTACATAAACATTTAAATAAACCATAACAATGTTACTTTCTTAAGTTTGTGACAAGATCATAAATTCAATCTTTTGAATCTTCTAATTACATAGATAGATAAATTGTTATTTTGAGAGAGAGATGTTTCTAATCTATCACAGAAAGATCTCTTAATTAACCAAGTAATCTATGAAAACATTTTCTATAATAGTTAATATTTATTTTTCCCCTTTAATAAACTTAACAATTTCAAATATTTTCTATACTCAGTCAATTGAAATTAACAATAAAAATATAAACATATAACAATACTGATATACAACTATATTTACCTATAACTATACATACGTATAACCATATGCTAATATCAATAATTCCACAATATAAAACTGCTATAAAATATCTATTGTTTTAGAATTTAATTTAATTGTATCTGCTATTACAAAATAGCCAGATGAAGAATATATTAAATAACAAATTATTAACAACACCACATATGCAAGTATATATATATATATATGTTTACTCAAATTAATGAGCACAGAGGAAAGGGTGCGACCTTCTTGATGTTACGCATAGCAACTCATGGCTGCTTAAAAAACAAGAAAAGAGAATATGGAGGGGGGGCACAGGAAAGGCGTTTTCCCTAAAGTTTCATTACCAAACAATAACCCGGTGTTTATATGCTACAACACTCCTGCCTATCTCTTGTTTAAATCCAAAAGTAAAAGAAAACATTGAACTCCATGAATATCTATATATTTTCTTCCAGAGATAGAAATAATCCTCTCTTTTGCAGAGCCTCATATGTTCAAAAACCCCCAAAATTAAAATTGAAAATTAAAAATTAAAAATCTCCTTCTTTCTTCCCATAAAAATTAAGGAATTTGCTTATCCTTTTTAGAGATAAAAATCAAAGAATAAGTCATTAAATCTTATAAAGATGGCAAGTTGTCATTTTGCTTTTCAGTTCAAGCTTATGCATACAATTGCATGCTGAATATTTCCATTTTTATTTTATTTTTCAAATCTTTTGTTTTAATCTACTTTAAAACAATCCTATTTATCTCCTCTTTTAATTAATTAATACTTATCTTTAAATCTATTCTTTAACAATTAAAACATTAAATCCCCTATTACATTTAAAAATAATTTAATTTAATATTTTAGTTAATATCAAACAATTAAGACATTAAATCAAAATATCATATTTACCAAATAATTATCTATAAATGCAATTAGTAATTTAATACCAATCATTCATTTATCTGTCATTTAATTTAGACAACAATATATAAGTTATTGAACTATTAAAGCTTAACAAGCTTAATTTAATAATTAAATTAACATCATTCACTTAATGATTTAACAATTTAATTAAATTAATGCTATACTAAGAACGTTGCAAAAATGACTTATTAAACGACCTTAATCATCATAACAATTAATTAAAATTAAAATGACACATAGACAACAATTAAAATAAATGACCATAAGCAAAACGATACCATAACAGTGACGAGGTCGTAGACGAACGACACCATCATACACAATGACGGGGTGACAGACTCGGACAAGGACTTTCTTGTCAACTTCATTTTTAACTTAATACCCATTGCGATTGTGGGACACACTCAGACCTGACAACACAGGTGGAGTCAGTGTCTAGTACCTGCATCTTGCATCAAACCAATGTCAAATAACATATAAATCCCCAGTTACAAACACACCATGAAAGTTAGTCGCGGCGTAGCAGGGCGCTCGCAAACAAGTGATGCTACCCTGTCCTTTCACAAAGACTCAACTAAATGACACATCATCATAAATGTCCAGAACTAAACATTAAACCATATCATCACAACATAGTACCACATGAGAGTAATTACATAACCAGATAAAGACGAACACCACGTATCATTATGTCATAAACCATCATAAAGCAGTATCATGTGCACCCAAACAAACTAAACTGCAAATCCACACAAGCAAACTGGTGAAACAATCACCATCAAGTCTCAAATCCATTGTAGAAAATAAAGGAGTACAAAAAAAAGTAATAGCTACATGAGGGGTATTACAACACTATCGGTGTGGCTAGAGGGTTCTAGTGCCAGATGGATACCATGATAATAAAAACATTGGGTAAGACATCTAGCTAGGACAATTAGGAAAAGTGGCATTTGTAGATCAATAACACACTGGTGTCTATTAGAGTGGAGTAAAGTGTTGGTAGTGGTGGCAATAAGTGGCAGTGTTGTAGCCATGAAGCTTAAGCCCCTTGGTAGAGCATGATTGGGGACTGGACCCCACATGATCTTGAGCCTAATAACTCTATTTACTACTAACATCATTGGTAGGACTCGAACATACATGGCACACACTATTAGTACCCTAATGATGTAGGTAGTACCCCACAACAAATAAAATCACCCAAAAAATTAGATGTTATTGACCATATGGTGATGATGCAATGACTACATAGACAAATAGAATATGTCAGGAATATGCTTTGGGGTGTAGATATGATACAAATGATTGCACAAGAATAATATGATAGGTATGCACTGTATTTATGAACTCCACAAATTTGTACAACCAATAATTTGATGATACCCTCAAAAGTAGATAAAATTGTTCAACTTGTTCAAACCTTATCAAGTTTATTGTTGATTAATAGGTTTTGAGCCTTTGGGACTCAACCATGAGGTATGTTTTGCTCCAAGATGCACAGTGTGAAAATTCTTGGCAAAAAACTCCAAAAAATGAGAAGGATTATTTGCAACACCAATTGATCTCCACACAAGAGAGAAGCAATGCTTAAGCTATAATTTTAAAAAAAAATTATGCAAAATTTGATTACATTACAAAACTTATTTTACAATGAGAAAACCCTTTTACAAGTGAGGTATAGGACAAACTAAGATGATGACATGCATTGTAATTCCATGACTTAAAACACACAAATGAAATGCTCTAGATAAAATTAACTACATTAATGTGAAAAGATTCTAGAAAGAAACCAAATAGATAGAAAACCTTGTTCACACCAACAATTTTTTTAATGTTTAATAGATTAATTTACTTTAAATTCTTTTAATAATTATACATATATATATATATATATATATATATATATATATATATATATATATATATATATATATATATATATAATTACTATAATATATATTTTTAAAAATAAAGCTTATCACAAAGAGATCTAATCAAATTAAAAACAAATTTTAATATTAAAACTAACCTTTGTGTAAGCCATTTCTAACCAACAAACAAAAAGATGAATTACATAATTAATACAACACATTCAAAAAAATATATTATTTAAATTTTAAAAATATAATACTTGTAATATTATTTTATTTTATATGGATGAATATTTGTTTTTTATATATTTTTAAAATACACTTCAAATTCTGTTCCAAAAGGTCATTTATTATATGCGGATCTCTTTGAATTACTCGTATCAATATATTACAAGTTGAGCAGGTTATAGCGACAGGTTTAGCCGGTAACCATCATAAAAACGTATGTTAACTCCGCTTTGTCTTTCATGGAATACCTCGTGCTAAACGAGCACGGCTTTGTAAACAGGTACCGATTGTTTTTTTAACTATTTTGATTCTTTTTTGTTTTTATTAGAATGCTAAAATACAAAAATAATACTCATCTTTAATGTCAAATACTTAAATTTTTTAATTGTGGGATTGGTTATGAGAATACTATAATAATTAATAAACAATGTGGCCAGTACTTGTTTATCTATTATTGTAGTAATTGTATTTGTTGGTTAGTTGATAAATTATTTGTGAAATATCAATTAGGGATAAGTTAGATAATAGTTGGAAATAATAGATTTTTGTTAAATAATTTCTGGATTCGACTGTGTAAGAATTTTTGCATCAACGTTTCGGATCACGCTTTGTGATCCATCATCAGGTTGAGGAAGAGAGCATAAGGAGTAAATTTTTCTTCGTCCTGATGATGGATCACAGAGTGTGATTCAAAACGTTGATGCAAAAATTCTTATACTATCGAATCCAGAAATCATCTAGCAATAATCAATATGGAAACATTGATGCAAAAATTCTTACACTATCGAATCCAAAAATCATCTAGCAATAATCAATATGGATTGTGAAAACTTGATATCATTTAATAATAGATTTTTGCAAGTCATATGTATTGTAGCCACACAGTGGATGAGTCTAATAAAGTTTAAAGGTTGGCTACATAATATTTTGAGATTAACGAATTATTGCAAGTTGAACGTATCATGATTTTACTAGGTTTAATAATATTAGAATTGTTAGGGTTGATTTTGAACTTAAGCTTGATTCATAAACGCAACTATGACTAACATAATTGAAGTTGAGTTTGTTTATCAAAATAAATATTCTAAAATATTGATGAGTAAATGATTTTTTTTCAAAAACCTTTTAAAAAATTAAAACATAAACATTCAATATTGTAAAATATTGATGAAACCTACACTTGTTTCAAACTTGGATGGGTAATCAGAGTGTGACTCCTACCTTCTCACCTCTTGCTTGCTTTTATAAAAAAGACTCATTTGTACATTTTAAATCACATCACATGCTTATGATATTTTATCATTTTGCATATTTTCATTTGCAGATTTTTTTTGATTTTGCAAGCAAATCTTGGCTGCTCCAACATGGTATTACAACAACTTTACAAATATAATCCCTTTCTCTCTTGAATTTGTGAGGGTTAGGTGAATCAAGTTTCAAAGGATGCATTTTGTAATAAAAAAGACGTCACGGTTACGCTCAAGAGGGCCAAGAGATGAATTTTGATATATAACACTTGGGTATTTAGAGATTTTTTTTTTCTATTTTTTGAGGCCCAACCATAGAGGGCAGTATGTAAATCTATACATCCACATAGTCTAGCGTACCATCTTGCATCAACATACTGATTTGTGCTAGTTTCTTGATTTGTGTGCTTCCTTGGCTTTTGTGCAACAATATTTTTAATATTTTTTATTTTTCATATCTTTTAATCATTAAAAAATTACCTTTTTTAGTTGCTAGTACAACTGTAGGCATCAAAGAATATTTTTTTAGTTTTGAGAATATCTCATCAGCTGACGTCAACATGATTTCATCATTTTTCATCCTCAATTTCGCCCCTTCATTGTTGGCTTGTTTTGATTTTTGGCTCAACTTTGTTCTCGGGCATCTAAATGCCTTTTTGAGTGTTTTCTTTCATTCTACATATTTTTCATCCTCTATACAGTGGTATAATTTTTTTGCAATATTATATATGTATTTTTTAAAAATTTAGATTTTTCAAGACACCCTACATAGTTTCTATTTTTGAAACTTTAGAGGGCTCGTTTGGGCTCATATGGGCTCCTTTTTGGGTCCCATTTTTTGAACTTGCATGATTTTTTGAGTTATATGCAATGGTGATGTTAGTTTTTCATGACTATCTTTCAAAATTTTAAATTTTGAGTATGTCTCTTTTGCGGTTTTGTACATCAAATCCACTTTGTGGAATCTGTAGTGCACTAAATAAAGTGTCATATCTTTGTATCTTTCAGGGGGGTCATAATTTGAATAATGGGGGTTTTCATTTCCTTAAGGTTTGAAAGGTATACTTAATATATATGTCTTCATTATCCACCTCATGACACAAAATCAAGTACGAACTCAAAATAAAAAAATGAATTCTCTAAATGCACTCATATAAGGTGCCACAACAACTAGATGTGTGTTCCTTAGGGAGGGAATTTTTTACTTACACTAAATTATAAAGTGTTATGGGGGTTGTGTAGTGCCTTGATTTGTCAGTACAATAATGGATCATTGTGATTCTTGCCTCGTGCGTGTGTGCCTTGATGCACACCATTTTTTAGTTTCTTGTACATCTTTTTGGGCTTGATGTTGGGTCTACATTCTTGTGCACACTTTTTTGTCGAATTTCAATTGGTCTTCCTATACCTCTTTCTTGTTAGCATTAAGAGGGAAATTATCACAGTGTTATGCTAATGCTTCCTTAGTTTCAATGAAGCAGTGGAGAAACCTTCTACTTTTCGGGGGGTCTCCTAAATATTCTATCTTTATCTCTCTTATGGGGGATTATTTCAATGGATCATATTTTGTGAGATTCTATTACTTACGTAGAGCACAATGATGCATATTTTAGTAGTGTAATACATGACACTCGTGCATTTATTGACTGTACCCCATAATCATAGTACTATCTGCATTTTCAACTTCACAAATTTTGATGCAAGCCTTTGTGCCATCTATGGATTCATTGTTGAGTAGTGTTCTACATGTTCACTCACGTAGTGTTTTGTATCTCTTATCTTGATCTAAATTTCTTAGAGTTTTGTTGATTCCACTAGACACCAGTTCATGTTTGGCATAGTTTACAACTTCAACATGATTTAGGAGTTCTTCATCATCATGTTGCTATCTTCATATGGCATCTTTTCAAGATGTCTTATCATTCACTTTCTCTCTTTTGGAGATGATTTTTGTTCCCATTGGTGTTTCCTCTTTTTCTCCATTTGTGAGAGATCATTATTGTACATGAGTGCCTTATCAGGCCTTGATGTCAAGACCCATATTTTCAGTATTTATCTTACTCCATAAGTATTGCTTAAGGGGGGTGTTAGTGTGAAAGGAGGTATTATCAAACTAGTAAGCTTTTAGCCTATTTAGTAGAGTCCTATTCACACTACACTAAATCTCACTTAGAGGTTATCTAGACTTTTTTATCACCTCATGTAGACTCACCAAATGTCTCAACACTTGTCTATAGAGTCCTAAAATTATTTCATACTTGGAGGGATAGTCAAAGTTTGACTCCTACCTTCTCACCAAGCTTCTTGATTTCCTTTATAAGAAAGACACATTTATACATTTTACATCACATCACATGCTATGATGTTTATTGTTTTACATATTTTCATTTGTGGATTGTTTTGAGTTTGCAAGGAAATCTTGGTTGCTACAAAAAATAAAAAATTCTTTATACACCACTATCAATCAACTCTTTCACATCATGTATTTAAGAAAACCGTGCACATAATCTTTCAAATAATATTTTTCTTAGTCTTTCACCTTATAAAAGAGATTTAAAAATAATTAATGATAAAAACTTCTTTCTAATTTATTGTACCTTCCAGCTCTTTCACACCAAAGCATAATCTACAACCTTTATGCATAACTATTAGATCTCATTTCTTTCTATTTTGGTTAGACTTCAATGCAAATGAGAATGGAATATTAGAAGTTTGAACACCAATTTTAGTTGCTACAGGGGAACATTAGAACTTCAACACCATTTTCATCCCTTATTAATGCATAAATAATTATTAATGTCTCTTCCAAGTAAGAGAGTGCACCACTTCAACTATAATTTCAATATTAAAGTCTAAAAAAATAGTGATTTTTTGTTAATAACTTCTAATGTAATTCAAAAGTAAGAAAACAAATTATAAGTTCAACACCATTTTTGTTTGTACCCTTGTGAAAATGTATTCTCCATGATTTAAGAAGACTCCTTGAGCATGGAAGAAATTATGGCATGATATAAACCATTAGATTTGATATCATGTTGAAATTTGAATGTGTATCTATTGTTAAAACTAAATCATATTACTCTCAAGGATAATAGCAAAATATGAAAATAATACTATTACTCATTTGAGGTATCTTTATAATGTGTTATGTTAATTTTTATAATTATTGCATTCTTGTATGTAAATTTCTCGAACTAACCTATAATAAACTAACTCCCAACTAATACAAACTAACTAAATGCTTTAATTATAATGTACTAACTCACTAAGAGACTTTACTCTAAAAATTAAACTTTAATTTAAAAAAAAAACTTGGAGTGCATACCATGAATTTGTTATTGCAGAAATACCATCCAACATATTATGTTTGATAGGAAATTTAAGTTGCTATGGATAAATTTCAAATCAAGAAATAATGCATGAAAATTTAATATTATTAATCCATGGGCTACCAAGATACTATAGCAATTGGTAAACAATGTAATTAATATCTTCCTCAAAAAAGTATTCACATTTTTATAATTTCCTATATTTTTTTTATTAAATGTTTACGTTTCTATAAAATTAGTTAACTAAATAAAATAAATTAGTTTTTAAATGTATTACAATGGGAAATACTTATTTCTATGTGAATTTTATGTATAGATAAGTGTACGAAGTTGGGTCACCATTCAATAGAAAAATATAAAGCCAAAAATTATCACATGAAACAAATACTTGGTAGCTTAAGTTACTCATGTACCTATTTTCCAAAATGGGATCTATTATGGATTACAAAATTGAACCTAAGTAGGTATCCATTATGAATGGAGGTAAATTCGCAATGGATATACATTACATGCATGCATATGAAATGAGAATATATCTATTTACTAACGTCCATCCATTATCCAAAACTATTATTTAATTTTTGGCCTATACCCATAAGTATATGCTTAACTATTTATGACAATGAAGAGAAAAGAACTAACAAAGACGAATGCATATCCATTCATGTAGACCAATAACTTCCCAAGCTTTACCTCTTCTCTCCATGTTTGCAAGCTAGGATTTTCTAAGGTACCTCTACTCAATTTTAGTGCATTTTTAGGTTGTTTGATTTTTAATAAATGTGTTAGAGTTAAAAAATGGGTTTTAAGGATTATAATTTACTAATTATGATTTATGCTTTTAATTTTAGGGTTTACAATTAAAAATGCAAACCATAAACCCTAAAGTGTATTTATTCAATTGCATTATATATAAATTTAAAGAAGGATGAAAATTGTATATAAACTATCTTTTAAAATATAAATGAGGGTTTAGAACTTAGGGTTTATGGATTGGGGTTAAAACATAAACCTTAGAACTATAAAAATTAAACCTTAAATTTTATTTATTTAGATAAAATATAAATAAGTTTAAATAATGGTAAAATTTGTATGTAAACTATTGGGTATGTACAAAGATGGGGGCCAAAAAGTGGCCAAATTTTTTTTTTGATTTGAAAATTAATAATGTGATCATGATATGGAAACCATAACATGCTCAAATTATAAAATTATTATGTTATGGTTTGATAGTGACAAGCCTAAGGTTTGGTGTTCACTAAGCCTAAACATGAACATATTATAATGTGATTGTGTTATAACATGCTCACACTTTCAACTAAATAAAATATAAAACAACCACAAGTCATTCATGCCATTTTCTTCATAACACAACCATGTTATTGTTCAAGCATATTTTGGGTGATTTAAAGCAATTTTATTGAAGGAATCATGTTGGGCCATGACATGCAAGAGGAAATTTAATTCAAATTTTCAGTAATTTTAGTTAACCTTAAATATATTTCAAGACTACAATAATTTGATTGATATTGAACCCTTGCCCTCAAATGAGCTAAATACCTCATAAAACTACATGGTTGAATCTTGATAGTAATATCATAATTTGACACATTGTGGAAAATACCTCCTACTTATCAATTGATGAGCTAAAGGGGATCTATGATGAATGGTTCATAAGGAACAACACTTGTTAAAGGTTTTGCAAATGGGGTTGCAAGCTGAGTGGACTTAATTTTGTGGAAAACTCCATGGTTAAGCACACTTGAGTTGGAGTAGTACTAGGATGGGCAACCTCCTGAGAAGGCCCTATGCTTCACCTCTATGAGAATCACCTAGATGCAATGAGTGCTAAGTGGAAATTCAATATCATGAGAGATGAGTTCTTGTGAACCACTACTCATGAAACATGGGTCAATGAGTTTGACTCGTAAAACTACATAGTTGAATCTTGATAGCAATATCATAATTTGACATGCTATGGAAAATACCTCATACGTATCAATTGATGAGCTAAAGGTGCTCTATAATGAATGGTTCATAAGGAACAACACTTGTTGAAGGTTTTATGAATGGGGTTGTAAGCTAAGTGGGCTCAACCTTGGGCAAAAATTTGTGGTTAAGCGTGCTTGAGATAGAGTATTACTAGGATGTGTGATCTCCTGAGAAAGACCAGTGCTTTACCTCTATGAGCATCGCCTAGATTCAATACGTATTAAGTGGAAAATTCATTATCATGAGAGATGAGTTCCTATGAACCACTACTCATGAAACATGGGTCCATGATTTTGACTTGTAAATCTACATAGTTGAATCCTAATAGCAATATCATAATTTGACACACTATGGAAAATACATTCTACTTATCAATTGATGAACTCAAGGGGATCTATAATCAATGGTTCATAAGGAACAACACTTGCTGAAGGTTTTGAAAATGGGGTTTCAAGCTAAGTGGGCTTAACCTTGGGGAAAAATTTATGGTTAAGCATGCTTGAGCTGGAGTAATACTGGGATGGGTGACCTCTTGGGAAGGCCCAATGCTTCACCTTAGTGAGCATCACCTAGATGCAATGATTGTTAAGTGGACCATTCATTATCATGAGTGATGGTTCCTATGAACCAATACTCATGAAATATGGGTCAATGAGTTTGAATCATCAAACTACAAAGTTGAGTCCTGATAGCAATATCATAATTTGACACACTATTGAAAATACCTTCTACTTATCAATAAAATATTTAATTAGAAATGAAAAGTATAATCAATCATGAATTTAAGTTTCCTTTAACATGGAATTAAATATGGTTTACCATGAGTGAAGCTTATAGCATGTACCATAGATTTTTCAAGGAAATTATGAGGAAATATATTTAAAAGACATATATAGCTCTTAGAATAGGTTTAGCCTTGTTGATTGTTTCATCATTGGAATTTGGGTTGGAAATTTGAATACCAGGGTTCCAAGAGAATTCAAAAGAATGAATGGTGATGGAATCATAATAGAGCCTTTCTCTTGTGACCTTATACACAAAATTACCACCATCTGGAATAGATTTGGAAGGGGTGGTCTATCTTATTTATTAGAAGACATGCATAGATTTGAACTAGTGCTAATACATGCCACCAAATATTGGAATGTGAGATTTATCTATGTCAGAGGCATCTCTTTTGCTATTTTGGTGGATTTAATTTCCTAGGTGATAGGCCTCTAGATGGAAGGGATGAAATCACAAAAGAAAATAAATCAAGGAATCAAAGGCACATGGACACTTTCTTTCAAAAAGGTAAAAATGTTAGTAGATTCAAAAATGGTTTTAGCAAGAATGAATTGCCCAAAACATGGGATATCTTTGTAGTGGTCCTCTTTAGATTCTTTAATTTAGATGGAAGATACAAGATATTTTACTTCTATCACTTTCTTATGTTGAATCACTTGACATTGGGTTAGAATGAGCTTTTATTTTTTCCTTTTAATTTGTTTAGAATAGTTAGTGGTCATTGTTTTACTTGGAAAAGTTGACATGCCTCTTCACCAATGGATTGTTTATTATTTGTATTAATTCAAGCTTGTGAATATTGTTGCCCCTTCCTTATACCCTAAAGTTGTTAAACCTTCCAAAATTTCCTCTAAAAGTGGGATGAACCTTTCTCTTGGTACCACTAAAGGTCCCTCCAATATTCTAGAATAAAGAAACCACATATTGGTGGCCGAAACCCTTGCCTATCAATAATCCCAAAGACTCTCCAAGATTTTTTGTTACCAACAACCCTAATTTGATCACTATGCAACCAAAGGACCTCAATGATAGAGATAGGGTTATAATTTTTTGATACCCTCGACCTCCCAACCTATAGAAACCCCTATTATCAATAATAATAGTTTAAGAAGGGGAAAATGATAAAGATTTGAGCTAGAGTAGCCCTCTTCCAACTTGTAGGCTAGTTCATGGTTTGATAATTGAATGACCCCCATCAATTCTATAAAGAAGGAGGATATTATTTAACAGACATAGCCAAAGGATAATATAAATCCTAGAGATAATCCCTACTACCAAAATTGTAATAATCTAAAATTGAGGATGTAATCCCTTAATATAGCTTCAACCTACAAAAAAAATCTTGAATTGGTTCATTTGGTAACTACAAAATCTAAAAAATAGAATGTAGGAAATTAAAACAACTCAACATAAGGAGTTTAAAAAATTTGATTGCAACAAGGTGATCTTTGACTAGGATTTATGTGTTGAGATAAATTGTAGGATTTGAGAAATACAAATCCACAAAACCCAAAGAACACCTGCATGCAAGAAACCTGTCACAGAGAAAGAGAGAGAACAAAACAAGGGTTTTGGCTCTAACAATGTGCAAGATGTATTATCAGAGAAAAAATGAATCAAGAGATATACAATACAAGAGATCAATCCTTATAAAAGTAGATCAAAACCAAAAGGAAAACCGAACCCTAAGGTGAGTGCATTTAATAATTAATATTAATTATTAAATGACTAATATATGTGCATAAAGTGAAGTATTAAGAGGAGAGTAAAGTTAATTAATTACTTTACTCTAACACCCCCCCTTAAGATGAGCTACAATACAGCTACAAACAATGCAAAAGAAAGCAAAGGAACTACAATGCAACAGTGGGTCCCGACAACATGGCCTAATCAGGTACCCGAATACAACTAGATCTCTATAAAGCGAAGAAATAGAGAAAACCTCATGGGAAAAACTCTACTCCAAAAGAGAGAAAAGAAAGGAATGAAATGCACTAATGAAAGAAGGATAGGAGGTGGATTACATGATACCCCCCATAGAGAACTTCTATCATATAAGTACATATACAATGGTCTCCATAGGAGAGATAGAAAGAGAGAAGAAGGCCCCCCCACAATGAAGAAACTCCTGTCACAATAGTAGATGCCTGATGTAGAATCCAAAAAGAGATCCTGAAGTGGAAAATGATATTCCTCCCCTTGGGAAGAAACAGATCCAAAGGATGATGTCGAAGAAACCCTATGAAGAGTGATGAACCAATCTGTCTCAAGATGTGTGCCATGATAGGATGCTAAAGAATCTCGCTGTCTGAACTAAAAAAAATGATGTCAAATCCAAACAAATGTGGAGAATCCTGAAATGCAACCTTTGAATGCACTGATAATGGTGGGAATACAGTGATAACTTAACTGTCAAGGTAGAGGAGATGAATGTCCTCAAAATAATCCTCTAAATCTGCAATATAGGACTCAACAAACAAGAAAGATATGTCTGCAAGATAAGAGTCCAAAGTAGCTATGTCTGGAAGGTGAATGATGCCCTGCTACACTGAATCAGGAATAATAGGAGATGTTGATGAAGTCTCAGTCTGAAGAGTAGGAACTGTGAGACAATCCTCTGATCCATTAGAATATGTAAGGGTGTCTAAATACTCAAGTTCCTTTAAAGTATCATGATCAAAGGGTGTATTCTCTCTCCAAGCAATGGGTAAGAGATAATCTAAAGCAAGATCCTCTAGGAATGGAGAGAGATTTGGGTCTCCATAGATCTCCCAAAGACGTGTCCAAAGTGGGTGCGAACAATCAATGCCTGACATAGCCCACACAGTGTCATCATCAACACTAGATAGTATAAGTCCTACTATGTGATCTCTAATGATATCTCATGCTAATTTTCCCTTTGAAGTGGATGGTTTAGGTATGAGATCATACAAATAAGGCAAAATATTAAGCCACCTACAATGTGTAAGTATACCCTTTGCCCATGACTCATAATTACCTCGTTCCAGAATAACAACTGAAGGGTGAGTAGAAAAACCCATGATAACTCTTCAACTTAAAACATCTGAGAAAACTAACCTTACAACATGTAGATCAAATTAAATAGACCATCCCATGTAAACAGAACCCATGAAGGTGCCAGAATGTCCAAGTAATTGAGCAATGTGTAAAAACACACAAAGCTGAATTAAATTTACTTGGTAATTTTTCTAATGAAATAGACTGTAGATATGGAAATATCACTACAACAGCTTTCCAATGCCTATTTGTTTACGCAAAAAGGAGTCCAGATGCGAAAGTTATGCCCCCGGAAGCGCAAAAAACATGTTTTGGCTTTGATTGTGAAAAAATGCAACCAAACTAAAAAATTTTGAAAAAAATTCTACACCATCAGGACGGGCTTGGAGCCAGCTTTCCAACTCCTATTTTCATTTGAAAATCTAAGTTAAAACATCCATTTTACACCCGATTTCGTAAAATAGCTCCAAAAAGGCCAACAAGGTCCCCAAAGCCCTCAGGGGCTAAAAAAAATAGAGCCCTTGGTCATATGCAGGACTAGGGGCGGGCATTCTGGCACCTAGGGCAGAGTCCCTGGTCACTCACGTGATCAACTGTTGAAGTTTAAAGCCCTTAGGGGCTATCAACAGGTGGCTGGCAGTTAACTGCGGGCGGTGACAGCTAATCGCTGCCTACGACGGTGGCCAGGCGGTTACTCGGTGGCTCCACTGGCTGGAGTGGCTGGCGAGTGGCTGCCTAGTGGCCACTCGGTGGCGGCCCATAAATACACTGGCTGCACAATTTTTTTATTTTTTGTTTGAATTTTTGGACCTTGATCTGCATGCCCCGGGGCCGTACGACCTTGGGGCAAAATTTGTTTGCCTTCTAGTGCAACTGTGTCCAAATCAGACGTGTTTTATATGAAAATAGGGGTTTTTAGATGCTACAAGCTCAACGATGGGGTTCGTTTGAGCTCAAAGTGCTCCAAAAAAGAGAACCCCCTATTCCAAATAAAAAATAGAAGACAAACACAAATCTGATTCAACCAAAACCTAGATCTCTAATTCTTTCAAAAAATGAACAAGCTACAGTAGATCTGGCTCTGATACCATGTAGGATTTGAGAAATACAAATCCACAAAACCCAAAGAACACCTGCATGCAAGAAACCTGTCACAGAGAAAGAGAGAACAAAACAAGGGTTTTGGCTCTAACAATGTGCAAGATGTATTATCAGAGAAAAAATGAATCAAGAGATATACAATACAAGAGATCAATCCTTATAAAAGGAGATCAAAACCGAAAGGAAAACCTAACCCTAAGGTGAGTGCATTTAATAATTAATATTAATTATTAAATGACTAATATATGTGCATAAAGTGAAGTCTTAAGAGGAGAGTAAAGTTAATTAATTACTTTACTCTAACATAAACAAGTTCTCCAACATGTTCAATTATTGGAAATTTTTTAACCAAAGGGTTACTGTGCTCTAGATAATTGAAGAGGATGTAAAGATAAACCTTACTAAAATTATGGATTTTAGTAAAAATATAATTAAGAATCTACTACTAGTCTATTTATCCTCAAAAATGAACTTTAGAAGAGAAAACAATAGGCAATTGGTGATGGACTAGCTAATAGGACTAGGGATATTAAAGCCACTAACCCAAGGCTTGGTATCATTGAAGTGAAGATATTCTAGAAAGCTCATTTGAAGACCATGTCAAATTATTAACCAAATAATGTCATACAAATTATCACCTTAAGAAACTAGCTACTCTTGAATAAGATCTCGTTAAATTCTTGTTGAACTCTTTCTAGGCTATACTAATGTATACATAGTTATGATTGAACTCACATGTGGTAGCATAGAAGGTGTAAGGAATAATGTAATGATAATAAGGGTTGAAACTATGAAGAGTAGGAGAGAGAGAGAGACAGGGGGGGGAAGGTTGGAACTTTTTTGGAACCACTAACCCACATTAATATCATTAGTATAAATAAAAAATGAAAGAAAATAATAATGCACTCAAATAATTTTTTTTTAAAAACTACATAATATACTTACAAAATTTATGTAATTTATATTTTCATTTCACCAATTCAATCCAATAAACCATGTATATCCTCTTTTCCCTTTATGGTGTTAGGTATTATTTCGTAGTTAAACTCAAACTTTCCACAAGTTCTTATTCAATTGTCTATCCAATATTTGATCAATTGAACATTATATGCCACAACAAGGTTAGAATAATGAAGATTGTTTTTTATGTCTATCAAAGTCCTTGAATAATCATACATTGGACTTCTTCATTTGGTACCTTCTAATCCATGTTCCAATAGCAACCACTACCCCCATAGGAAACTCGATGTATTCTCAATCTATAGTAGGGCTTGCAAATTTCTTATTTTCCTCAACACAATGACATAAAGTAATATTAATATACTCCTTATTCATTATATTAATTCATAATAACTACATAAAGATACCCTATATTTCATTATACAAAAACTATTAATTCAACAAATGATACAAAAATACTATATAATAAGATAAATTATTAATTAATTTTAAATAATATAGCTATAATACCTTGTTGAACTAGATTTAAAATATGGTCAAAGTTAATTGAAAATTCCATCTCCATAAGTTGAAGTACTCTTGGAAGTTGATACACCTCTAGTGGGATTAAATTTCTAGCACACTATTTATTGATACTCTTTTGACTCACACTCATTCCAAGTAAAATCTATACATGAACATTTAAGTATGTCATTTTCCTCGTATTAATAGTCCATAAAATTGTATTTAAGCTTCTCAAAGTGTGAAACTCACTCAATCCTAACACTATACAATAATATTTATAATTAATATTGCTAGCTTCTTCTACTAACTAAAAACCTATGAACTATATAGTTACTTTTATTACTTCCAAACCCACTATAGAGTTACACCATTCAACAATGGATGCTATATCTATCAACTTCACATTGCCTTTTTAATTCAACTCTTCTCATGATAAGAATATTTTAATACATGCTCCTACACCATTGTGCTCCCATTTTCCATGCCTAACCTCAAAGAAATATCATAATTCCAAACACCACTCATAATATGTATCCTACTTAACTAGTAAAAAATCTATGAGTTCTTGAATTTGTATTTACAATTATCTTACCATTTGATATGTTGACCATTTATATGATGTTTTTTTACTAAAATTATCATAGAACATCTAAAAGAAACTTTGCATGATCTATGTAGACTATGTGTGATCATCATTAATATAAAAATGATCCTCCATTAAGATCTTTCTATCTTCCATTGTATTGTCAAATGCATGAATGAAAGTTATACACATAAATATAGTAACCTAAGTATAATTGTATTAATATTATTGAACTTCATTCTATGATTGTAGCATATAATTCTCTCCAAATCCTACAATTGACATAATATTATGAAGAGAAAATGTTTCTTTTCAAAATTTTAATTGTAACTCCAACCATCAAGCTCTATGTATACGTCTTGTTGTAATTCCAACCATAACTATTTATTTATATGTCTTACATACTCATACATTATTTTCTCTAAAAAATAGCCATAAAATTTAATACTCTTATTTCTTCACTCACTAATTCATACCTCTTTTATTCTCTACCATCTTTTGAAGTGTATACCACTAACTTATATTTTTCAAAATTCACTATTCATTTCTAATCACATTTGTTTTCTTTATGTGTACATATTTAAAAAAAAAATTCAAACCACAAAATACTATCATATGTTCCATCCAAAAATGATTTTAATTTTTTTATCCATATACTATTTCACAAAAAACAATTCAAAATATAATTTCTTGTCAATCTAGGTGGAGATTTTTATCATACATTTCAACAAAATATTATTAGTATACAAAGAAATGTGTATATATTAAAAAAAATAATGCATAAAAAATCAATGTGGACTCAAAAACAAGTTGTGTGTGTGAGATTTATTTTAATATAAACTATTTTTCATTTGAAAAATACCCTCAATTAATTTTTAATTAAAAATAAATCTACAAATTTAGACGAAAAATATGTTTGAGCCATATTCAAAAGATGCTTTAGATGTGGTTTGTAGTTTTGATAGTCAATTATTCTTCTTACAACATATCTATGAAGAGATGATAATCTTTTGTTGGATTTAAAAAATAATAATAATAATAATTCAGGTATTAATTTATATTTCCATGAGAGTCTACTAGAGAATTCTCATAGTTCATTGCTACTTGCATCCTCATCTCTTTCACATGTCTCAACAACTTTCATTAGTGTTTTTTATTTATTTTTACTACTTGTTTTTTTCCTTATTAAGGGACATTTTTTAATTCTATTACTTACTATAGTTGACGTAGTTACATGTCATGTAGAATTACTCTTTTTTGCATGAGGTTGAACCCATTGTTTGATATGTGTCGATTGGATTTTTAAATTTTATTTTTTTATGAATAGGCAACTATCTATATTAATATAAAGATAAAGTTACATATTCACAAAAAAAGATGGGTGGTAAGAAGGTACACCCTGAGAGTCACATGGACATAGCCCAGAAAAGCCAAAAAATCAACCAGTCACATGGGCCGGGCCCAAAAGTCCATGATTACAAAACATATAAAAAAGGGCCATTAAGCAGCCAAAGCAGTGCCAACAGATCCAGGAGGGTCTTTGTCATCCAAATTCTCCCCCATACATCAGCGGGGTCTAGAGTGACATCAGGAGGAGGACCCCAACCATCATTAGTATCTTTTTCCTTCTCTTTATCTTTATCCTTGTGCCGAGGCAAAATTGCAAGCCCCAAACACAAAAAACCTTTGCCAGAATTTGGCCAACCAGAGCCAGAGCAGGAGTGTCATCAGAGTGCCACCCGGAACTGCCACCACCGTTCTTCGAAGCACCGCTAGAGGGCCACCCCTGGATAGCCCACAAGGAACGAGAGCGGGTCCATCGAGGAGGGCGAGAATCCTGCCAAAGAGGAGGCTAAGAGCAGGGACGTGCATAACCACTTCGCTGTCAGCCCGAGAAGGTGATCGACTGCGGGAGGAGATGGGCGAAGTAGGCACAAGAGCAATAGTACATGAGGCATTACCCCAGTGGTCCAGAAGCACTTGCAAGTGAGCAACCTCAAGTGCAACTTTATTAGCTTGCACCTGAATCTGTAAGAGCACATTAGAACAAATAATAGCTTTAGCATATAATGAAACATTAATATGCATTTGAGAATGAGAAAATATGTAGGAATTTTTGTCTTTCTAGATATTGAAGAGGATCATTTCCACTCTGAAAGTGTGCCAAAGCTGGGTATACTTAACAGGAAATCTGGGCGAGTCTCCCAACAGAATCATATGCCAAGAGAAAGGCTCTAGCCTAAAGGGTCGAAAGAAGTCATGAATCCAAGTCCAAAAATGCTATGCTCTAGGGAAAAACCAGCTTAAAAGTCTCAACTTTCCCACAAAAAGGGAAACGAGGGTCCTAAACCCCCCAGGTGAACAAGCCGAGAACCCATAGGCAAGCCTTGGAAAAAAATACACCAAGAAAAGTGGGAAATTTTCAGCTCAACACTTGTATACCAAGTCACAACAAATCTTTTATGCCAAACATGAGTGGGAGATTGAAGAAGCCACCTCTAGTTTAGACTCTGAATCATAGGAGAATGTGGTGAAAGCCACCTATAACCAAGCCTAGGCTTGTAATTCCTGAAAGGGGTGTCTGGGTACCACTTCCAGTCCTTCCACCAGGGTTTGGTCCCACGAATTCCAACCTTATAAAGCATCTCTGCAAGAATAGCATTCACCAGATCATCAAAAGTTGCATGGTCCTGGTTATGAAGCTTGTAAAGGGCACATAATTCTTCCCAGTGCATGATACACATTGTGGGTCTATGAAATATCTGTTGCATGGTTTGGATATCCTTTTTGTGGAATCTGAGCACCTTAAGCCAAGGTGACTTAGCCAATGGCTGACCATTCCTAGCAAAAATAGGCAACCACCAAACATTCGGTTGGTTAAGTGAAAGCCCATCAAGGAAACTAGAGCCAGCCTAATGAAGCCAAGGTTTGACTTCCTCGCAGGCTCTCCAAATGCTTTTGGCCACAAAAGTCCCCATAATTTGGAATGGTTCCTCCATGACCAGAAGGGTTTGAAAGCCAATCCCCTTCCAGGCGGGTCTATGAATAGGAAATTCTAACTAAATACAATGTTTGAGAAGAATTTTCTAGGCCTCATCACCAGTAAGAGCACTGATTATCCATTTGACACAAAAGGCAATCCCTTTTCGTTGAGTGGAGAGCAACCCAAGCCCTCCAGAATCTCTGGGAAGGTAGAAAAACTCCTAGGAAACACGGTGAAACCCTTTGTGGGAATCAACAGAGGCCCAAAGAAAATCTTGGAGCAATTTTTTAAGCTTGTCATAGGGAGCTTTTGACGAGGCCCAACTAGAAGAATAATAAACCTGGGTAGCTGCAAGAACCTTGGAGCACACTTGGAATTTCCCTGCCAAAGAAAGGGGCTTAGTAATCTAGTAAGCAAGCTTTTGCTCAACCCTGGAAAGAACAACTTTCCATAACTCAGCCAGGGACACCTGGAAGGCAAAGGGAATGCCTAAGAACCAAAAACTTTCTCCTGGCCCAATCCATTTCCAATTATACTGTTGAAACCAAGGACAAGTGGGAAGAATAGACTATCTATAGCACAAATTTTTATGCCATTGAATGGAAAATTCGGAAGTAAGACAAAAAGTATTAAGACAATCCAGGGCTACTTTAATATTTTCTTCTTCCTCCAGGAGAGTGAGGAAAGAATCATCAGTAAAATGGCCATTAACCAACTGAGCCTAAGAGTTAGGCAACAAAATTCCCTTGACACGCTGTTGGAAAACCACATTGGCCAAAAGGCAACCAAATCCTTCAGTAGCAAGAACATACAGGGAAGGGGCAAGTGGGAAGCCTTGCTGAATGGAACGAAAGAGTCCAAAGGTAGAAGATTGACGACCATTAATGGTGATACAAGCAGAGGCATATGTAAAGAGCATTCGAACAATTTAAATAAAATTAGGACCAAAACCCAAATCTTATAACATAGCAAGAATAAAAGGCCATTCAATATAGTCATAGGCCTTGGCAAAATCAATTTTGAAAAAAATGGCTTTCTAGTTTGAATGTCTGGCCCATTCCATGCCTTCCCAAATAGTAATAATATTATCTAGAATGAACCTGAATTTGATAAGCCCAATTTTCTTTGGGCACACAATATGAGGTAAAAGATGGTGGATCTTCAGAGCCAAAGCCTTGGCGATGATTTTGTAGGAGGCATTGAGAAGCGTGATAGGCCTCCAGTTGCAAATATCCTCAGGATCACCAGATTTAGGTATGAATTTTATATTTCCTTTGTTTATTAAGTTATCTAGAGATTTAGCATGAAAAACCTCTAAGTAAACATGATTATATAGATCTTGCCCAACATAGTCCCAAAGGGCCTTGTAAAACTCACAAGGGAAACCATCAATCCCCGAGGCTTTGTCATCAGCCATGGAATGAACAACTTCCTTGAGGTCATCAATTGTTAACAATTGATCACAAAAATTTCTCTGGGCTGAGGAAAGCCTATTTGGCACAACAACAAGGAAATCCTGGAGGGCTTGTTGTCGCATAGGCGTGGGTTCCTATGTAGTGAAAACCTACTCATAATGACGCACAAAGTCCTGGAGAATTTCAGGAAGCTCAGAGAGCACCCAAATGCCATCTTTGATTTTTTAATGCTTGGGGATGAGTGCCAAAAAAAACTCTTTGGAGGCACAATCACCAATTTTTAGCCAGTGTAGCTGGGCTTTGATCTATGCACCTCTGGCAGCATAGTTATCTACAACTTGCTTTTTGTGCCTTAATTCCACCACCTTGACTTGCAATGATGGGGAAAAAGGGTTTTCTACCAAATCCTCAGTAGTTGAGCGTAGGTCAGCGGTGGTAGCCTCATAAGAACACCCTGAAAAAATAGCAAGTTGGTGCCCATAAATGCGCAAAAATCTAGCTATGTGTGTGATAGCATCATTCCACCAAGTAATCCAACCTGTATGATGAGCTGACCTGCACTCCAAATTCTAGACTCTACGAATGTGGGCCAGGGTAGGCTTGTGACAAAGCAAAGATGTGTTAAAAAAGAATTGATTTTTACATGTGTGAGGCTATCAAGTCTCCCATTCAATGTGAAAAGAAATGGGAAGTGGTCTAAAAAAGTCACATCCACTAACGACTTAATCGGGAGAGAAGAACTATTAAAAGAGAAAAAAGATTGAGCTGAGATCATGACATGATCAAGGCACTTAAATATCCTATCAGAACCAGCCCTATAATTACACCAAGTGTGCTAGAGAGAATGATAATGGCGGCGACCAATATTAGGATCAAAGAGCCCCAATTTATTGCACATGTAAAACCACGCCTCCCTTTTGCTAGCTGCCCATTTGAAAGGCAAGGTACCATCTTTTTCATATGCCATCTCAATCGTATTGAAATCCCCACACAGTAACCAAGTAGCAACTAGCAATGAATCAACAACCTAGAGCCAAATCAAAGAGCATTTCACAACATCATTAGAAGCATAAACATTAATAATCCCAAAGGAATGATTATCGATGTTGATAAGGATCTAGATGAGTCAATGAGTGGGATTAGACCCGTGCTCGACCACAAAAGAGTGCCATCATGGGGATAAAAGGGTGATAGCTCCGCCACGCCCAACATCATGAGCAGTGCAAAACATTTTACTGGCTGGCCAAATAAAATGACAAGCTAAAGCAAACAAAAAACCATAAATTTTAACTTCTTGGAGACAAAGCACTTCAATACCAGAATACTTACTCAAGGTATCCCTGATAGAATACTTTTTGGAGAGGCCCGTTAGACCTTAGACATTCCATGTGAGGAAATTAATGAATGAAACTCCTCCATATCATAGGAGTCCGGTTCCTCTTCATTTAGAGAAGAGAAACGATTCTGTAAAAAAATTGGTGGAACTGACCCAATCTGAATAGGAGAGGAAAATATATGCTTTTCTTGCATGTATTCCCCTTCTTCCCTTGGTGGAGAAGGACTACGAGACAACCTTTGAGCTCCCGATATGGGAGGAGAAACATTTAGCTATGCTATTATGACAGTAGCGAGTTGAGGCGTTGCCTTTGGCCTAGGCTACAACGGAACATTATCAGCCCCAACAGGAGCTTCCTTCCCCTTCATTGAAGGGTTTGAAACAACTTTCGCAGGTTTGGAGGCCGACCCAGAACCAGTGGACTTATTCTTGCGGTTCATAACCGTAGTCCATTTTTCATCAGTTTTGGTAGCAGAAGCATCCGTCAGACGAGGTTTATTAGCAAATCGTGGTGGAGAAGGTGTATGAGGCACTACCAAAGGGTAGTCCTTGATCTCGTGGTCTACGAACTAACACCTATAACACGTGTTGGGAAGATTAAAATAAGTGACCTTATGGGTATGTCAGAGAGCTCCAATTTGAATATCAATGGAGTCTTTCAAATCTTTGGAAAGGTCCACTTCCACATAGACCCTTTTCTGGGGTTGGGCCTGAAAGAACCTATCGGGCTCAATGCAAATCACCCTCCCCAACGAGGACACAATATGATTCAAAAAAGGCACACAAGGAAAGGGTAAACTAGTAAACTCAATCCAGAACGGGACTTGCAACTTGGTGTCATCCAAGACAACAAAATCCTTGGTCCATGTTTGGAAAACCAACAAAGAAGACATGACATACTAGGGACCATGGGCTAAGATAGCCTCAACATGATTGACCTCTGCAAAGCGGAACAAAAAGAAACCCTTAGTTAAATTTTGGACCATATCAAGGTGGACCCCATGAGGGAACCAAGCCTTGCTCACTCACTCCTTAAGCACACTTTCAGGGGGAGTCCTCCCAACAAAATATCCAACAAGGGTATGTTGCTCAAGCCATTGACAAGCAGAATCAAAATTTGGTAAAGGAAAAACCACATCAGTTGGGGAGTCAGAACACTTACCTCATGAAAGACTTTCAAAAAAAATTTATGGGGTCGTTTGTTCAAAGGAGTCATTGAGCAAAGTCGACAAACCGCTAACACCAACATGAACTACTGGGTTAGAGCCGGTTGAAGGCATATTGAAACACAAAAAATGCATTAAATGCGGTTGTACACACAAGAAAAGATGAGTTTCCTGCGCAGTAAGCACAGTATGATGCAAGAGGGGCCAAGAGTGACCATAGATACCACAAAACCCTAGCAGAGCTCATAGACCTTTCCTCGACTTGCATTCCTTAAAATAATTTTTCACTATTAGTGTTTTATGTTATTAGACCAATGATCTTCATAGTAGGTCTAAAATTAATTTTTTGTCATCATTTCAATAAATATTTGATATATTCCTATTTTATTTACTTTTAAAAAAAAATTATCCATATTTAATTAACACTTCTTCTATTTTTATATTCAAGAATCTTATCAATCTTTGGTTTTAGAATGTTCTCATCAATTTTAGTTAAAAACTTAAGTTTTTTATTTAAAATTATGGGCAGTTTTCTATTGATTCACTAGATAAATTTTGTTGCTTTTGTATAAAATTTATTTATATTCAAAATTTAGTAAGTTTTGTGTGTTTTCAATAGGTTCATCAATTGGTGTAACGTCTAAATTTATGTTTGAAATTGTATCATCAATGACCTTATTTCATTATTTATTGGCAAATACGATGTACCTTCAAATTTATGATTCAATTTATTAAATATACAATTTTTTTACATTTGGTGCATTTATTTCTTCAAATTTTTCTCTTCCATGGCTCCAATAGATGCTTCAAGATCTAATTAAATTGGTAAAGATGTTATAGCTTTTACTATATAGTTCAATTTCTTATTTTCATAAATTCATCTCATTTATTCATTTTTTTTTTTGCATTCTTGGCTTCACACTCCTTTGATGTTTGAGTTTTTTCTCATTTCCTTGGCATGATGCTAAATTTCATATCAATCTAGCATATTTTTTTCAAAATAATAAAAATAATGATTAACAATTTATCAAATTCAAAAAAATATATAATTAGAATGTTTTATATCAATTCAAGACAAAATTAGTTAGTTTTGTCAAATAATAGTTCAAATGTATCAAAATATAAAAACAATGATCAATAATATCAAATTTAATTAAAAACATGTAATTATAATATTTTATGTCAATGTGAGAAGAAAAATGAGTTAGTTTAGTCAAACACTTATTGTAATTCCTCAAAAGAATGCAAAGTGTGATTGTATGTCACAAAATATGTAGATCACATGAAAAAATAGAGCATCTGGGTCCAAAATCATAGATTTAATAGACTATTGGTCTAATTTTGTGCAAAATAAAATACACACATAATATAGGGTTGGATTTTCCTTGGACATCCAACCTAAATGACTAGAACTATACATCACACACCCAAATACATGTTTTTTTATAGAAAACATACAAAAAAGTAAATGTTGAGCATGCTCTCTATTAGGTTTACACATTTTTTGATGTTATTTAAAAAATGTCACAATGATGTCAAGCTCTCTATTACCTTTCATAAAAAATTTCTAAAATTTGAAAATATTAATGTTTCCATCTAAAAAATTTAGTATCATTTTTTATCCACTCATCTAAATTTGAAGTAAATTATATTTTTACATTTGAGACTCCATTCTATACATATTTATGTTTTTAATTTTCATTTGATTTTCAATTAATTTTCAAGATACCACACTTAATTTTTTATTTTTCAAAATGTTTCCACTTTGGAAATGAGTTAAAAATTCTACATTTATTAAAATTTATAAAAAAATAGGCATAAGCTACATGATATCAACTAATTTTTTACTAAAATTATTTTTGAAATACTTTTAAAAAATCAATGTTTTAGAGGTGGAACACCAAATGCCATGTTTTTTTCAAAAATCAGACCACTTTGTATGATCCTCCTATTTAAACTTCTTTATGTCCAATATAAATAAACAAATAATAGTTTAGACATTAGATTATAAAAGATAATAGTCTTGTTCTTATCACATCTTCGAAATTTGAGCATGGTTATCTTGAATTTCTCATCCAAGATCAATTTTTGTTGATCTAAAAAAATTGACCACTTTTGGCCCTTTTTTGGTCCCCCATGTCCATGCACTTACGTTATTTGAATTTTTTTTTTATGGTTTAGAGATTAAGTTCAAACCCTAAACCCTAAACCTAGTCTTATACTTCTACTTTACAAAACTATTTATAAGGGGAACTTTCATGATTAGATAATTAGGATTTATTATGCTAAGATGATTTAAGGACTTAGAAACGTAGAGTTTTTTTTTTATGCATTCTCATTTGATTTGGTACACAAAAAGCTAAGATTTGAATGAAAATATACCAAAATCTAGTTGACTATTAAAATACTATAAGTGACTCCCAACAATAAAGGGTGAAATTGAATTTTTGGATTCTCTAAATATAATGGTGAGCTAAATATAATTTACTCCACCAATTACCAAAAATGAACATGAATCCTTGATTCTTAATGGAAATGAGTATTGCCTGGATCACCACAAAGAATTTGGTACATTGTAAGATTATGGAATAGTATATAATTCACTCTAATATCATGAAAACATTTATCAATGGGGAAAATGAATATAATCTTCATGAAAAAAGTGGCTCCAATAGGTAAATCTTAAAGACAATAAAAAATTATAGAATTCTAATACCATTATTTTGATTGGAAAATGAGACTTTGACACTTTGTTGATATTGTGCCAATAAAATAAATTCTAAAAAATCTAGGATTGTTGAGTTCGATATTTAATATCATTTGTTTTGCTTCTCCATTTTTTAATATGGGATTATTATTTTGTAAGTTTTAGATCATTGAAGTTTATATGATTTTTCTTCTTGTAAGCATTTTTTTGGGATTCAAAGATTTGTTATGTGTTTTGTGAGAAAAAAACAATCTTGGTTGATCTACACATAATTTATGGTGGTCATCTTTGTTCTTATAAGTTACTTTCTTTTCTTTGAGAGCTTGCATTATCTTGACATATGAGATATATTAAGTTGGCTATCACTTAGGTGGTTCTTGTGGTGTTTTTATGAAAGTTCTCAAAAACTTGTGATACACATAGATTCAAAAACCTTCTCACTCTTTATTTTACTTTCCCTTCTCTCTCTTTGATTTTTATTAATTTCTTTATTAGTGTAGGTTAGATTAGATTAGATCTTTTAGATTTATTTTCATTGTTCATTTGGAAATCTAATAAATAAATAATTATTGAGATCCTCTTTTCTTATGTAATGAGTTTACAATACTCTTGGGTAAGTAGACCACTAGACCTCTTGAATATAATGACAAAACATAAACCTCTAGATTACCCACATGTGCCTAGGCTAGGTGATAGACCAAACTTGGGGAAAGCAACTTCCATTCAAGGGAACATAGTCTAATCTACTCAAGTTGGTGTGTTCAACAATGCATCAAAACCCCCTTTATCTTTGGGTTGAATGTAATAAATATAAGAAATGGAAATAATTCATTTCTTATTACCACACTGGCTAAGATAATGCTTCTAATGAGCCGAGTTAATTTATTGTAACATGTTTTAAAGGGAAGATAGTAGGAAGATATGAAAATATGGATCACTAAGAGAACCTTATTAGCTCTATCTAAATTTTATCAACCATGGATAATAACTTGTTCTAGTTGAGAAACTTGACTTTTCATTTCTTAAGGGACCAATTCCACATGCCTTTAAGAGACCTCCAATCTAAAGGGGATGCCAAGTTATCTTGATATAGCCCTATATTTCATCTTATTCCACTTTGACATGATTCAAGCAAGGTATGATTAGGTTTGATCATTAAGAAATAATTTTTTTGTATATCTAGAGATTTAAACCAAACATATATATTAAAAAGGTCTAAAAATCAAAATTGTAAATTGGCTTTGTCAATAGAATTTTTTATTCAAACAATGTTGAATGTTGCCATCAGAAAAATAAGAGTTGAGGGAAGTTGCATTGTTACCTGGATATCCTTTTGATCAAATAGTTAGAATGGGAATTTTTTAGTAGATATCCACAAGTGTCAATAGATAAGACATAGAGAAAGGGGTATGGAGGATAGCCTTGCCTTATAGATTTTTCAAAGAGAAATTTGGGAGAAATGAAACCATCAATAACTAGTTAAGTGTTAGCATTGATGAAGAGCATCATGATGTGAAAGGATTTTAGGGTCAAACACCAATATTATAACATCATATAGATAAACTTGGATCATTTGATATGATCATAAGGTTTATCAAGGTCAATATTGATGATCAAAGCATCTTGGGTAGTTTGTTGTGCCTAGTCAATTCTTTCCCAACCTAGCACATTGATTGTTTCAAATATGCATTCCTCCTAAGAAGTCGATTCACTTGGGTGTGGCAATACCCTAAGTGATATGCTTGGTCTATTAGGTCAAAACCTTAGTAATGAATTTATAGGAAGTGTTAAGAAATGTCTTAGGCTTTTGACTATTAATAGATTCTTCATTTTTACCTTTTGGAAAAAGTTAGTTATGCTTTCCCCAAAGATCTTATTTTCACACCTTTATTACACACATAGTAGAAGTCTTCTCTAATGAAAGACCAAAGGGTTTTATAAAATTCCATTAGCAACCATCCATACAAGGAATATTTTTATTAGTAATGTGGCTAATTGCAATATCCATTTCTTCAATAGTGAGGGGTTGGTCCAAACATTTTCTAGATTCTTAATCAATCATCTTATAGACATAGGAACCCACCATATCTTCAAGGAAGGGGATCCCCTCTACCCATATGCATGAAAATAAGTTGATAATAATTATGAATGATTTTCATAATATCAATGAAGCTGGTATGCACAAGATTATCTTTACCTTTAATGACAAAAATGTTTTCTTCCTTATGTTTGTGTTGTAGGTAAGGGTGCTTAAATTTGAACTTGTTTGAACCATTATATATTAACGTAGTCTAATCTACTCATTTTTTGAAGAATCCATCTTTACGATTACTCCAAGTGGACCAATGGTCATTTTAACTATTTATACAAATCTAGTGAATGAGTCATAAAAACCCAAAGAATTATGAGCTAAGGTCTAAGTATCAAATTTAACTCAAGAAAAGTGTGAGTTGCTACTCCAACTTATGTCAAAAGAGTATTCAACCATGTTAAAGTTTCCCTTGAGAACCAAATCTATAATGGTGAGGTTATACCTCATCCATTTCCAAACTTAGGTCTTATTAAGAGGTGATTGGGGCCATAGATAGAGCAAAGACTAAACAGTCCTTGAATTTGAATGGTGACCCAAAGATAGCAATTTCTAAGGTCAACACTAGTGGCTACTATGAATTTAACAAGCCAAAGTGTAAGACTAAACATTGCACTACCACTACCTTCATGGTGATTGATGTGGCAGAAGAAGGCATTGATTCAAATATAGTGAAGGGTGTCATCTAATTCGATATCACTAATATTAACTTCCTGTAATAGAAATACATTTGTTTGATTGTTCACTATAGACTATTTAACTTTGTGTTTACAAGTAGGGATTGACAATTGCCAAACAATACAAAATTAAATTTTGCACTTGATTGAGGGTTGTTGAGAAGGGAGCCATTTTTGGGATGAAGGGCGCTAATTTTTTTTTTTTGTGAGAATAATTTGAGCATCCATGAGAGAGCCAAGGGAAACTCTTTCACAAGACAAAGAGTGGGATCTATCGTTGTGTGTCCAACTCTAAGACATCATTTTTCTTGCCTTTTTAAAATGATTAATCTTACAATGAGTAAGTTTTTTTTTTTCCTTTAGATATTAAATAAGACTTTGAAAATGTTATCAAATTCAATTGAATAGTTTTAAATCATATTCATAAAATATGAATCAATAAATTTAACTCAAAATTTATATATATATATATTTTTTAGACTGCAGAAATCGGTTGGGTATCCGTCCCCCTATAAGCTGCAGTGTGCCGGGTAAACTTTTTTCACATGACCGGTGGTGTTGGCGTAACACGCCCTCCGATACCACGGGTTTGGGGGGAGACTAGACCTCGTAACTACTTGCCTGCAACAGAATGCTTTAGCCAATCAAACTAGGCACCCGCCCCCAAAATTTATATAATTAAATCTTAATAAAAGATCACATAGTTTAACACTTCTTTAAAAAAACAAAAAAAACCAACCCCTCAGCTCCATTGATCCAAGTCTACCTCCTCACCTTATTTTTCCACTTCTTGCCACCTAAATCAACAAAAGTTTGTTTGTTGTTCTTTATGTTTAGTCCACAGATATAACCACAAACAAAAACGATAAAACCCAATCTCTACGCTGACAAACTTCATTCTTTTGGATCTTCGCCTCGTTGTTCCTCAAATTGTCTTATTTCAGTTTGTTTTTGGCTCCACAGAACTCATATCACAACCATCATGGCTTTATTCCTACGCCAACAGAATGAGATAATACTTTTCTTGTTGGATTGAAAGCTATAAGAGATTCCTGAATAACAGTTTACAGAAGCAGTACAGTCATAGACATGCAACCACAGCTAATGTGCAGACAAACAGAATATTGAAGAACAGTTTAGAAGCTGTGATAGATTTAGCATAACAAGGAGTACAATACAGGAAACAGCTGTGAGAAGAACCACCATGAACTGGAAGTTACAGCCATCTCCCACTTTAAGAAAAAGACACAAAATAATGCACTGGAAATAGAGGACAGCCACAGTAGTGCCAAAACAGGCTGTGCGAGATATTATTCTTGCATGATGTAGTTTGTAGGTATTGCTTTTGTGAATAACGAGCCAACTGAACTTTTAGGAAAGTTCAAAGCTGTAAAATGAGCACCAGTTTGGTTCATTTCCTTTTGGATTCGTCAACTTCCCTGCCCACTCTTCAGAAGCTTCCAAAATGGTTTTTGTCACATCAAGTTCATTCCAGAGAATGAGAATTATGCCTTTGATTCTCACTATTTAAATATTTAAAGAATCGACCCTTCTTCAAGGAAGATAAATTTGTCTCATGTTTTGGAAGTAAGCTTTTGGTATTTAAATGGCGTCAGCATCTACGCATTATTTCACTATACTATTTACTACTGTTAATGATTACACTTCGACATTGCCATGCAGGGAATTCGCAGTAATTTTAAACTAAAGTATGGAGATTATATTGTTAATTTCTTATAACTCAATTAAAGATTAATTGCACAATAAATTCACATAATAGAATCAAAACAATTTATTTATCTGATTTAAAACAATTAATATACTGGATTATTTAACAGCTAATAACAGCGGAAGCAAAAATAACAAGAAGCCAATCAAAGATACACAATAACACAAATATACCCAGAAGAGCCAGTGTGGGGAAAAACCTGCAAGTGTTGGATCTTCTATTGAACCTAACAACAAACTTTCCTTTCGAAAATACAATATAGATTTGCTACAACAATTTTATTATTTTTGTAAGCAAAAGTGGCAAGCAACTATATTATATTAATTTTAGATAAGTTATACAAAACTCTGATTCAATAGGGCATACTGATAGGAAAGAATCAAGAAGAAAACCTTCGGTTATAGCCCAAAAAGTTACATAATTTGGATACAAAACCCAAATAATTACATAATTACAGCACATATCATCCCTCTATGCTTTGATACAACAACATTTTATGCCTATTTACATTTTGCTGTCATAATACATTTTCAATGTTACACATTTTGAAACCAAAAGTGAGAATTTGTTGAAACATATCGGTATCATCATTTCAAAAAAGCACCCAACATCCTTCAGATTCTGCTTCAATTTGCATGATTACCAGTAAATCCATCCTTGCTTTCCTTTACCCCCAAAAAAATTTATATAATTAAATCTTAATAAAAGATCACATAATTTAACACTTCAAAAAAAACAAAAAAAAAACCAACCCCTCAGCTCCATTGATCCAAGTTTACCTTCTCTCACCTTATTTTTCCGCTTCTTGCCACCTAAATCAACAAAAGTTTGTTCGATGTTCTTTATGTTGGTCCACTGATATAACCACAAACAAAAACGATAAAGCCCAATCTCTACGCTGACAAACTTCATTCTTTTGGATCTTCGCCTCGTTGTTCCTCAAATTGTCTTATTTTAGTTCGTTTTTGGCTCCATAGAACTCATATCACAACCATCATGGCTTTATTCCTACGCCAACAGAATGAGATAATATTTTTCTTGTTGGATTGAAAGCTAATAAGATATTTCTAAATAACAGTTTACAGAAGCACAGTCACAGACATGCAACCACAGCTAATGTGCAGACAAACAGAATACTGAAGAACAGTTTAGAAGCTGTGATAGTTTTAGCATAACAGGAAACAGCTGTGAGAAGAACCACCATGAACTGGAAGTTACAGCCATCTCCCACTTTAAGAAAAAGACACAAAATAATGGACTGGAAAGAGAGGACAGCCACAGTAGTGCCAAAACAGGCTGTAGGAGATATTATTCTTGCATGATGTAGTTTGTAGGTATTGCTTTTGTGAATAACGATCCAAGTGAACTTTTAGGAAAGTTCAAAGCTGTAAAATGTATGGTTATGAGCACCAGTTTGTCTCATTTCCTTTTTTGGATTCGTCAACTTCCCTGCCACTCTTCAGAAGCTTCCAAAATCGTTTTTGACGTCTCCCAAGGAAAGTTCATTCCACAGAATAAGAATTATGCGTTTGATTCTCACTATTTAAATATTTAAAGAATCGACCCTTCTTCAAGGAAGATAAATTTGTCTCATGTTTTGGAAGTAAGCTTTTGGTATTTAAATGGCGTCAGCATCTACGCATTATTTCACTATACTATTTACTACTGTTAATGATTACACTTCGACATTGCCATGCAGGGAATTCGCAGTAATTTTAAACTACAGTAGAGAGATTATATGATAACCTCTTACATAATAGAATGTATATCATTCGGGACTTAATTTGACTGCCAATTTTGATTGTCATGGAAATTTTTCATGCCACTTCTGATTTCAAAGTTGCTTTACAAATGTTAACTTATAGTATGAACTTAAGAGAACCTAATATCAAAGGTATTCATTACTGGACCGACCTTCTTTTAGTAAGTATTCAATACAGAAAACAAAATAAATTAATTTTAATGTTGGTTAACCACTTTTGTCATGACACATATGTTAAAAATGTGAAAATCACGAGCCACAAGATTAAACAACGAATAAAGACACCTTCCATGCAAGAAATCTATAAACAAATATGCAATATTCCTCAACAAGAAGAAGCTATAGAAAGCAAGAGACTGTCAAAATGATATGAAAACTCGAGAGATAATACAATGAGGGTTGAGTGCTATATAGGAGCAACCCTAAATGAGAGAGGGATTATATCATAACAAGTGTCAACATCACATGCAATGAGATAGAATGATCTAATAATAGCTCTCTAGTTGACATAGTAAATCACTCATGAGTTTAGCTTAAGCGCGTGAGAATAAATTAGACTAATAATCAATTAAATATTAATTAATTATTATCTAATGCATGATTACTCTAACAACATATATGTATTTATGTGATTGCCCAAGTATGATATATTACATATGATTATGGGCAGCGGTGAATATTAATAGAAGGGGCTTCCTATATTATAATCAACCACTATAATTAAATATTAAATGTTGATAGCAATGATTCCCTAAGAAAGAGTTATAAATTTAAAATTTATAAATGTTGGTTGATTTCAAAAATATATTCTAATTCACCAAAGTTATTTTGAGATAAGAAAAATAAGCAACGATCATAATATTAAGCCAACGATGAAGACACAAGGAGTTTCAATTCATTTAAGAAGCAATGCCTATTAAGATTTAAATCAAAAATCTCACATTAATAATTTAAATGAAGAAAAATGTGTTGGTTGTGAAAGATGGATATTATGATGCAACCTATCTTTCTTGTTCCACTCAATTATGAGAGTTATAATGCATAAATGATAAAAAAATCAAGCCTAACCAATATAGCAATCAAAAGGTAGGTTTTAAGAGGGTCAAATGCTATGTACTTATTGCAAAAAGTGTTTTTTCAGGCCTCATAAGGACTCATTTTTCCTATGGTGAATGGGTCTTGGTTAGGATTTTGGAAAATCAAATTCTGGATTCTGTTCTTGAATGTCTACACTCCTAGATCCTAGTCGTAGACTATCAGAAACCTGGAAATAAATCTTGTAGCTCAATTTTTGCAATTTTACAACTTTCTTTGCAACTTTGACAAGTTTGACAACTTTTACAGTTTTTCTCTCTAATTGTTCTTCAACCTAAAACTTGCAATCACACATCAAAGGAGAAGAAAAATGTTGTTTTGTTAGGGAATAGTCAAACCCCATTTTGGTAATTAAACCTTGAAATAAAACAATGCATAAATGAATGATGAATGAACAATAATATGCAACAACTCACCGAACCTTAATTGAAATCTTGGAATGCAAATCTAAAACTTAGCATGAAATGGCCTCAATGAGTGTAGATCTTGATCATGAGCTTGACATAAGATAATGGCTTTGAACACTTGAACTTGATCACCAATGCTACATCATCACATTAGCTCAACAACATGCATGAATTTGACATGATGATTGATATCTTGATTGCTACAATAAACTTCAATAAATATGCCCTTGAATGCCTTCTTGAATGCTCTTGAATACTTTATAATTATCTTGTGAAAATATTCTTATCACTTAAATTGCTTAGATGAAACTATGTGAAATAACCTTGTATATATAGTTATCTTACTCTTAATTCCCAAAATTCAAATAACACAAGACGACATCAGATCTAGGATTTGAAATCATTAAAATATCGCCAATTTAAAATATCCTGGGGGGGTCCTAGGGTTAAGTGAGGACCCATTCACAATAGGGCGAATGGGTCCTAGCACACTTAACTAGGAAACACTTTGGGGTATGTTAAATGTTATGTGAAAATAGGGTATTATGACCTAGTGAGGACCCATTCGCCAGGTGGCGAATGGGTCCTAGGTCACTAACCTAGGACACACACCTTGTAAAATTAAGTGTTGTGTAATATTATTTATGAATGTTGAGATTATCCCTTGGAATCTGCAATTAATTAGGCTTGGATTTGAATTAAAGGGGGCAATTAATGAAAAATTTACCTCAATTAATTAATAAATCCCTAGATTAGTGTGAGTATAAAGATACATAAGGAACCATTAAGTTCATTTGATTAAAAAGGGTCCAAAACTTGATGTGAATGTGTAAAACATATCACAACACTAAATCAAGGCATAATTAAGCTCATTTTAACATTAATTATTCTCAAATTAAGTGTGAAAAAGGGATACTTTTTTCGACACTACATTTAGCCCCCACTTTAGTGAGAGTATGACTTCATGTCAAACTCACACTAAAGTAGACATTCAAGACACCTATGTATGCAACAACGACAAAGATACACAATCATACACCATCAAAGACCAATAAGAGTAAAGTTTAAATGGTCCAACGTGATGTAGAATACATCTAACCTATCAATTTTGCACTCATTTTGGGGTAGTGGAACCCTAGGCCGTCCACTAGGTGAGTATCCCTCAGGAAGGTGGCTTAGTGAGAAAGTCATGCCTGTGTGTCGGCTCTCACTATACTTACCATACCAAAGCTATCCCTCTAATAATCCAATAGGGTTCCACTCACATTCCTATCTCATGCTTGACAAGTTGTGTTATGCTAAGCACCCATGCACATGGCAAGGCTCCACAAGCAAGCAAGGTGTGTTATGCTAGGTGGCCTTGAATTAGGGTTGCATTCTAGCTTCATAAGGTCAACAAATTGTGTTATTCCAAACACTTACAAACAACAATCTATATAGGTTTTTGTTCAAAGGGGTTTTCTCTTCATTTGTGTAAGGTCTTCTTCTTAGAGATCATCGTGCCTAATGTCTCCAAGAGAGGACAAGTCAAGAGTAACAAATTGCAACTTAGGGGATGCCTCACATCACATCAAGCCACTAAGAGAAAGTCGTACACTAAGAAATATCACACTTTTGGAGGACATCAACCCCAAGACACCACCAAGAAAAGGATGCATCACAAGAAAAAAGAAAATCAAACCATGAAACATGCAAAATTTTGAAAGATATCATCGATGTATGCCCCCACTTTAAAGTGATTACTAACACCATTTCTATTATAAATTACTTTGAAGTAGCTAATGTTTTCCCCTAAGACATGAGAGATTTACTCAGAAATCCCTATGCCAAGTCATATGTTTTTGAAATAAAGGTACACCATAAAAAAGGAGGGAGGGGTTCCCCCATAAATACATAAGGGATCTATGGATTCAGGGTTAATATGTATTTTCTACAATGTTGTCATAGAGCTCAGAAATGTCATCATTCCCCAAACACTTAGAACTGGAAGAATGACACAAAGAGGTGAAAATAAAGAAAAATTCTTTTGGGTCAACATGAAAGAGACCTAAATGTCCTAATGCCTTATGCCATACCCAAATGGAAAACACAAGACAAGAGAAAAAAGATAAAATGTTTATGACATATAGAAGAATGTAGATATATATAGAGGAATGCACAAAAAGAGAGAAATACATAAAATGAAATAGCATGGGGGATCACATTATGCACATGCAATCACATGAAAAATGAAAAAAAAAATGCAAAAGACTAGTAAGGCACATACAAGTCAACCTATAGCAGGTCATCTGTATCCCAATTTTGATCAATATATATGGAAGGCAGAAAACTAGCCAAAGGGACAACAACAAGTGCGGAACTAGGGGAAGCACCAAGTTTAACACTCTTTTTAGGATATTTATCATTTAAGCTCATAGAAGAGGAAAACAATGAATTCAACTCATTATGCACTTGTTCATCAATCTTTGCAATATCAATGTCATCATCTAAATTAATCAAAATAGGAGGTTGAATGACAATATCTTTAGAAGGTTCTTGTTTACGTTGTGATGAGGGTATAAAGTCATCATGCACTAATTCGGGTAAGTTCATATTTTGACTTTCGATGTTGTTCTTTTCTTCTTGACTTTGTAACATACGAGCAATAGCATGACGTCTATGCCTACGCTCTCTAACATTTCGATTTTGTTTCAATCTATTGTCAATTTGCATTTGTGTAGGAGAGGGTTTTTCAATCATAGGATTCTTTTCTTCCTTAGGGGAGGAATGAAAGGAGCAATAGGAGATTGTTCAACCACTTTCTTTTTAGCTTTGTAAACTTGTTTGATTTTAGGAGGCACAACTGGATTGTTTTGGCTATCTCGTGGTCTCTTATAAGAAATGGTAGGAGGATTTTTCATAGGTTGTTCTTGGATGTTTTGAAGGGATTTTTGTTCAATCATGGTTTTATCAAGGATAGGTGGCTCAATCACTAGTTGAGGCATGTTTCTAAGGGTTAATTATGCTATGCGCTTTGCCTTAAACTTTTGATATGCTCTGAAAAATTTGTCCTCATGAGGTCTAATAGGTTCAATAGGTTCGGGCCAAAAGAAATCTAATGAAAAGTTCCCACAAGAAGAAACAAGATTAAATCCACTATGGTGCACAGTAAGGTTTTCATTACCAAAGGGAAACTTTAAATATTTATGCACAACTAACGGGACAATGTGAAGCTATGGATAGACTAACTTCACATGAAATTAGTCTAACAACAGGATGATGGTGAATGAGACATTTAATGTTTTTGCTCCAACTTTTAGAGGGAGATTTATCAAGCCCATTGCAAATAAAGAAAAACCATTATGTGTTTTGATCCATGCTTTTGCTTTGTCACATGTATCTTGATAAAGTTCATGCACAAATAGGAATTCTTCAGTAATCACATTCTCTACATAGATGATATCAATTAATATTCCATTAGTAGGCTTGTTATTGATTCTTCCAGCTATGTTAAGAGGACCATCGGTGCAAGTTTAAGTATATCTTTTTTTGAGAAAGCAATATCAAGAGGCATAAATTGGTTGGGCCCTTACGAGGTTTAGCTTCAATAAATGCCACCATTTTAGCTAGTTCATCTACATTTTCATCTTTTACTTTTTTGTCATCCGTGTCAAAATTCATCACATCACTCTTTATTTCACTAGATTTGATAAATGAAATGGTATGTTTCAGCATGGGATTTGTAAAGATTTGTAAGTTTTGGTTACGAGGAGCTACAAACTTATTACCTTGATCATTCACATGCCCAATTAGAAGATGATTAGAATCAATGAGGTCTTGCACAAGATGTTTAAGACACTTACAATAATCTGTATCATTTCCATTTTTCAGTGATAATGGCAATAAGAATTTGGTCTATACGCTATAGGTAAAGTTTATTAGGATCAAGAGCTCAAACAGGGGGTAAGGAAAGCATATTTTTTCCTACGAGTTGCAACATAATGTTATGAAGGGTATCGGGTAGAGGAGTAGATTTTCTATTCCTATCCCCAAAGGTAAAAGGATTTGTCATCTTTATAGCAACCACATGGTTATCAACTTGTTGATTTGGTTGAGTGGAATTAAGTTGTAAAAATCCCCTATTCTATTTCTTGAAAGGTTGGTAACTATTTGGAGTTGCAGATTGAATCTTTTCAGGATGGCTAGGGGAATTTTTCACATCACAACTGTAATCTGTATTCTGATAATCATGAAGGGCTATACATAAATATGTAAAGTATGGGAATATCAATATTTCAATATTGGTTTGGATTTTTTTTTGTAAATTGGAAATAAACATTTGTTGAAGATAAAAATCAAGAATCTTAATGTTTATTTGTGAATAAAGTGTTTGGTATCTCGCTATGAAATCAATCACTTTCTCATCATCCTTTTTTTTACATTTCATTAAATCAATTAGGGTCATCTTGGGGCCCATGTGAATGTGGAAGCAGTTGTAAAAGGCATCAAAAAGCTCATTTAATGAACTAATTGAATTATTTGGTAAGGAAGAGAACCACTCTAAAGACTTGTATCCTTCAAGGATCTAGGAAATAGTTTATCCAAGAGTTTATCTTCAAAGATGAAATCACTACATAGGGATGTATAAGAAGAAACATGGCTAACATGATCTCCTTTCCTGCCATATTTCTCAAATCTAGGAACTTCTATACCTTGTGGCATTTGTGTTCTCAATATCTCTAGGGATAATGGGTTGGTTTTGATGCACTGTGAAGGTTGACCATTTTTTTTTTAATTTATGGTTGCGATTTTTTGTTGAAGGGCTAACATGTTTTGCAAAAGTGTGTTAAGAATAACATCATTGTTGTTATTGTAAGGTGGAGGGGAGTAAGGTGGAGTGGTGTCTGTATGCATATAGAAAGTGAATTATAAATTTGTGAGGAAGGATGGTTAAGGAGATATGGTGTTTGAATGCACAAAGCTAGAAGGATTCCCTATGGAAATACCTAAGGAAGTGTTGAAATTGCTAGTAGGCCGGATGGTTGTGGTAACTTGAGTACTAGTGTATGCAAGGATGGAAATGAGTATTGTGGAAGGAGGAATTGAACACCTTAGATTTGGGTATACCCCAAAGCTTGAGTACAACTAGTCATGGTAGGGATGGTATTGTTACCATCATGCACATTGGTTGTAGGTAAGGAAGTCATGGGAAATGAGGTATGCATGCTATGATCCATAAGGGGTTGATTGTCAACACTATTAGAAAGAGAAAACCCAAGATCCACGATGAATGGTGTATCACAGGATGAAATGAGTCTCAAACTATATCTCACAATAGTATTGTTAATAGGACACCAAGTTGTAAAGCTCATACAAGTTTCACAAACTTAGTGTGCAAACACAAAATTGAAAGAGGCTTATAGAGCAATGCAATGACCTAAAATGTAATGTGTAAATACAATTTTCAAATTCTAAATGAGTAATTTCTTAACACCACACTATGCAATAATATATAAAAATGAAATGTTGTAAATGACACACAACGCACTTTTCAAATGTACCAAATTCCTTCAAGCTGTGGATATAATGAAATTAATGAACAAAAACTCCTCGCAAATAAAACCCCAAAACTTCCAAAAGTAGTTAACTAAAACCAGATGATCTTACTCAAAAAATGGGACAATGCCTCCCATTTGTAATCATTCAACCAAGGCTAATGGGTCTAGATTAGGGTTTTGAAACTGATTTTTATAGATTTTTAAGCCTTTCTAATGATTTTTCAGATTCATGTCTGCCAAAGTAAGTTTCAGCTTTATTTAAATTCTATAAATGCAATGTGAAATGCAAGTTGAAAACGTGACAAAATGATGAACTAAAAGACCTAGTTTGATATGCAATTTTTGCTTCAATTTTTAAAATGTAAGTGTATATGAATTGAAATGATATGCAAAATGGTTGATTTTTGTGTATTTTTCATATTTAAATAATTCAAACAATGCAATCCTAAAAACCCTAGATGAGATGCAAATTTTAATGTGAACTAAACACCCTAAATAAGATCTAATTCAATGTAAATGAATGCAAGATCTAATCTAAGATAAAAAGAGACTCCAAAAAGCAAAAACCTACAATGCTCAAAAAGTTGGGTTCACCAAAATGAAACAAAGAGAAATAGGGTGTGTGATCCAAGATGGATTAACAAAATGGATGCACCCTATTCTTCTTATTTCAATCAATTATGAGGGTTATAATGCATAAATGAATATCAGAAATCAAACCTGAACCACAGCAACTCAAACGAGGGGTTTCCAGTGAGGTAAATGGTGTACTTGCAAAAGTGCTTTTTGGGCTCCAGACTCCTATACCGGGCCTTGGCTAAGCTATGGAAAATCAATTTCTGCTACCCTTCAATTTTTGCAATTCTAAATTTAGTTAGAGATTGTCGAAAACCCAAAAAATACCTGTAGCTCAAATTTATGACTACCTTTCGCTATTTTCAAGAGAAATTACAATTTTCCTTAAATTGATCTTCAACTCAAAGCTTCCTATGTCCACTTCAGGTCATCGTTGAAAATAAGTATCTGTTAGGAATAGCCTCAACTCTCTAGCCTTTAGTAATTAAAACCTTTGAAATAATGCATAAAGGAAGGATGAATGAACAATGTAATGTCACAACTCACCCATCCTCAATTGAACCTTGGATTTCAAATCTGAAACTTAGCATGAAGTGGCCTCAATGAGTGTAGATCCTGATCATGAACTTGACATAAGATAATGGCTTTGAACACTTGAACTTGATCACTAATGTGATGAGCTACATCATCACATTAGTTCAACAACATGCATGACTTTGACATGATGAAATAGATCTTTGATTGCTGTAATAAACTGTGATAATCTGCCCTTGAATGCCTTCTTGAATGCTCTTGAATACCCTCTATTATGCTATTGTGAAAATACTCTTGAGATACTGACGAGTTAACATAGATTCCATAGCTTGTAGGAATTAAGAACTCATTCTTGATGATAATGAATGATCCACTTAGCACTCACATCTAGGTGGATGCTCACAGTAGGTGAAGCATTGGGTCATTCTAGGAGGTCACCCATCCCAAGATTGTTCAAACAAGCCGCTCTTAAACTTCACGTGATGCAATGAGTGCTAAGTGATCATTAATTATCAAGGAGAGATTGGGTTCTTGGTGAATCACTACTCATGAAACATGGGTCAATGAGTTTGACTTCTAAAACCACACCTGGTTGAATCCTAATAGTAATATCATAATTTGACACGCCATGGAAAATACCTCCTACTTTATCAATTGATGAGCTAAAAGGGCTCCCTTATAATGAATGATTCAAAATGACTGCTGCTGAAGGTTTTGCAAATGGGGTTGCAAGTTGTTGGCTTAACCTTGGGGAAAACTCTGTGGTTAAGCGCACTCAAGCTGGAGCAATACTGGGATGGGTGACCTCCCGGGACAGCCCAATGCTTCACCTCTGTGAGCATCACCTAGATGCAATGAGTGCTAAGTGGATCATTCATTATCATGAGAGATAGGTTCTTGTGAACCACTACTCATGAAACATAGGTCAATGAGTTTGACTCAAAAACTACATGGTTGAATCCTGATAGTAATATCATAATTTGACACGTTGTGGAAAATACCTCCTACTTATCAATCACTTAAATTGATTAGATAAAACTATTTGAAATAACCTTATATTTATACTTATCTTACTCTTAATTCTTGAAATTCAAATAACATAAGCCGAAATTAGATATAGGATTTGAAATCATTAAAATATCGCCAAAAAATATCCCAAGGAGGGGTCCTAGGGTTAAGTGAGGACCCATTCACCACAGGGTGAGTGGATTCTATCACACTTATCTAGGACACACTTTAGGGGATGTTAAATGTTATGTGAAAATATGGTCCTAGGACCAAGTGAGAACCCATTCACTAGGTGGCGAATGGGTCATAGGTCACTAACCTAGGATGCACACTTTGTAAAATTAAGTGTTATGTAATATTATTTATGAATGTCAGGATTTATCCCTCAGAACCTACAATTAATTATGCTTGGATTTGAATTAAAGGGTCTAATTGAGGAAAAATTAACCTCAATTATCTTATAAAGCCCTAAATTAGTGTGAAAGTGTAAATATACACTTTACAACACCCTAAATAAGCCACCATTAAGTCCATTTTATTAAAAAGGGTCCCAAACTTAATGTGAATGTGTAAAACACATTACAACCCTAAATCAAGGCATAATTAAGCTCATTTTAATATTAATTATTCTCAAATTAAGTCTGAAAAGGGGATACTTTTTTCGACACTAATAATGAGGAAAGATTTAAAAATAATCTCATTAATAAAGGGTGGCAATCTTTAATGCAAGGGTGCTTCTCTTGGAAATAATGAATCTATTATGTAAAGTTATTGCTTTTCATTTAGAGATGAAGATGTAAAATGAAGGTTGTGTGAGGAATAAAGGAAGTGTGTGAGATAATAAGAAAGATGATTCAAACACAAGAAGATTTGATGAGGAGAAAAGAATATTTGTGTAACACATTTTTTTTGTAAAGAAGGTTTATATGATCATTATCCATTGAAGGAGACAAAAAAAATTAGATAAAGTATCTCCATAATTCAAGCAAAATTATGAGTATATTTAGAACAAATTATTGAAGCATGTTTGGAGAAAATTATTGAAGTATATTTGGAGTAGATTATTGAAGCATATTGGAGCAGATTTGTGAAGAAGATATATGTGATCAAGGGTAAATTTGTGAGAAAAGTATATATACATTCAAGGAAGATTTGTATGAAGAAATTATAGAATTATTATTATCATTTGATAGAAAGAATATTTTCAAGAAGGTGATTGAATTGTCCTTCATCCATTGTAGAGGAAGTGCATTCATAACGTGGAGTCTAGCTATGTTGGAGGTTGGTGCTTCCCAAAAGAAGAGATTGGTGTTTCTTGCTAAGTTGGTCCTTAACTGTGGGGGTTGGTGCCTGCAAATTGTGGGGATTGGTTTCTCCAATAGGTTAGTGCCTACAAATTGTGGTGATTGGTGTCTCCAATAGGTTGGTGTCTATGAAAATTGTAAAAGAGTTTTATATAAGCAATTTTTTATGATGGTTTTCTCCCATAAGGGTTTCCACGTAAATTATGTATCCTTTTTGTTATTGATATTTTATAATTGATGTTATTGTGATTGTTAAAGTGAAAAAGTAAAAGATTGTATTATACTAATTCAACTTCCCTCTCATTATAATTGTGTGCTCATCAATTGGTATCAGAGTGAGTTTCTTCAAACCATAACTTAACTTCTTGAAGAAATATCTTATATATAAGCACACATGGAAAAACAAGAAGGATATGGTTTCTCGTCAAGCAAAGCACCATTGTTCGATGGAAAAAACTATGATTTTTGGAGCATAAACATGGAAACCTATTTGAATGCTCTAGGATATAATATTTGGAAATTCATGGTAAATGGTTATACACCTCCTACAACTCCTCCAATAGATCAGGAAGGGACGAGGGATAGTAAATATAATGCAAAGGAAAATAATGCAATTCTATGTGGATTATTAAAATCAGAATTTGTGAAGGTTATGCACTAAAAATTGGCCAAAGACATGTGGGATAAATTGAAGAATACCTAATGTAAAGGAGATGATAAGGTCAAAAGAGATAAACTTCAAACTCGTAGAGGGTAGTTTGAAAGTCTCAAAATGAGAGAAGAAGAAAATATCATCTTCTTTGTCTTTCGAGAGGATGAGATTGTTAAGATATTAAAGATTCAATCATTGTGTAAAATTTTGTAAGATCATTTCCTCTTAGATTTAATGCTAAGGTTTCAAAAATTGAAGAAATGAGGGATTTAAATAAACTGAAAATGGATGAGTTGCATGGAATCCTCACTTCTTATGAGATGAGGACTGAACATGAGAAGCCATAAAAAAGGGAAGCTACTTTCAAAGCTATAGAGAAACAGAAAAGCAAAAAATTCAAACTTAGTGGAAGATCATATGATGAATTTGATGATGATGAGTCCAATTTTTTAAGAAAGCTAAAGAAAGGTGCTAGAAAGTACAAAGTTAAATTTCCTTTTAAGTGTTGAAATTATGGAAAGGTAGGTCATTTTGCAAATAAGTTCTCTTATACAAAGAATAGTGATAGTGAGGAAAAAGAAAATTATTACACAAATAAATAAGAGAAAAGTAGAGACACAAGTGGAAGCAAATGAAGAAAAACTAAAAATTTATGCTGATGCATTTAAAAGTCTCATCAAAGGAGATTATAGAAAGAAGAAGGAAAATTAATTTCCACTGAAAAAACTCTTCCTAAAGGTAACAAAGACAAATTCAAAAGGTCCTTCCCAATAAGACAGTGACATATGATAAGGTTCTAAAGTTTCTTTTATGGTAATTGTTTTTCATGCAATCATTTTGGTCACAAAGAAAGAGATTGTAGAGAACATATGAGATATAATTATGGTTGGAAGATAAGTTATTATGGGTGGAGAAATAAGAACTATAACACATTTCTCCATTAGTAGATTATAATGTCATATGCTACAAATGCAATAACTATGGACATATATCATGATATTGTAAAAGAGGTTTTGTGAAACCATTTAGACAATACAAGGTGGATGATACCATGACCAAAAAGGGAAATCCTACTAAATCTTGGAGAATAAAGCAAGACCAAGATAGCTAGGAGGAATCTATATGATAGCTATAGTTTATGCATAAAATGAAGGATATTGATGGTACATCGACATTGGATGCTAATGCTTGTAGTACCATGATTCATGCTCATTTTAAGCATGACATGTTGGTTTGATGGTCGATGAACTTAATTATACAACATTAATTTTTGGGTTCATGAAGGAAAAGTTGAAGATTCTTTTAAATTAAAAAATAAAATGAAGATGAGAGGGATTCAACCCAATATAAATAAATACAATGCACTCAAACTTAGATTCAACAAGCAAGGTAGATGAGAGAAGATTATTCAATGAAATTTGGAAAACAAAAAAGAAGTAGGTCACCTAAGTGACACAAAAAATAAAGGTTAGAAAAGAGAGGATATTATTTCAAAAGGATATTCCTTAAAAAAAAAGATAGATATGTAGGATGTAACACCCCGCCAAAGAACCCCAGAAGACAACATGCCTAACTACAATAATTTCACAATTTAAAAAAAAAGTGAAATAACATGAAATGTTAAACATAACTAAACATTACATATGAGTTAAGATTTGTCATCTAAGGTTCCAAGATAACATTATGAATATACCTATGAAATGAGAACTAAACATACATTAAGGATGAACTAACTACAAGAGTTCATTTAAAATCCATTGCATTAAATGAATAAACACATGCATTTCCATATCATAACATCAGATAAGCAATCATCAAAGATGATATATATAGCTACAAGTACATAAACGAATTCCCTTACATAAGGGTACATTATTACATTATTACAAACTTACATCAATGCTTCCTTGAAAACAAGAAGAATAGATCAAGATTACATTACATGATACAAATGAGATACAAGTTCAATAAACAATGTAATGAAACTATCTCCTCGAACTGGTACAAGATCCAAAATTTGCTACAAAAGAGTACATCCTCCATGCTCATGGACAATAGCAAGAGAAACCCACACTAGCTCATTTGACTGCAAAATCCAATGAAAATGTCCAACAAAATATGTATAATTTGATGTATCGTCGGGTGCTTGTAAAATTTGATGTGTAATTTTCAATTTTTTGAAAGTTTATCCTCGACGTTCATCAAAATTTCAACGAACTTGGGTTTCATCAAAATGTCAACTATCAGTTTCATCAAAATTTCAACAAACACGAAAAATAGAAAAAAATCAAATTGTGGCCGACATAAAGAAAAGTGAGTTTTCTGATTTATTGTGATAGTGTTTTGCTATACTTGAGATAGTTTGTGGAGAACTAAGGATAATTTTTTGGGAAAATTCAAAAAAATTCAAGAAGATATCGCTAGGTTGAGGGTAGTCATTGTCTTTTTGCAGAATTTAGTTGTGAAGTCATTTTGTAAGTTTTAGGTTTGAAATCATATTTTAAAGCAACATCTCATCAGATTTCATTTTAGAGGTTTAGGGTTTTGAGAATTTCATGTCTAGATTTTGTTGTGTGGAATCACCATAAGATCACAACCAAGGAACAAATTCTTGTGACTGTAATTATGTGATCCATAACTCTATTGGTCATGTGGCACAGTTGTGCTATAAAAATACAAGATGCATTCATGTGTGACCCAAGTTTAATGTGGCTATGTTGTGATAGAAATGGAGGCACTCATATAATGTAGTTAATTCAGGTTTTATAATGTAGGTGTCAATCATCATTGGGTGCATTCAGTTGTCTCAAGTTTAACAGGTTAGGATGTAATTATAGCATGATCACGAGTGATTACCTTTTCACAAAAGAGCCTATAACTCTAGTTGATATGTGGTTGTGTTATATCAATTATGTAGTGCATTCAAGCACAACCCATGTTTAATGGGCTATTCTAGAGAGTGATCAAGATTTTCTAAACCTTATGAATGTTACTTAAAAGTGTATAGTTTAAACTACAAACCAAGTTTGTTACATACTTGAATGCAATCTTGGGTTACCACAAACTATAATAATGTGATATGCTAATAACCATTATGGAAAGTATTAAAGCAAGAACCATGCTATATAGGATACATTTCCCTGATCAGGTTTACATACCTTAATGATCAAACACAAGCTTCCCACACACTCTAGGATACAATCCAAGATCATACCACAACTTTGTCAAGACAACTAATTTTCTAACCAAGATTTAAGTTTGTTTTTAATACCAAAAAAGCATTGTAAGAACATTGATTAGGGTACAAACCCTAGGTCTCCCAAGAGGAAACATAAAAAGTGTGTAAACAATAACCATATGGATTATGAGGTTGCAATACCGTAAAGATTGAGACATTGTAGCTAATAACAAAAATCTGCAATCTAAAGATTGTAGCCAATAACAAGCACACTATGTAGCTGTAGTGACATTTCTGCAATGCAATCTATGGTAAGAAGAATGATAGCAGTTACTTGATGTGATAGTCAAAAAGGAGCTCTCAGCAAAGGACAAGATAATACAAATCTCTGCTAAACCTTGCATAGTAAAGTGGAAATTTTAACAGTGAGTTTCCTTACCCCCTTGCTGACCTTAAGGGTTTTTCAAATGCTTTGGTAGTGTTAGACAAGGAAAATGCAATCAGGGAATGACTATCCAAATGAAGTAACAGTGGTAATCATAGGTTCAATATTTCTTCTTAGTCATTAATGTATAATTGAGGTAGTGGATTGCATGTTTGAGCAGTGTTTTGAGACTCATCAAAGATGGGAGAATAGTGAATAATACCTTGTGGAATGTGAAGTAGTGTCAATAAGGTTGAAGGATCTTAAGAACTACAATACCATGAAACAATGAGTCCCCTATAGTAAGTAGGCAGTCTATAGGGCATAGTTTGATTTTATAGAAGGATGCTCATGAAAGGAATCTTCAAGTGATAGTGAGTGAGCTGTTTGAGATTGCAGCTAACGGTGCAATACCCAATCTTAAAGGAAGTTAGTAAAGTAGTAAATGTACAAGAAAATTGAATCATACACAATAAACAATTCACACAAGCTACCCTGCATAATGCCTTGAGTTTTAAGACAAAAATACTACGGGCCTTGATGAAAGTGGTGATCTCACGTCACCCAAACTATATTTTAAAATATACTGTGCTTATGGAGGCAACATTTTAAGCAAGGGCAGTTGAGTATTTTGTTTGGATCAATGACACACGTGATGAAGGAATTGTTTTATATGCATACTTGGCCTAGCTTAAGACAATCGTTTGTAGAAGGACAATATGGATTATGGAACTCAAAGGTTACCATGAAAAGGATTAAAGCAAAGACTGTGATCTATTTAAAAGCCATGGTCATGAAGATATTAAAGATGTCACATGCAAAACCCTAGTAGCTAGAGTAAAGAATACAATGCCAAAGACAATAGTGTGGCCGGGGAAGATTTAGAGATCTCCAATAATGGTCTAATTATAGGGAATACATCATTTATTTATTTTTTTAATTAAAATAAATCATTCTAAACCCTATATAGGATACATTGATACTCAAAAGCCTCTAAAGGAATTTTATTGCAAATATATGTCAAGTAAATACCTATTTATGCAGTAGCGCACCAATGTAAGATTTGAGCGTGAAAGCAGAATGAGATAAGCAAATACGAATCCTATGCCTCCTTTCATGCACATCTCCTCACCTTTCATCTCTATGTCATTCTTTTACTTGAAACATTCTTCCATATTTTGGTGGTCTATGCTTGAAAATAATGTTTTGATGAAGCTTTAGAGTATAAGCTTATTAAAAAGAAAACCCATTCTAATGGGCTAATACCAAAATAAGATTTGACAAAAATTTAGGTATAGTTTTATTAAAGTTTTAGAGTATTTTGGTAGGCTATATTCTTGATTCCTTAAATGATTTATTCAAATGGATTGTGACTAAATAAATGACTAACTATTTAGTCATTTTATTTCAGGTGGACTAAATAATTTTTTTAACCAATCCACCAACCATAGTACTTATTTACTCATTTATAGCTGGAGAATTTGTCAGACTTCACTGTGTGCTTCCTTGTGCGATTAGCGCTCTCTCAATGTTGAGGGCCCTAGGGATAAGCTTGTCATAAGAAGTGAAACATTGCATCTTTGACTAAAAGGATAAATCTGTATTTACATTAGCAATGATGATTCCAACTTGTTGCTCCTTAGGAATGGGTTACTTGCTCTTACTAGCTTGCTACCTCTATCATTGTAGGAAGTTTGCAATCAAGTTCAATATTATGATTTTAGGAGTCTTAACGGTTGGAAATCATAGTAAAATCAAAATTTAATAAGTTTTGGAATTAGCATTTTAAAGTGTTTTTTGGGGTCATTAACTTTAGACTATCTTCTCTTTTGCAGGGGTGGTTGCATGCCAAATTTTTTTGGTGTAAAATATTGGAATTATTAGATTTTGTTACCTGTCTATGAATAAAAATTATTGGAGTGTGAGTTTGATATTTTTTGAAGATCTAAATAGTCAAGCTTGGTAAAGAAAAATCATGTTAGATAATGTTAGTCCAGAAAAAAATGAAGAGACACTTGATAGATTGTGGGCTCGATTGAAAAGAAAGGGTGATGGGAAATGTTATTGTCCTTGCAATAATTGCAAGGGCTTAAAGAAGAGATGACTTTTAATCATAATAGCTGAGAAAAATTATAGGCAACATGGTCACATTGAAGGGGGGGCATGATTATCGTCCATTGGTAAGTTGTTCATTATATGTGTTTATATTGATTGAATTTGTAAATGTTTAGATCATTTTAACATTATATATATATATAATCACTTGATCATGATCATGGTTTATTTTTGTCTATCATTATTATAAAGGTGGGGCACCCTAGGGCAGATGATATGGATTATCACAACCTAGAGAATGTGGTTTTGCAAGCAGACGAACATGGAGCTGTGAATATCGAAGTTGAAGTTAATGATCATATGGATGAAGATGATCATGCGCCAGAAAACACAGTTGAAGATGATGGTACAAATACATTGATCCATGACACATTTAGTGGTAGAGCTGATCATGATGATCGAGATGACTTTGATGATGTTCATGATTTACCTATACTTGAGAAGGCATACGAGCCCCTCTATGAAGGCTCCCAAACAACTCTTCTCTATGTTGTATTGTTGTTGTTGAAATTGAAGGTTATGAATGGTTTATCAAACATAGAAATATCACGGATGTTAAGGTATGTCATATATGTCATCTTTTTTCATCTATTTTAATTGTTGTTAGTTCATCACTAGTAAATAAAGGATGAAATATGTATCATTAATATTCTTTATATTAACAAATTATTTTTGTTTTAGATTTATTGGTGAATTTTTGTTACTACCATCAAATATTTTACCTCGCTCATACCGAGATTTATCTGTCATTATGAAAGATATCAGAATGGAGTATCAAGCAATAGATGCATGTCCCAATGATCATATTATATATCATAAACAACAGGAATTTGCAACAAAATGCTCAGAATTTCATATCAGTAGATATCAAATAGATCAACTAACAAAAAAGGTTCCTCGCAAGGTTCATTATATTCCTATTATTCCACATATGCAATGATTATTTAGGTGTGAAAGCTTAGCACAATTTATGGATTACCATGCATGAAATAGAGGGAGATGACATTCTTCAATGCCCGTGGAATGGTTTTTGCATTTAGGACATGGAGGAAAAATACACACTTTTAAAGAAGAACCTCAGAATCTCAGTCGCCATTGGGAGCAGACAGTGTCAATCCATTTGGAGAGCTGAGATCTATTTACTCGGTGTGGCCTGTTTTTGTTATCAACAATAACATTCCTCCATGGATATCAATAAAGAGGGAGCACATAATGTTGTCAATGATTGTTCCAAGTATTTGTTTACATCAATTTTCTTTAACGTAGTAGCATCTCATTTGTCTTATTTGTTGCATAATGACTTATATTTTTTTCATGCAATAGTCATGTACATTGATTTATATATATTGCAGTAAAATGGTTATAATAATTATATAATGTTTATGTTCATTCAACTAGGTAAGTACCACCAAAGATATAAATGTATATATTGAGCCTCATTGACGAAGTTACTAAAGTTAAGTGGAATGGCTGCCACTATGTATGACGCCCTAGACCAATAGACAAAGACAATTTCTAATTCCATGCACGCTTGTATGGACAATTCATGATGCCCTAGGGCTAACACATTTTTGTGGTATGTTATAATGTTCGACCCACTTTAACAATATTTAATTTGATGAAGTAGATATCATGCATGTTTCTTAAAATAATCTATTCATTATATAATTATAAAATTGACATATTTAATCCAATTAAATATGATGTTTCGTGTCTTCAACAAAGGGAAAATTCTACGTCCAATTTGTGGTCCAAAGATGTAATCTCGTCGTTCAACAAGTTTAGGAAAGCAGGTGTTTGATGAGTATAGACACTTCCTCCATAGAAATCATAAGTATCAAACTACTGAAAAAATATTTTCAATGGGAAAGAGGAAACTACTTCAAAACCACGAAGAATGACACCTCGCCTATGGAACTTGGAATATAATAGAAGTAATCGTCAAGGTTATACATCAGATCAAATTGTTTATATATGATATATGATATGTTTTGAATTTATATTTTTATATTGTGTTGTGTTTACTCATGTTGTAATTGACAATGATTGTCGTTGTTAATTTTTTTAACTTATATGCTTCATGAAGGTCGTCAAGGCATTAATGGCCGACTTCCACATGGATTGAAAAGTTATCCTAGACAATTTAGTAGGTTGCCCTACTATGAGCAGCTACAAATTGTGCATTTTTTTGATACAATGCATATAAGAAAGAATATAATAGGAACATTATGAAAAATATTGGATGGAAGACATGACAAAGAAAAAAAGTCAAAATTTGTAGTGACATTTAGGAAGCTAATCATGCAATAAAAAATTTCATTCAATTAAATAGCAATGGAGACCAAATGAATATAAGTTCCCTTCCTTGGTTATTAATAGAGCAGCAAAGCAATGCTATAAAAGAAGTCATACAAAAATTTTGATTTCCCACAGGATTTGTTGCGAACATAAACAATATAATAACAAAGAAAGGTGAATTTGGGTCAAGGATGAAAACGCATGATTGACATACCTTCATTAAGGTAATTATTTTGGTATATTATATACATTTGTATAATGCATGTACTTTTCAGTGTATTGTGTTTACTACTTTTGGAAAAATAATGCAAAGATCATTTTATAATTGTTACAGTATGTTCTACCTCTATCTCTCCCAGACAACTTTGACAACAATGTCAAGCAAGTTATATATGATCTTGGAAAATACATGAGGTAAGTAGTGATATTTGTTCAATTCATTGTATACATCTTATAATTGCCATTTTTTTTACTTGTTATGTAATATTCTGTATATTTTTGTTAAATCTCATTAATATATTTGTGCCTTGAATCACTTATAGATGGTTGTCATCTAAAAAAATCCATAAAGAAGATATAAATTATTGGAAGAGAAAAATTCCTCGTCTAATGTGTGAAATGCAAAAGTGTCTACCTTTGACATTTTTCAATGCACAAGAACACTACCTCATACACCAAGTTGAGAAGATTGAATTGTGTGGACCTGTACACACAAGGTCAATATGGATGGTTGAGAGGAACTTGAAATTTTTGAAGGCTTTGGTTAGACAAAGAGCACATCATAAGGGTTCTATGGTGGAGGGATATATGGTATACCAGACCATGGTATACATTATTGAATATCTTCCTAAGTTTGCAACAAAGATCCATGTAGATCGCATTTGGGATCCCAACTCCATTAACAAATTTGAAGGGGAGTACCTGATGGGGAAAGGTAGATTGAGGAAAGTGAGAGGTAATTATAAGATGGTCATGGAGATTAATTGGAATACATTTTACATATGGTTTTTATGTATATTGTACTTATTCAATTTTTAATCTTCAATATACATCAATTATAAATTAAGGTCGTATACTGTGGTATTTAACTAATAATACATCATTTGTGAATTTCAAATTTTTTTGATATAGTTGGTCGAGAGTGAGATGCACTACATTTGTACATTGCCAACAATCTTGATTGGATGATGGTATGGATTGAATGATGTCAACAATCTGGTCACACATTAACATGGGAAGGTGTGGCTTCATTGGTTAAAGAAGTTCATTGTAATGGAGATTCCAATGTTACACAAAGGGAAATTGATTTAGCATATGGTTTAAGAGATAAATAGGTATGTATAAATATATTTATCACCCATATTATTTAATTATTTTCAATTATATTGATGTATATATATGTTGAGATTATTTTCTTTGCATACATTCGGCCAAGAATAAATATGTTTATCAACTGACGATATTGCAATAACTTTTACATGTTTGACATATTGCAAGTGAAACACCACAAGGCTATGTGTTGCAATGGTCATAAATTTTGAATCAAAATGTTGGATGGCATGAAGAAAACTTGTGATTATGGTATAACTGCAGTCTTTCAGGTGACTAATGTTTCATCTATAAGCGACATACATCCAAAAGTCTCAGAAAATTGACACTATGGGATTTTGGATGATATACTTGAGTGTGACTTTAAGTCCTTCAAATTAATTATGTTCATCATCCTATGGTATAGGCTAGGATTGAATGAAAATGATTCTGAGAGAACT
>VDFB02075321.1:323405537-323424262 GCA_007258455.2 Sequoia sempervirens | reverse complement strand
CACACACCTCTTGGGTGCATACCATATACTATCTCAAAAGGACTCCTACCTGTGGTCCTATTCACACTATCATTGTAGGCATATTCAGCTTCTGATATGACCAAGTCCCATGTCTCTCCATACTCCTTGGTGAGGCATCTTAGGGTTACTATATGTTTATGTTTTCAGGTTGTCCATTTAATGCGAGGATGGTAAAATTGATCAGACAGATTTCTATTCACCATCACTCCATAGAGTTCCCAAAGCTAGCTCATAAATTGCATCTCGTAAGATACCATGCTCAATGGCCAATCGCGGATCCTCTGATCTTTGAAAAAAAAGAATGGCAATATGGCTAGCATCATGGGTCTTAGAGATTGGTGGCCTCTTTGTGAACACTATCAAACCATTGTCTTAGTTTTAGGTCTACCACATGACAGTCAGCCTCTATTGCATTCATGGTTTGTTCAGGGAATAGGGTGAAGGTTGATACAAAGCTGCATTGCTTCAACTCCCCATGGCTTTTTCTTCGAGCCACTTTGCTCCACATACCAACCGACGTCGCCGGCAGCTTGGGCCAATAATACAACCCTCATTCCGTCTTGTTGATACCAAAAATGAAATGAGACTAAATTGTTGCTTCTCTTTGGATGAGATTCTCTCATTGGGCCAGAACCCCGTTCTTGAACAAAAGTCACTTTGTATGTATACTCGGTGGTAGCCGAAAGTGATTCTCCATAGATGAACATACCTTATGCTTGAAGTCTTCTCTATCATAGAAGTTGAGCTCTCTATCCCAATGCTTTTGAATTGAATCTCTTGCACTGTCAGCAACCTCCTACTTAGTGCATCTACCACCTTGTTCAACTGTCCCTTCTTGTGTTTGATAGTAAAGGTGAAGGCTTGGAGGTACTCCATCCATTTCAAGTGTCTATTACTCAACTTTTCTTGTGTGTTGATGTAGCTAAGTGCCTGGTTATCAGTAAACACTACAAAATCCTTAGGTAGGAGATAATGTCTCCACTTTCTAAGAGACTGCACTAGAGCATATAGTTCTAAGTCATAAGTAGAATACTTATTTTTAGCTTCATTGAGTTTTTCACTAAAGAAAGCTATAGGTCTACCTTCTTGGCTTAGTACTCCTCCTACTGCAATTCCACTGGCATCACATTCCACTATGAATAGCTTATCAAAACTAGGTAGTAAAAGTATGGGTTGAGTTGTCACTTCTTGCTTCAACTTCTCAAAACCCTTCTCTGCTTCAAGAGTCCATTTAAACTTAGTCTTTAGGCCACCCTTGATAGTATCAAGCACTGGTGCACAAATGCCACTAAAGTTCCTTATAAACTTCCTATAAAACTAAGCTAACCCATGAAAACTCCTTACCTCTGTCCCGGTGGTTGGTGTAGGCCAATTTAGGATAGCTTCCACCTTGCTTGGGTCCATCTTCAATGATCCTTGGGATACTACAAACCCCAAATACACAATATCTTGTTTGAAGAACTCACATTTTTCTAGGTTGATGGCTAGCCTCTCCTCCTGCAACCGTTTAAGAACCATCTCCACATGCTTCAAATGTTCCTCTGTTGTCTTACTAAAGATGAGTATATCGTCTAGATACACCACCACAAATATACCTGTGAAATCCTTAAGCACTTCATTCATGAGCCTCATGAATGTGCTAGGGGCATTTGAGAGGCTAAATGGCATCACTCTCCACTCATACAACCCATCAGTTGTCTTCAAAGTTGTCTTCCATTCATCCCCATCTTTGATTCTAATCTGGTGGTATCCACTCTTGAGATCCAACTTAGTGAAGTATTGTGCCCCTCCAAGACACTCCATCAAATCATCTATCCTAGGAATAGGAAACTTATATCTGATTGTAATCCTATTGATAACCCTAGAGTTAGTGCAAAGTCTCCACTTACCACCTTTCTTGGTTGCTAAGACCACTGGTATTGCACATGCACTGATGCTCTTCCTAATTAGTCCTTGGTCTAATAACTCCTGCACTTTCCTAGCCACTTCCAGGTTCTGTTCTGGTGTGAGCTTATAAGCTTCTTTGTTTGGTAATGAAGCCCCTGGTATGAAGTCAATCTGATGACTGATAGCTCTCTTTGGAGGTAATGTTGCTGGTGATCCATCACTGACTATGTCCTTGAACTTCTCAAGAAAATTCTGGACTTCCTCTAGGATAACTGTCTTCCTGGCCTTGTCTTCTTCCTTGGGTTGCACCATAACAACATATCCTTCACCTCCTTGCTAAAGAATGTTGATAAACTCCTTGCCACTACTTAACAAGACACTAGGGGTCTTTGACTGTCCTTCTTCTTCATCCAACAGTGACGGTAACTTGAATGTTTTACCATCCTTCTTAAACGAGATGGTGTTCTCCTTTCCATCATAGATAGATCCCCTGTCATATTGCCATGGCCTTCCCAATAGAAGATGGCATGCATCCATAGGAAACACATCACAAATCAGTTTGTCTTTGTACCCTCCAATGGAGAATTCCACTGTTGTCTGCTCATTCACAAGAACACTCTGCCCTTTATTTAGCCATGTCACCTTGTAAGGATTAGTGTGGGGTACCTTCTCCAACTTTGACTTCCTCACTGCTTCCTCTGAGATAATGTTATTAGTAGACCCTGAATCCACTATGACTTTTCACACCTTCCCAAGTATTTTGCATCTCACCCTGAATAAGGCTCTCCTTTGCTTTGGCTCTTCTTTGACTGGTTGTCTAATCAGAACCCTACTAAACATCAAGTTCTCCCCCATTTCTGACTCAATGTGACTAACCTCTGGTGACTTGACACTCATAGTGCCTTCTTGAGCATATGCTACTCTCTTTTCTATATTTGAAGAAGATGCTTTCTCCGGGCACCTATAAGCTGGATGTCCTACTTGACCACGGTTGTAACACTTCATGCTAGCAAAGTAAGAGTTACTTCTGCCTGTACCTCTTCCTCTATTAGAACCTCCTTAAAATCCTCTACCTCTTCCATAACCTCCTCTAGAAGTTGTTTCACTTCCATGCTCTATGAGTTTAGACTCTCCCTGATTTCTTTGTGCAGTCCCTCTACTTTGGTATCCACCTCTATGTCCTCTTTGATCTTTTCCTTTTCCTCTGCTCTTGGAAGCCTGATCTTGTTTCCTCTTACTTCTCTCTTCAATTTTCATAGCTAGTTGATAACATTGGTGCACTATTTTGGGACTTAAAAGAGTCATCTCCTCTTGAATGTTCCACTTCAAACCATTAAGGTATCTAGCCACCTTAAGACTTTCATCCTCAGATACATTAGACCTCATGCAAAGTTTTTGAAACTCCTCTATATAGGTATTTACATCTTGGTCTCTTTGTCTCAAGCTCTGTCTTTTCTTATGTAACTTAATTTCATAATCATCTGGCATGTATGCTTCTCTCACTTTGGCAACCATTCCCTTCCAAGTGGAAATAGGTTTCTTTCCTTCCTTTTCTCTCTCTGTCTAAATGAACTTCCACCCTGTCAAGGCTGAACCTCTCAGTCTTGATTTTTCCACCTTTACCTTTTGTGCTTTAGTGACTCCATCACACTCAAAATGGTTTTCCATTCCCTCTATCCAATCCATGACTAGATCAGCTTCCAATTTCCCACTAAACAGTGGTATGCCTTCAAGTGCTTTTCCACTCATAGCCTTCAATGCCTTCAAGAAAGGCTCTTCTTGCAAAACAGGGTCAGGTTTAGGGATCCTGTCTTCCTCTGCAACCTCTTCACTCTTGGGTACCCTTCCTTCCAATTTATCACTAACCTCATCGGTATTAGTCTACACATTACTCATTGCTTGCTCAAGTTGGGCTATTATTTCCCTCAATAGCCTATTGTCTTCCTCCTGTTCTTCGACCTTCTTGGCCAATTCTATATTTGTCACCATGATTATAGAACCACTAGACTCAATCTCTAACATACAATAATCAATCCCAAATCTTTTATTGCTTTGATACCAATCTGATAGGGAGGTTGGATGAATCAATCACTAATTCATGCTCTGGGTCTTGCATGGAAGACCTCTAGGGTGTCTCACCCCACCACTTGCAACCTATAGAACCTCTTCCTTCTTAGGGTCCCCTAGTTTCCTCTTGCAAACCCAACTATCAACAAGATCCTCCTACCAAGTCAAGACTTGGTGCATTCTTGAAACACTTGCCTTAGCCCTTAATCCACCCTAAAGGCTACTAATCCTCCAAATTCTTGAATTTAGTTTTATAGGGGTGTGGAGGTGCTTCTAAGGTCATCAATCCATCCTACTAAGTGTCTTAGGGGTCCACCTAGCTCCATCTACAGGTCGCTTTCACCAAACCCTTCTATTAGGCCTAGTAGGCTACTAGCCCTATTAGGTCTCCTTCTCCTAGAAAGCAGGGTTTTTCCCAAGTCTTTCCAAAGAACACCCCAAACTTTTCCTAGGATTCTTGGTTCATATGCCCACCTCTTAAGGATTTTTGGGGTCTTGGGTCACAACTGGCCATACAAAGCCCTAACCTGAAAATGAGCAAAAATAGGCCTTTTAAGCCCTTTCCTAGCTTCTCTGCAAACTGTTAAGCCCTTCCCTCACCAGATGGATTGTTGGAGTTTCTTTCTCCTTACCATGTCTTGGCAAGACTCATGCCTGCCTTCTCCAAAAGGTAATTTTTTAGGAAATTGACACCCCTGCAAATCAAGTGCTCTGCACTAAGGTCTTCCCTAGCCGGACACTTCCCTGGCTCGCCTAGGGTAAGACTTCCACAGTAACTCCTATGTTTTCAAAGGCCCTAAACTCTACTATATGTACATCCATGGAGTCTAGTCATTGATCCCAAAGGGTCGTACAATTTGTACGGTGGGAAAGTGAACTAATACTCCATACTTACAAACTACCTGGTTCAGACAAGCAACAATATGAAATACATCCTACACAAATTACAATGCCATGATCAATCCATTAAAACAACACTTCAATGCAAAAACCAGAAAATTCACACTCAAACACAATTGCTTTCCTTGAATTAAAAAAAACTTCAACAATATCCAATGCTTCCAACCTGACTCCAACACCGAGGCATCCCATAAATAGGTCACCAAATCAGTTATCCTCTCCCTTGGCTCTTCTTGGCCGCTTGTAGCTCCAATTGAGCGACATTTTCAAACATTTTGCAAGAATCCTAAAAATCCAAAACCTCATTTTGAGCTAGAACCTTATGACACCTATTCTATGGTCAACATGACCTTCATCCGACCAAAACTCAACAAAAATACCACCAAGGCTCACATACAAATGAACTAAAATAGTTTGCTTAGTTACAGTCCTAGACAAAGTTGTCCTAGATAGACCTTCTAAACAACCTATGTCAACCTATGGGTGCTTCTGCACTAGTAGTGACCTTTCCAACCATGACCTTCTTAGTCCACCCTTAGTCTGTGAGAGAACTAATGGAAAGGATGAGGTATCTGACTTATCTTGAGTTATGTTTACCTACCCAACCCACTAGTGTGTTTTATTATGTTTTCACTTGTTTAACCAGCTCGTTCATGGGTTATCCAAGTTTCCCCTTTGTGTGTCGGCCCCAATGACGAACCACTCTCCCTAATAGCCTGAAACATAACTCACAACATCAAGGTTGTACAAAAGCATGTGCACACAAAACCACATCAACCAAAAATATAGGTGAGGCATGAACCTCTCGCACAAGGTCATAACAAAAGACAAAACAATGGTGTGAATAGATAAACCAAATATCATCAACAGGTGACCAAGGTCAATTCCCGGTAAAACCAACACAAACAAGTTTTATCCCACACCTGTGGAAGCCTAAAACCATCTACCAAGTGAGGGCAACATAACAAGGTGGGTTCCCAACATACTCATAACATGCCCAAACATAAAATCACTTGAACAAATGGAGTAAAACAAGAAACGTACATTTGAAATGAAACCACCATCAAATAAACCAAAAAGGAAACCTTACTTCAAGGACCAAATTCAACAGCTAATCTCCCTAACATGAACAAGCAATCATATACATAAACATTTAAATAAACCATAACAATGTTACTTTCTTAATTTTGTGACAAGATCACAAGATCATAAATTCAATCTTCTGAATCTTCTAATTACATAGATAGATAAATCATTATATTGAGAGAGAGAGACGTTTCTAATCTATCACGGAAAGATCTCTTAATTAACCAAGTAATCTATGAAAATATTTTCTATAATAGTTAATATGTATTTTTCCCCTTTAATAAAATTAACAATTTCAAATGTTATTTTCTATACTCAATCAATTGAAATTAACAATAAATGTAATGCCCCGCCATGCAACCCCAAAGGAAACTAACATACAAACATTTAAGGCACAATTGTTTTTTAAAGAAATAATATGCAACAACATACATCACATGAAATGTAACAATATAAGTACAACATATAACAAAGTTCCTTGGGGTTACATAGTTGCATCACTTTTCATATCAACATCTTACATTACATGAGAGATAGACATACACCCAATCAAATGACCCGAACATGGATCATACATTAACAATACAAAGATACATTGCTTCAAGGTTAACATCAATACAATGTTGTTTCCCAACATCTATGGGAAGAGTATAATAACATGGAAAGATAAATCAGAAATTGAAGGAATACAAAGCTACAAGCTGGATCGAACTCTGACATAACTTAGGAGTCACTGCAACAGGTACAACTCTACACTTCTCGAACTTCGGATGGGGACCCAATGGGGTGCGTAGCACATTCCACCTGACCACCCCTGTGCTAGGAGTAAACAAGAAAGATCCTCACCCAAGAAGTCAAACGAACCAATGGTAAACAAGACTCCACAAAAGAGATAACAAATCACAAGATATTAACCCATAACATTTCCAACACATAACCACAACAAGAGTAATGAAATGTCCAACAAGAATCAATCGCTAATATTATAGATCAACACTAAATAACCATAAGAGGTGCCGACAACAATAGAATCCAAAGCTCTCCAAATGAGATTGCAAAATCATCCAACAATAAATATCCAAGGGCACCTTTCGTCCACATCAATAAACAACAACAAAAAGATAGGGTGCCGACAAGTAGATTAAATCTAAAAGTAAAAGAAAACATTGAACTCTATGAAGACGTAGGGCGCCCAACCACCAGGCCAGCTCGTAACTAACTCACTGCCAGATAGGGAGAGATGGGGACGCTGAAACTATAGATCAACCAAAACAAAAAAATAACACAAGTTGGTGCCTTATCTACGCATCTAAATCCAAAGGGAGAATCCAACATGTTAAGGCGTATGGGAAGAAAGAAATGAAGGTGTAACCAACTTCCAAAAAAAAGACACCATACGGGATTGCATTTTTTGATGGAAATAAAACAGATTGAGGTAAAAATTTGCATAGAACAATCTAGCAACGATTTTTCCCTCAACCTAAGTCGGTTTGGAATGACAAAGGTAGTGATAGTTTAGCGAAATCTAGACCATACAACCAACAACATAATATCCACAAGAAGAATCAAAATATTCAACACAAAGCAGCATAATATGCACATCATAGCCAAATATTGCCATTGTTTACTGCAAACAATCTGAGATAGATAATTCTTTGCTAACAGTTGCTGAAATGAGAATAAAAAGGACGCCTACCAAAAATCCTATGCTCTGGATGGAAATGAACTGCCGTGGGCAAATCTCCTGCAGTGATGCCTCTCTTCTCTTACGATTTGACCAACCTTCTGAAACCGAAAGAAATGTGTTCTCCAAAACCCCTCTATTTTAAAATGCATCAATATCTATATATTTTCTTCCAGAGATAGAAATAATCCTCTCTTTTGCAGAGCCTCATATGTTCAAAAACCCCCAAAATTAAAATTGAAAATTAAAAATTAAAAATCTCCTTCTTTCTTTCCATAAAAATTAAGGAATTTGCTTATCCTTTTTAGAGATAAAAATCAAAGAATAAGTCATTAAATCTTACAAAGATGGCAAGTTGTCATTTTGTTTTTCAGTTCAAGCTTATGCATACAATTGCATGCTGAATATTTCCATTTTTATTTTATTTTTCAAATCTTTTGTTTTAATCTACTTTAAAACAATCCTATTTATCTCCTCTTTTAATTAATTAATACTTATCTTTAAATCTATTCTTTAACAATTAAAACATTAAATCCCCTATTACATTTAAAAATAATTTAATTTAATATTTTAGTTAATATCAAACAATTAAGACATTAAATCAAAATATCATATTTACCAAATAATTATCTATAAATGCAATTAGTAATTTAATACCAATCATTCATTTATTGTCATTTAATTTAGACAACAATATATAAGTTATTGAACTATTAAAGCTTAACAAGCTTAATTTAATAATTAAATTAACATCATTCACTTAATGATTTAACAATTTAATTAAATTAATGCTATACTAAGAACGTTGCAAAAATGACTTATTAAACGACCTTAATCATCATAACAATTAATTAAAATGACACATAGACAACAATTAAAATAAATGACCATAAGCAAAACGATACCATAACAGTGACGAGGTCGTAGACGAACGACACCATCATACACAACGACGGGGTGACAGACTCGGACAGGGACTTTCTTGTCAACTTCATTTTTAACTTCATACCCATTGGGATTGTGGGACACGCTCAGACCTGACAACACAGGTGGAGTCAGTGTCCAGTACCTGCATCCTGCATCAAACCAATGTCAAATAACATATAAATCCCCAGTTACAAACACACCATGAAAGTTAGTCGCGGCGTAGCAGGGCGCTCGCAAACAAGTGATGCTACCCTGTCCTTTCACCAAGACTCAACTAAATGACACATCATCATAAATGTCCAGAACTAAACATTAAACCATATCATCACAACATAGTACCACATGAGAGTAATAACATAACCAGATAAAGACGAACACCACGTATCATTATGTCATAAACCATCATAAAGCAGTATCATGTGCACCCAAACAAACTAAACTGCAAATCCACACAAGCAAACTGGTGAAACAATCACCATCAAGTCTCAAGTCCACTGCAGAAAATAAAGGAGTACAAAAAAAAGTAACAGCTACATGAGGGGTATTACAACACTATTGGTGTGGCTAGAGGGTTCTAGTGCCAGATGGATACCATGACAATAAAAACATTGGGTAAGACATCTAGCTAGGACAATTAGGAAAAGTGGCATTTGTAGATCAATAACACACTAGTGTCTATTAGAGTGGAGTAAAGTGTTGGTGGCAATACGTGGCGGTGTTGTAGCCATGAAGCTTAAGCCCCTTGGTAGAGCATGATTGGGGACTGGACCCTACATGATCTTGAGCCTAATAACTCTATTTACTATTAACATCATTGTTAGGATTTGAACATACATGGCACACACTATTAGTACCCTAATGATGTAGGTAGTACCCCACAACAAATAAAATCACCCAAAAAATTAGATGTTATTAACCATATGGTGATGATGCAATGACTACATAGACAAATAGAATATGTCAGGAATATGCTTTGGGTTGTAGATATGATACAAATGATTGCACAAGAATAATATGATAGGTATGCATTGTATTTATGAACTCCACAAATTTGTACAACCAATAATTTAATGATACCCTCAAAAGTAGATAAAATTGTTCAACTTGTTCAAACCTTATCAAGTTTATTGTTGATTAATAGGTTTTGAGCCTTTGGGACTCAACCATGAGGTATGTTTTGCTCCAAGATGCACAGTGTGAAAATTCTTGGCAAAAAACTCCAAAAAATGAGAAGGATTATTTGCAACACCAATTGATCTCCGCACAAGAGAGAAGCAATGCATAAGCTATAATTGTCAAAAAAAAAATCATGCAAAATTTGATTACATTACAAAACTTATTTTACAATGAGAAAACCCTTTTACAAGTGAGGTATAGGACAAACTAAGATGATGACATGTGTTATAATTCCATGACTTAAAACACACAAATGAAATGCTCTAGATAAAATTAACTACATTAATGTGAAAAGGTTCTAGAAAGAAACCAAATATATAGAAAACCTTGTTCACACCAACAATTTTTTTAATGTTTAATAGATTAATTTATTTTACATTCTTTTAATAATTATACATGATATATATATATATATATATATATATATATATATATATATATATATATACATATATATATATAATATTCATCCATATAAAATAAAATAATATTACAAGTTTTATATTTTTAAATTTTAAATAATATATTTTTTGAATGTGTTGTATTAATTATGTAATTCATCTTTTTGTTTGTTGGTTAGAAATGGCTTACACAAAGGTGAGTTTTAATATTAAAATTTGTTTTTAATTTGATTAGATCTCTTTGTGATAAGCTTTATTTTAAAAATATATATTATAGTAACGAAAAATTAGATATATATATATATATATATATAATTACTATAATATATATTTTTAAAAATAAAGCTTATCACAAAGAGATCTAATCAAATTAAAAACAAATTTTAATATTAAAACTAACCTTTGTGTAAGCCATTTCTAACCAACAAACAAAAAGATGAATTACATAATTAATACAACACATTCAAAAAAATATATTATTTAAATTTTAAAAATATAATACTTGTAATATTATTTTATTTTATATGGATGAATATTTGTTTTTTATATATTTTTAAAATACACTTCAAATTCTGTTCCAAAAGGTCATTTATTATATGCGGATCTCTTTGAATTACTCGTATCAATATATTACAAGTTGAGCAGGTTATAGCGACAGGTTTAGCCGGTAACCATCATAAAAACGTATGTTAACTCCGCTTTGTCTTTCATGGAATACCTCGTGCTAAACGAGCACGGCTTTGTAAACAGGTACCGATTGTTTTTTTAACTATTTTGATTCTTTTTTGTTTTTATTAGAATGCTAAAATACAAAAATAATACTCATCTTTAATGTCAAATACTTAAATTTTTTAATTGTGGGATTGGTTATGAGAATACTATAATAATTAATAAACAATGTGGCCAGTACTTGTTTATCTATTATTGTAGTAATTGTATTTGTTGGTTAGTTGATAAATTATTTGTGAAATATCAATTAGGGATAAGTTAGATAATAGTTGGAAATAATAGATTTTTGTTAAATAATTTCTGGATTCGACTGTGTAAGAATTTTTGCATCAACGTTTCGGATCACGCTTTGTGATCCATCATCAGGTTGAGGAAGAGAGCATAAGGAGTAAATTTTTCTTCGTCCTGATGATGGATCACAGAGTGTGATTCAAAACGTTGATGCAAAAATTCTTATACTATCGAATCCAGAAATCATCTAGCAATAATCAATATGGAAACATTGATGCAAAAATTCTTACACTATCGAATCCAAAAATCATCTAGCAATAATCAATATGGATTGTGAAAACTTGATATCATTTAATAATAGATTTTTGCAAGTCATATGTATTGTAGCCACACAGTGGATGAGTCTAATAAAGTTTAAAGGTTGGCTACATAATATTTTGAGATTAACGAATTATTGCAAGTTGAACGTATCATGATTTTACTAGGTTTAATAATATTAGAATTGTTAGGGTTGATTTTGAACTTAAGCTTGATTCATAAACGCAACTATGACTAACATAATTGAAGTTGAGTTTGTTTATCAAAATAAATATTCTAAAATATTGATGAGTAAATGATTTTTTTTCAAAAACCTTTTAAAAAATTAAAACATAAACATTCAATATTGTAAAATATTGATGAAACCTACACTTGTTTCAAACTTGGATGGGTAATCAGAGTGTGACTCCTACCTTCTCACCTCTTGCTTGCTTTTATAAAAAAGACTCATTTGTACATTTTAAATCACATCACATGCTTATGATATTTTATCATTTTGCATATTTTCATTTGCAGATTTTTTTTGATTTTGCAAGCAAATCTTGGCTGCTCCAACATGGTATTACAACAACTTTACAAATATAATCCCTTTCTCTCTTGAATTTGTGAGGGTTAGGTGAATCAAGTTTCAAAGGATGCATTTTGTAATAAAAAAGACGTCACGGTTACGCTCAAGAGGGCCAAGAGATGAATTTTGATATATAACACTTGGGTATTTAGAGATTTTTTTTTTCTATTTTTTGAGGCCCAACCATAGAGGGCAGTATGTAAATCTATACATCCACATAGTCTAGCGTACCATCTTGCATCAACATACTGATTTGTGCTAGTTTCTTGATTTGTGTGCTTCCTTGGCTTTTGTGCAACAATATTTTTAATATTTTTTATTTTTCATATCTTTTAATCATTAAAAAATTACCTTTTTTAGTTGCTAGTACAACTGTAGGCATCAAAGAATATTTTTTTAGTTTTGAGAATATCTCATCAGCTGACGTCAACATGATTTCATCATTTTTCATCCTCAATTTCGCCCCTTCATTGTTGGCTTGTTTTGATTTTTGGCTCAACTTTGTTCTCGGGCATCTAAATGCCTTTTTGAGTGTTTTCTTTCATTCTACATATTTTTCATCCTCTATACAGTGGTATAATTTTTTTGCAATATTATATATGTATTTTTTAAAAATTTAGATTTTTCAAGACACCCTACATAGTTTCTATTTTTGAAACTTTAGAGGGCTCGTTTGGGCTCATATGGGCTCCTTTTTGGGTCCCATTTTTTGAACTTGCATGATTTTTTGAGTTATATGCAATGGTGATGTTAGTTTTTCATGACTATCTTTCAAAATTTTAAATTTTGAGTATGTCTCTTTTGCGGTTTTGTACATCAAATCCACTTTGTGGAATCTGTAGTGCACTAAATAAAGTGTCATATCTTTGTATCTTTCAGGGGGGTCATAATTTGAATAATGGGGGTTTTCATTTCCTTAAGGTTTGAAAGGTATACTTAATATATATGTCTTCATTATCCACCTCATGACACAAAATCAAGTACGAACTCAAAATAAAAAAATGAATTCTCTAAATGCACTCATATAAGGTGCCACAACAACTAGATGTGTGTTCCTTAGGGAGGGAATTTTTTACTTACACTAAATTATAAAGTGTTATGGGGGTTGTGTAGTGCCTTGATTTGTCAGTACAATAATGGATCATTGTGATTCTTGCCTCGTGCGTGTGTGCCTTGATGCACACCATTTTTTAGTTTCTTGTACATCTTTTTGGGCTTGATGTTGGGTCTACATTCTTGTGCACACTTTTTTGTCGAATTTCAATTGGTCTTCCTATACCTCTTTCTTGTTAGCATTAAGAGGGAAATTATCACAGTGTTATGCTAATGCTTCCTTAGTTTCAATGAAGCAGTGGAGAAACCTTCTACTTTTCGGGGGGTCTCCTAAATATTCTATCTTTATCTCTCTTATGGGGGATTATTTCAATGGATCATATTTTGTGAGATTCTATTACTTACGTAGAGCACAATGATGCATATTTTAGTAGTGTAATACATGACACTCGTGCATTTATTGACTGTACCCCATAATCATAGTACTATCTGCATTTTCAACTTCACAAATTTTGATGCAAGCCTTTGTGCCATCTATGGATTCATTGTTGAGTAGTGTTCTACATGTTCACTCACGTAGTGTTTTGTATCTCTTATCTTGATCTAAATTTCTTAGAGTTTTGTTGATTCCACTAGACACCAGTTCATGTTTGGCATAGTTTACAACTTCAACATGATTTAGGAGTTCTTCATCATCATGTTGCTATCTTCATATGGCATCTTTTCAAGATGTCTTATCATTCACTTTCTCTCTTTTGGAGATGATTTTTGTTCCCATTGGTGTTTCCTCTTTTTCTCCATTTGTGAGAGATCATTATTGTACATGAATGGGTGCTGCCACAATAATGGGTTACACTTTTTGGGACATCCTATTTTTTGCCTAAAATCACATATTTTTAGAAAATACAATGATTTATGACTTTAAAGGTTCCATTTAAACTATTTTAATTAAAGAGGGATTGATCAAACCCCTTAGATCAAACCCCCTTGGATAGAACCTTGTTAGATTTAAACCATACCTATAATCGAGTCTCCTCTACACCTATCAAAATGTTGATAAAAAACCACTTTTGATTTACCTTTTGGGTGATCAAATGAATTCATTTAAAATTTATGTTTTGTAAGCCTGTAGCCCTTATTATAAGCTTTCCAAAAAGTATAATTTTAAATATGTTTAATTTGATTATTATATTTATTTTTTATTTCTTGTGAATGTAGGATTTTCAATGAACATTAAGTTCTTTATTTCACACATACAAAAAAATAGAAAAATAGAGAAAAAAATTCTAAAAAATACATGTGCACTAGGTATTGATGTCCTTATTCCAACAAAAAAAAATAAGTTAATTCAAATGAATACAAAAATTTTTATGCGGGCCAAAGTACACCTCTATCCAAATTATAATTACTGACTTGGAAAATTAATTAAAAAAATATGTAACAAAAAATTATGAAAAAATATCCATTCCCTAGATATTGGTGTGAAAAAATTGTATTTTAAAAATTAGAATTGTATCCTATCTATAAAAAAAGTTACATGGGCCGAAGTAAACATCACTTTTTAAAAATGTTGATTAGTAGAAAAAATAAGTTATTAAAAATTACATAAAATGATTCACAATTTATTTTTTAATTTTTTTAAAAAATATAATTAGAATCTACACAAAATATCTAACAAATAACTATTTTGATTCATCTTCAAAACCTTAATGGTTTAGCTGCTATAGGTGTAAGAAAGTGAATGTCTTGGTGAAAAATCCTTATTTTAATGTCAAGTTTGGCCAAAAGCTGTAACCCATTATTGTGGGATCACTTGAATGCCTTATCAGGCCTTGATGTCAAGACCCATATTTTCAGTATTTATCTTACTCCATAAGTATTGCTTAAGGGGGGTGTTAGTGTGAAAGGAGGTATTATCAAACTAGTAAGCTTTTAGCCTATTTAGTAGAGTCCTATTCACACTACACTAAATCTCACTTAGAGGTTATCTAGACTTTTTTATCACCTCATGTAGACTCACCAAATGTCTCAACACTTGTCTATAGAGTCCTAAAATTATTTCATACTTGGAGGGATAGTCAAAGTTTGACTCCTACCTTCTCACCAAGCTTCTTGATTTCCTTTATAAGAAAGACACATTTATACATTTTACATCACATCACATGCTATGATGTTTATTGTTTTACATATTTTCATTTGTGGATTGTTTTGAGTTTGCAAGGAAATCTTGGTTGCTACAAAAAATAAAAAATTCTTTATACACCACTATCAATCAACTCTTTCACATCATGTATTTAAGAAAACCGTGCACATAATCTTTCAAATAATATTTTTCTTAGTCTTTCACCTTATAAAAGAGATTTAAAAATAATTAATGATAAAAACTTCTTTCTAATTTATTGTACCTTCCAGCTCTTTCACACCAAAGCATAATCTACAACCTTTATGCATAACTATTAGATCTCATTTCTTTCTATTTTGGTTAGACTTCAATGCAAATGAGAATGGAATATTAGAAGTTTGAACACCAATTTTAGTTGCTACAGGGGAACATTAGAACTTCAACACCATTTTCATCCCTTATTAATGCATAAATAATTATTAATGTCTCTTCCAAGTAAGAGAGTGCACCACTTCAACTATAATTTCAATATTAAAGTCTAAAAAAATAGTGATTTTTTGTTAATAACTTCTAATGTAATTCAAAAGTAAGAAAACAAATTATAAGTTCAACACCATTTTTGTTTGTACCCTTGTGAAAATGTATTCTCCATGATTTAAGAAGACTCCTTGAGCATGGAAGAAATTATGGCATGATATAAACCATTAGATTTGATATCATGTTGAAATTTGAATGTGTATCTATTGTTAAAACTAAATCATATTACTCTCAAGGATAATAGCAAAATATGAAAATAATACTATTACTCATTTGAGGTATCTTTATAATGTGTTATGTTAATTTTTATAATTATTGCATTCTTGTATGTAAATTTCTCGAACTAACCTATAATAAACTAACTCCCAACTAATACAAACTAACTAAATGCTTTAATTATAATGTACTAACTCACTAAGAGACTTTACTCTAAAAATTAAACTTTAATTTAAAAAAAAAACTTGGAGTGCATACCATGAATTTGTTATTGCAGAAATACCATCCAACATATTATGTTTGATAGGAAATTTAAGTTGCTATGGATAAATTTCAAATCAAGAAATAATGCATGAAAATTTAATATTATTAATCCATGGGCTACCAAGATACTATAGCAATTGGTAAACAATGTAATTAATATCTTCCTCAAAAAAGTATTCACATTTTTATAATTTCCTATATTTTTTTTATTAAATGTTTACGTTTCTATAAAATTAGTTAACTAAATAAAATAAATTAGTTTTTAAATGTATTACAATGGGAAATACTTATTTCTATGTGAATTTTATGTATAGATAAGTGTACGAAGTTGGGTCACCATTCAATAGAAAAATATAAAGCCAAAAATTATCACATGAAACAAATACTTGGTAGCTTAAGTTACTCATGTACCTATTTTCCAAAATGGGATCTATTATGGATTACAAAATTGAACCTAAGTAGGTATCCATTATGAATGGAGGTAAATTCGCAATGGATATACATTACATGCATGCATATGAAATGAGAATATATCTATTTACTAACGTCCATCCATTATCCAAAACTATTATTTAATTTTTGGCCTATACCCATAAGTATATGCTTAACTATTTATGACAATGAAGAGAAAAGAACTAACAAAGACGAATGCATATCCATTCATGTAGACCAATAACTTCCCAAGCTTTACCTCTTCTCTCCATGTTTGCAAGCTAGGATTTTCTAAGGTACCTCTACTCAATTTTAGTGCATTTTTAGGTTGTTTGATTTTTAATAAATGTGTTAGAGTTAAAAAATGGGTTTTAAGGATTATAATTTACTAATTATGATTTATGCTTTTAATTTTAGGGTTTACAATTAAAAATGCAAACCATAAACCCTAAAGTGTATTTATTCAATTGCATTATATATAAATTTAAAGAAGGATGAAAATTGTATATAAACTATCTTTTAAAATATAAATGAGGGTTTAGAACTTAGGGTTTATGGATTGGGGTTAAAACATAAACCTTAGAACTATAAAAATTAAACCTTAAATTTTATTTATTTAGATAAAATATAAATAAGTTTAAATAATGGTAAAATTTGTATGTAAACTATTGGGTATGTACAAAGATGGGGGCCAAAAAGTGGCCAAATTTTTTTTTTGATTTGAAAATTAATAATGTGATCATGATATGGAAACCATAACATGCTCAAATTATAAAATTATTATGTTATGGTTTGATAGTGACAAGCCTAAGGTTTGGTGTTCACTAAGCCTAAACATGAACATATTATAATGTGATTGTGTTATAACATGCTCACACTTTCAACTAAATAAAATATAAAACAACCACAAGTCATTCATGCCATTTTCTTCATAACACAACCATGTTATTGTTCAAGCATATTTTGGGTGATTTAAAGCAATTTTATTGAAGGAATCATGTTGGGCCATGACATGCAAGAGGAAATTTAATTCAAATTTTCAGTAATTTTAGTTAACCTTAAATATATTTCAAGACTACAATAATTTGATTGATATTGAACCCTTGCCCTCAAATGAGCTAAATACCTCATAAAACTACATGGTTGAATCTTGATAGTAATATCATAATTTGACACATTGTGGAAAATACCTCCTACTTATCAATTGATGAGCTAAAGGGGATCTATGATGAATGGTTCATAAGGAACAACACTTGTTAAAGGTTTTGCAAATGGGGTTGCAAGCTGAGTGGACTTAATTTTGTGGAAAACTCCATGGTTAAGCACACTTGAGTTGGAGTAGTACTAGGATGGGCAACCTCCTGAGAAGGCCCTATGCTTCACCTCTATGAGAATCACCTAGATGCAATGAGTGCTAAGTGGAAATTCAATATCATGAGAGATGAGTTCTTGTGAACCACTACTCATGAAACATGGGTCAATGAGTTTGACTCGTAAAACTACATAGTTGAATCTTGATAGCAATATCATAATTTGACATGCTATGGAAAATACCTCATACGTATCAATTGATGAGCTAAAGGTGCTCTATAATGAATGGTTCATAAGGAACAACACTTGTTGAAGGTTTTATGAATGGGGTTGTAAGCTAAGTGGGCTCAACCTTGGGCAAAAATTTGTGGTTAAGCGTGCTTGAGATAGAGTATTACTAGGATGTGTGATCTCCTGAGAAAGACCAGTGCTTTACCTCTATGAGCATCGCCTAGATTCAATACGTATTAAGTGGAAAATTCATTATCATGAGAGATGAGTTCCTATGAACCACTACTCATGAAACATGGGTCCATGATTTTGACTTGTAAATCTACATAGTTGAATCCTAATAGCAATATCATAATTTGACACACTATGGAAAATACATTCTACTTATCAATTGATGAACTCAAGGGGATCTATAATCAATGGTTCATAAGGAACAACACTTGCTGAAGGTTTTGAAAATGGGGTTTCAAGCTAAGTGGGCTTAACCTTGGGGAAAAATTTATGGTTAAGCATGCTTGAGCTGGAGTAATACTGGGATGGGTGACCTCTTGGGAAGGCCCAATG
>VDFB02075321.1:323307723-323405437 GCA_007258455.2 Sequoia sempervirens | reverse complement strand
TAGCTCAACATAATAGGATAATATGAAATAGAATTGGCTATTCATTGACATTATCAGCTATTTGGAGCATGAGATAACTACAACACAATCCCAAGATAAAATAGGTTATTGATTTGCAATTTTTAGCAAGCTCTAGGTAAAGATGAACAAATATTGAATCATGCAACTTAGATCAATGCCATATATCCATTGTGGGAGTCAACTTCATAAGTATTCAAGGGTTTATGACAGATTTAACACATAACATATATGATCCACAGTAACATTGCATTTGCAATCTCATCAATAACCATGTTCTAACTCAGCCTTATCAAATCCTTATACAAAACATATCCACCTATAATCCCATTTAAGCATTTTAACTAATTTCCTCAAAATGATAGGAAGAAGGGATTGGTTTTGATGTGAGGAAACACCCTAGGGAGGGATTAGTGTATAATTGTTCCAACATAGCCTAATGGAACACTGGATCTTTTCTCATGCTTGGGAAACCTTTCACCAAAAGATGCCATGAATGCACCTTACCCAAAGTATGCTTTAGGACCTCCATGCATACAAACACAAGGATTGTCATTTATCATCTTGTAGTAGTGGTACCTAAGATGATGGTACTACCCCTCCCTTGGACATTGCTCTCTTCTTACAATTGGATACATTAGTCCTCTTGATTTTTTCAAAAAGATATGAAATGGTTTCTAAGAAATGCCTTATTGGGTCAATGAGATCACCAAAATTCTAGGACTTGTCAAATGAAGGTATATTATTGACACCTATCCCTTTGCTATTCACTTGTTCAGACTTAGTAATGACTATCCAAAGAGAAAATGAGATAGTGGCAACAACCATTTATATTATTTATCTCACTGCAATCCATTTCATGGCTATAGTCATGTTGTCACCCAGTGTAGATTTATTTTTTCAAATTCATAGATAACATGAAGACAAACCTATAGCCTTTAATGGTACTTCTCTTATTCATGACTATGCTCTATTCCCTTGAAGCGCCATGATTTATGATTGTTTTTATGCTGAATATATTCATTAAAACACCCCTTTGCAAGTATATTCCTTCACTATCATAGCCTATTGCTAGAATGGATGATCAATGGTATGAAAAGGTAAAAATACAACTGTGCTTTGCTTCCTTCACTACTTGTTGCTGATTGTTGATTGTTGTTCACATGCACTTGTACCATTGTAATGCTTGATGTCATACATGAACATGCATGGATGTCTTGTAGCATAACCTCATAGTTGTTGTTCATATGCACTTGTACTATGGCCTTGGATTCCAATATGAGACCTCTCCTGAATCATAACTGCTTAATTGTTATTTGTAACTTTTTGTTTCTTGTATGCAATCATGATCCATGTTGGATCAATCATGATGACCAAAACCCCTACATGAAAGGTTATGAGTGATGAGCTCAAAATATGCTCATAGTTTGGATGTTATGATAAACTTTTAATGCCTTTACTTTTGTTACTTTGTGGCTGTTTAAACTCTGTTGAAACCTTTTTATTGGGGTATCCTGTAGCAAAATACTTTCATATTCCTGCAGCTTATTGTGTTGACTTGATTACATTTATTGCCCGTTGACTCCCTAAATGACTGGTATATCGTATACAGTTTTTGAATGATGAAATAGATTTAAATATGTGATTAATGAATGGATATTGTGTATATTCCATACGCCTTTTCTTTGGCATCTGTTACCTTTTGTATCGCAGGTTGTTGAAGAATGATTGAGTCAAGTGCAGCAGATCTCAGCCTTGCAGTAAAGTCCATTTCCTGCACGACTTTGAGGAAGCTTCGACGAAGACTCTTTGATCGAAACCGTTGGGAAATATTTTTAATGACAGTCAATCTGGAAAGAGTGGAGCACTAGATTCTCTCCGAATCAAGTTGGACGGATAAATTCATTTATGAAGTTTGTTCCTTGCTTCTGGGATACACTTTACTTCCATGTCTTTCTTTGATAGGGTTAGTTAGTTAGTTGCTCTCCTGATTTTAAATAAAGTACTCCTCCTACGTGAGTGAGGAGGGAGAGGATAGCTAGAGTAAGATAGAAGCATAGTGATAGCAAATATCATGTAAGAATCAATATGATAATGAAAAGAAGAATTTGTTTGACAAGAGACAAAGTTTGTTGTTAGTTTATATCAACAAAGCAATGTATACCATTTTGTTTTTATGAATAAAGTTTGATGAAGTTTTGAGTTCAACACCTATGTAATCAGTAGATGCTTGCTAAGGGGGCCCACTTAGTAAGTATCTATAGCTAGTTAGTTAGTTGTCCTTTTCTGTTGATCTTCAGTTAGCTTTCATCTTTGAAGTTTTCATACAAACTCAATCTTATATTGCTCCTGCAACATAGAGAGTCCATCCCTGTGACTGTTCCTGCAACATAAGGCCAGTTCATAGTTTGTGTTTCAGTCGTAGTTGTTATGATTTCTGTTTTAATCAAATCATAGTTGAGTTAAGGAATTTTGCATTACCTTCCCGTAGCGTAGATAGAATTCCTTTTTAGCATTCATTTCTGCTAAGTTTTGACTGAAACTAGTTCTTAGTGCATATATTTTTTCGTGCCATTTAAAGTATACGTCCCCTGGTTTGACAAGTAAATGAATGTCCACAGAGAGATATTAGTCACCTGTCGGAATGTCCAATTCCCAAGAAAGGTTCTACTGTGATTTTCATATCCTTTTGTGGGCGCGACCATTTTTAGCGTAGTTACCGGGGATGGCGTCTAGCTAGGAATTTGTCAGAAGTCATTTTTAGCATTAGTTTAGTTTGTTAGTCAAAAAATTTCAAAATCCTTCAAGCCACTACTCACCGTATTGCATGCATAGAAGAAGAAGAGACGCACTGGGAAGGTTCCTCCCTGAAAATCTGTTTATTGAACTACCATTTGACCCAACTGACAACGAACCTGAGGAAAATCCATTCACTCTTTTATTTCAGCAACCAAATATGGAAAATAATCCACCTAATAATCCACCTCCTGCATTTGAGTTTCCCATTGTTCCCCAGAGAGATACTGACAATCTTAAAAACATTCCCTCTTCCTTGCTTCCAAAATTCTATGGCCTAGTCACAGAGGACCCTGAAACTTTTTTGTTTGAGTTTGATGTCCTTTGTCACAGTTATGACTACAACACAGACGCTCATAAACTGAAGTTATTTCCTTCCACCTTGAAGGAAGGAGCTCTCAGATGGTTCATGAGTCTGGGAAGAGGCGTTGTTGATAGTTGGGCTGCCATGCAGACGAAATTCCTTGAAAAGTATAAGGAATATTGTAAAAGTGCCAGCAAAGGTGATGACATATTCCGAATTCAGTAGGAGGATGAAAGTTTGGAAGATTATATTTCCAGGTTTTTATTTTCACTAAAAAGGAACTCAAACCATACTCTCAACGAGGACTCTCAGAAACTACTCTTTCTAAGGGGAATCAGTGATTCCTATATAGACGCTCTGGACCTGATGGGAGGAGGTAATATAGCTCAACTGTCTTGGGATGATATAAAGAAAATATGTCTTAACTACTCTCAAGCAATAGTTAAGAAAGGTCGAGGTCATCATGCTACAGTGGGGAAGTCTTCTTCTGGTGGATTTTCTTGGATGGAGATAACAAATTTACTGTCTAACTTCAAACAAGACATCATTAATAATATGGCTACACAACTGGACACTATGCAAGCTTGGAAGAAACATGAGGAAGCTGAGGTAGTTTTGGCTAAGTTTTGTCCATACTGGAGACAGAAGAAGTGTGACTGCAGATGCAAGATGGAAGCTAATTTGGAAGCTAGACAACTACCTACTGACTTCAAACCAATAGAAGGTGATGATGATCAAGTGTTCTTTGTTGTGCAAAGGAGACCATGGGCCCAAAGACAAGGTATGCCTCAAGATCCTTTAACTTTCGGTAATCCTTATTCTGGCTATAATAACCAATGGCAACATGCATATGGACAACCACCACTCTGGAATCCACCTCAACCAAGTTGGCCTAATTATTAGAATCCACAATGGCAATCTCCTCAAGGAGGTTGGCCGCAGCCACAAGGGCAATGGACCCCACCTTCAGGAAATTGGCAGCAAAATCCTTAATGGAGAGGCCCTCCATAATGGCAAAACCAGTCCCCTGGATTCCTGCAGCTTCCACAGCCACAACCGCAAGCCCTCATGCCACCTCCTACAACAAATGCTACAAATTGTGGCCTTCCAAAGCAAACACCTATGCCTACCCAGCCATTGCCAAATCCTAATAATAAGCAACAGCAGCAGCCACATCAGCTTGCGTATCTTGCTGAAGCCAACCAATATCAAGCTTATGCCTTAAATGTTAATGATATCCATTTGAGGTCTGGAACCACTTTACCAGCTCCAAAACCCCCTCTAATTACTGAAATACCAGATTCTCCCCTTAAAGAATCTACTGCACCTGCTGATCTTACTAAGCATATGCCCATAACTGATACGGTTTCTAAGGAGTCTGTTTTGCAAAATCAAAACAACCCACCTTTTTCTCAGAAGTTGCAAAGTACTGAATCTAAATCTATGGAAGAACCCACTTTTGACATCCTGGATCAGCTCAAGAATGTACAGATTCAAATCTCTTTATTTCAGGCTATTAAAGATGTTCCTATTTTTGGAAAAGCTATTAAAGAGGCCTATTTAAAGAAGCTTGGATGAAAGAAAAAGGATCCTCAAACAATTCATGTCTTAGGGAAATTGGCGGATATAATGTTGGGAAATGTAGTCATTCCAAAGTATATTGACCCTAGAAGTCCTGTAGTGCAGATACATATAAATGGTCAGATTGTTAAAAATGTTTTGATTGATTTAGGTGCTGCCATTAATGTCATGACAAAGCATACTATGAACTTCTTGAACATTTCAAACATTAGGTCTACACGCACAGTTCTGCAGCTTGCAGATAGCTCCACAGTTAAACCTGATGGGATAGTGGAAGATGTAATTGTCACTCTTGAATCTTGGGAGTATCCAACTGATTTCACAATATTATTAGTTAAGGCAACTTTAGGAGTGTATCCAGTTATCCTTGGTAGACCATGGTTAGCAACTGCTGATACTTTTATAGGATGTCGTTCTGGAGATATGACCATTTTTTATGGACAGTCCACAAAATAATTGGCTTTGTATCCGCCTGCTAGACCTCAACCAAATTTGTCCCAACTTGTTTGGCCAGATATGGAGGAAGAAACTGAAGAAGCCAATTCCTTAGCTCAATTAATGATGCTTCAAAATGATCCATTCTCACAACTTCAGAGTGAGGATGCTTTGCTTTTTCAAATTCTACAATTCAACTCTGATACAGGTAGTTCATCTGATCCAAGTGGCAGCCATATACAATGTTTCCTACAACAACCAAATTTTGAGAGTTCACTGCCTAAACTTTCAGCCATTTTTCATCACTTGCTTCCACAAGAGGTACAAAAATCACTTGTAGATTCTATGAGAAATCTCATTAAGCAAATAGAATTGTCTCCAAGTCACTGTTTGAATATTAATAGCAAGTTGTCACAATCTCAACAGACTGACTTATTAAAAATGCTACAAGATCAACATAGAGCTTTTGCATGGGAATATGAGGACATGCAAGGAATAGATCATCGAGTTTGTACTCATAAGATATATATCAAAGAAGATTGCTCACCAGTTAGACAACCTCAAAGAAGAGTAAATCCAACACTTAGAGAAATAGTTAAAAGTGAGCTTCAAAAGTTGCTTGATACTAGTTTTATTTACCCAATCTATGACAGTCAATGGGTTTCTCCCTTAGTTATTATTCCCAAGAAAGGTGGAAAATGGAGAGTGTGTGTAGATTACAGAGAATTGAAAAATGCCACTAAAAAAGATCACTTTCCACTACCTTTTGTAGACCAAGTACTAGACTCACTGTCTGGCAAAAGATATTTTTCCTTTTTGGATGGTTACAGTGGGTACAATCAGATAAAAATTGCCCCTGAGGATCAAGATAAGACCACTTTTACCTGTCCATAGGGAACATTTGCTTACTCATTCCTGCCTTTTGGTCTATGCAATGCACCAGCAACATTTCAAAGAGCAGTAATTAGTATCTTTGTTGATATATCTCATGACTGTATGGAGATTTATATGGATGATTTCACTACCTATGGAATCACATTTGAAGAAGTGCTGGTGAATTTAGAAAATATATTGAAAAGGTGCAGAGAGAAAAATTTGTCTCTAAATAGTGAAAAGTGTTTTTTAATGATGGAAGAAGGTATTGTTCTAGGTCATCATATTTCAAAGAATGAAATTCAGGTTGACCCTGCTAAAATTGAAGTTATTCTGAATTTGCAAACTCCTGCAAAACAAAAAGATGTCAGAAGTTTCCTTGGCTATGCAGGATATTATAGAAGGTTTATAAAATATTTAAGTAAAATTTTCAGCCCACTTTATGCCTTGTTAACTAAGGATTCTCAATTTGAGTGGACAAAGGCTTGTGAAAAATCCTTCCTGCAACTAAAAGACTTGCTTACTCAAGCCCCTGTTCTTCAAGGACCAAAATTGAATTTTCCTTTTCACATACATGCTGATGCCTCTGATTTTGGTATAGGAGCAGTTTTAAGTCAAAAAGAAAATTCAATTGAGCATGCTATTTACTTCATCAGCAAGAACCTTCAAGGTCCTGAGCTCAACTATACTGTTAGAGAAAAGGAATTGCTCGCAGTAGTGTATGCTTTGAATAAATTTAGGCATTATGTCACAGGTTATCAGATATTCATCCATACTAACCATGCAGCACTCAAGTATCTGATGAAAAAACCTGCCATCTCTAGTAGGTTGGCACGATGGCTTCTGTTATTACAAGAATTTGACCTTACAATCATTGACAAACTAGGAAGAGCTAATGTTGTAGCTAACTTTTTATCAAGACTTCAATCAGCTGCACCTGTTGAACACGAGGTCATTGATGATAGGTTCCCAGATGAACACTTGTTTTCCATTGTTGCACATACACCATGGTATGCAGACATTGCCAATTATCTAGTAGCAAACAGAATACCAGCCCACTTTTCTCCAAAAGAAAAGAAATTTTTAATAGAGAAAAGTTTTAACTTTTACTGGATTGCAAATTTTCTGTTTTATACTGGACCTGATCAAGTAATGTGAAGATGTGTAAGAGAAGATGAGACTTATGATATCTTGCATGCTTGTCATGATGAACCATGCGGGGGACATTTTGCAGCAAAGAGAACATCAATAAAGGTTCTTACAACAAGGTACTACTAGCCAACATTACACAAGGATGTTGTGGCCTATACAAGGAAATGTGACCGATGCCAGTGTATAAGAAGGCCAACCAAGTCAGATGAAATTCCGCTATATCCACAGGTAATAGTAACCCCTTCTGATAAATGGGGAATGGATTTTGTAGGACCAATTGATCCACCATCAAATGGCAAGTCATACATTCTAGTTTGCACGGACTATGTAACAAAATGGGTGGAGGTAAAAGCTATGACTCATGCTCGAGATAATAAGGTTGCTAAATTTCTGTATGAACAAATTTTCACAAGATTTGGAGTTCCTAGAGAGCTTGTAACTGATCAAGGAGCTCAGTTCACATCAAATCTAATCACTACATTAATGAATGACTATAAAATCAAACATAGGAAGTCCAGCCCCTATCACCCTCAAGCCAATGGTCAGGCGGAGGTAACAAATAGGGAAATTGAGACGATCTTCACAAAGACAGTGTAGATCCATAAAAAAGATTGGAGCAATATACTTCTTGAAGTAGTTTGGGCTTACAGAACTACATGGAAGACAACAACTAGGTTTACACCTTTTGAGCTACTTTATGGGAAAACAACCATGTTACCCATAGAATTTGAGCACAAAACTTTGAGGACAGCTCTTGAACTCAATATAGACATCTCTGAAGCACAGAAGGACCGTCTCCTGCAGCTAAATGCTTTGGGCGAAATGAGAAAAGCCGCCCTACAACATACAGAAGAAGTCCAACAACAACGGAAGAAATGGCATGATCAACACATAAAAACCAAGAAATTTTTTGCTGGTGATTGGGCTCTGTTATATGATTCCAGATATCAAGAAAACCAGGGTAAACTCACAACATGCTGGCTTGGTCCCTATGAAGTTGAGAATTTGTTCGACAATGGAGCTGTACAACTGGTGACAATTGATCCAGTCTGTTTTAAATTGCTAGTTAATGGCCACCGACTCCAGTTGTACCATAAACTAGTATCAAAGGAAGAATTCATGCAGCAGTTCATTTAGGTTCCACCTGCTACTCTTCCTGCAGCCGAAGGCTTTAGCCTTTCTCCTGCAGCTTCACCGTAAATTTTGAAAACTCATGTTCATAATAAAGGTTTTCTTTTTTAAAAAGGAAACCCTTTTTCTCCATACTCATTTATCGCCCCCATCTCACTTCTTTATCTTCCATCCATCCATCTCATCCATTTATTCATCTCGTCTGCCCACATCACCCATCCACTTCATCCATCCGCATCACCTTTAATTAAGATAGCATTCACAATTGTCAACTCATGCTGACGCTGTCATCTTTCTTCACACGTACGTGCAATTATCAAAGTTACGCCATATCTTTTGTTATCGCATATTTGATTTATTTTATTCTATTCATTTACTACTATGCATGTATCAGTCATTATTACCAAATCTCCGCCTATTTTTTTAGTACATGTGAGGACACATGCCATACTCTCAGTAGGGGGCAGGGTAAACCACCTTTTAAAATCTATCTTTTCGCCACTGCCATAACTGCACAAATAACCTTTCTTTAATACTTTTCTGGTACTTTCCAAATATAATTGCATGTCCTTCTTTATTGCATGTTTTTCTTGTAAATTACGATTAAGACTGCTTGTTCAAAAAGTTCATTTTTGGAAAATGAAAGAAATGTGACGGCACGATAGAAGAAAAACCAGAGCAAAAGGGGAAACAGAGAATTTGAATCTTCAGCAAGGAATTGAGTTCAGCTAAGGGAAAACTGTAAACATGGGTGGTCAGTTGGTGCGAAAAAGCCTGTAGCTCATGAGTTATTATTGTAAAATCCGCAAACAGTCCACACATTCAGCCTCTGTGGATGGTTAAACTACTTTTTGAGTTTAAATGATTTTGATGAGGAGGCTGCTAGAGAATTTTTGAAAACTATTTCTGTAGGGGAAGCCACCATATGGGGTCTAACGGTTGTTGCAATTGAAGACAGAATTGCTGAAGTAACCGGGCTTCCAGCCATTGGAGAAAATTTTTCTTCAGACGCTGCAGCTACAAGGGCTGAGTTTTCAATGCCCACTGATGGACCTTTGGAAGTCTCCAAGCAGGGATGCAAGTGCGTATTGTTGCCTCCTCCTTATTTAGAATATGCCACTTACATAATCAGGTATTTAACCTATGAAGGCCATTTTTCTTACCTACATTCTTATCATTTCAAATTACTAAGTCATATGAGGATGGGTTAGTTGTAAATGTTCTGAATTTCCTGTTAAAATTTCTAGAACAAAGTGCCCATGGAACCCAACAAGGGAAAGATAATTCTGTTGCTCACCACGACCTTATCAAATTACTAATTGAACGCTCTTTGAGAGATGTCTCACCTCTTTCTTGGCAACAATTCGTTGCCCAAAAAAGCTTGCAAATTCCACAACCCCCTAGGGTACTTACCCCACAACCAAAAAAAAAGAAGAAAGAAATTGTGTCTACCAGTAAAATAGGGCAAGGGTCATCTACTCCTGTAGCACCTGGTCCTGCAGCTCTCACACCTGAATCCTCTACTAGGATACAAACTAGGTCTACCACTAGGAGAGAGAAGGGAAAAACAAAGGCAGGTGAGTCGTCTAGAGCAGAACAAACCCTAGAGTTTGACCCTCATTCTCAGAAAAGGCAATGCTCTTCTCCTGCAGCACCTTCCCCTGCAGACATCTCTCCTATAGCAACACCTGTTGCTGACACCAGTTCACCGTCATCCTCTGGTAGGGCAGAACCCTCTAAATAGACCAGGAAAATGAAGGCTACCAGAACACCTCCTAGAGCCACATCAGTTCCAAGAAGAGTTTCCACAAGGAAACAATGTAAGACCTCCCCTGCTTCACCTCAACCAGAGGTTATTGTTATTTCAGAAGGGTCTGTAGAATCTGAATTTGATGTTTCTCAGAATGTGTCCAAAAATGTTGCACAAATTCCATTCGTTCCTGAAGAGGAACAAGTTGAGACAAAAGAAACAGGGCATAATGAGCAAGGGTTACCAAATCTTGATGATTTGGCTACTGCTGCTATGCAATTTTTAGAAGAAATAAAGTCTTCTCCACCGCAGCAACCAGAATTCATCTTGCAGCAAGAGCATGAACTGACTGAACAATTGAATGTGCCTAGTGAAGCTATATTTCACCCTACAACTTGTAAAGCCATTGTTGTGTATAAGAAGACGTTTTTAATTAAATTTCTGGAGTATGTCAAAGCTAACTGGGAAGCAGTTACATTGCAAACCCTGACTTTCTGACACATAGCCCAGACTGACATGCAACAAAGTCTATGGGAAGTAGAAAGGAAGAAACTGAGAAAGGAAATTGAAAGTCAGAAATAGGAAATTGCTGAGTTGAAAGCAAAAATGGACGAAATGTTAAAAGTAACTGGTTAGATTATGGAATGCAGACCACCACCCAGAGTTTATGCTCTGTGCCTTAAAGAACAGTTCTTATGGTTCCAACTGATGAGAATTTCTAGAAACCAAGATCCTATACTTCATACTGCCAAAGAATTTTATGAAGCATACCACACAGCCCCTAATTGGTTAAGAAATTCTCTGTGTGAATTCTATTTACATGGCTTTTTAATTCCATTTTAATCAAAATGGAATCCTCTTCTATATATTGGTGATATTCATTTGAAATCATTTATGTCATGGGCAGCAAATGAGGTGAATTATGGCAGGCAGTGGGAAACATATGAGGAAGCTGAGAAAACTGAGCCTGTTCCATTACGCTCTCAAAGTTCAAACCCCCATGCAATGTTGAAAGACTGGTTTGCTCTGACATATGACATTAATAATGTTACAGCCAGAGAGAAAATATTTGATATCAAGAAACAGGTATATGATGAATTTCAGGCACAGCCATATTCGTTTTGGAGACTAGCATATACCAGAAGTGAGGAAAGATTGGAAAGATTAACTATTGGGTTAAGAAAATCAGAACCACACAATCCCTTAAATTTCACAGCAGCTCTTAAATGATCAAGCAGATATATACAATTGGGACTTCAAACGAGATTTGAACTGTGGTTTCCATTGACATTCAGACCCCCTGTGCTAATGTGGCCCCTTTATCCTCACTAGGCTACAAATCTTAATGATGATTTAGAAGACCGAAGGTATGAAAGGTGCCAAGATTTCAGAGGATTTTATTACAAGTTTGGAAATTCATTTCAGAGTCATGCAGTAACCACTGATTTCAGAGAAACCACTAGAAAATTTAACACTAGAGGACTAGCATTGGGCTAAGTAGGGGGCAGTGATGAGCTCAAAATATGCTCATAGTTTGGATGTTATGATAAACTTTTAATGCCTTTACTTTTGTTACTTTGTGGCTGTTTAAACTCTGTTGAAACCTTTTTATTGGGGTATCCTGTAGCAAAATACTTTCATATTCCTGCAGCTTATTGTGTTGACTTGATTACATTTATTGCCCGTTGACTCCCTAAATGACTGGTATATCGTATACAGTTTTTGAATGATGAAATAGATTTAAATATGTGATTAATGAACGGATATTGTGTATATGCCATACACCTTTTCTTTCGCATCTGTTACCTTTTGTATCATAGGTTGTTGAAGAATGATCGAGTCAAGCACAGTCGATCTCGGCCTTGCAGTAAAGTCCATTTCTTGCACAACTTTGAGGAAGCTCCGGCGAAGACTCTTTGACCGAAACCATTGGGAAAGATTTTTAATGACAGTCAATCTGGAAAGAGTGGAGCGCTAGATTCTCTCTGAATCAAGTTAGATGGATAAATTCATTTATAAAGTTTGTTCCTTGCTTCTGGGATACACTTTACTTCCACGTCTTTCTTTGATAGGGTTAGTTAGTTAGTTGCTCTCCTGATTTTAAATAAAGTACTCCTCCTGCGCGAGTGAGGAGGGAGAGGATAGCTAGAGTAAGATAGAAGCATAATGATAGCAAATATCATGTAAGAATCAGTATGATAATGAAAAGCAGAATTTGTTTGACAAGAGACAGAGTTTGTTGTTAGTTTATATCAACAAAGCAATGTATACCATTCTGTTTTTATGAATAAAGTTTGATGAAGTTCTGAGTTTAGCACCTGTGTAATCAGTAGATGCTTGCTAAGGGGGCCCACTTAGTAAGTATCTATAGCTAGTTAGTTAGTTGTTCTTTTCTGTTGATCTTCAGTTAGCTTTCATCTTTGAAGTTTTCATACAAACTTAGTCTTATATTGCTCCTACAGCATAGAGAGTCCATCCCTATGACTGTTCCTGCAGCATAAGGCCAGTTCACAGTTTGTGTTTCAGTCGTAGTTGTTATGATTTCTGTTTTAATCAAATCATAGTTGAGTTAAAGAATTTTGCATTACCTTCCCATAGCGTAGATAGAATTCCTTTTCAGCATTCATTTCTGCTAAGTTTTGACTGAAACTAGTTCTTAGTGCATATATTTTGTTGCGCCATTTAAAGTATACGTCCCCTGGTTTGACAAGTAAATGAACATCCACAAAGAGATATTAGTCACCTATCGGAATTTCCAATTCCCAGGAAAGGCTCTACTATGATTTTCATATCCTTTTGTGGGCGTGACCAATGAGCATAGCAATTGTATCTCGATCACATGATATGAGGGTTCCATTTCTATCATAAACCTCTTGTAATGACATGTTTTCAATAGGAATATTATTTGTGTCAACTAGAGTTGATGTTTCTTGAATGTCTTTTCCTTTTATTCCTTTCCTTAAAACATCATGCATTGAATGTTATCTAGAAACTTGTTCGCCTAATGTTTGATTGTGAAAGCCTTGATTAGAGCCTTATGCAACTTTAGATTTTTTTGTTGTTTTTGTCCTTCATGATAACCATTGTAGCATGCATTGTTGGTTGTCCTTATCAATGACAATGACCTTTACCTATTGCATTAACTTTCACCAGTATACCCATGAATGAATAATATCAATCCCCTTTGCCTCTTGTAGATCTTGCAAAGGTGTTGTCCTTGTACTTGTATCATGACCTTGATTCAACCATTGATCTTCTTTTGTTATGTGTAATAAATACACATAGTCTCCTCATTTTATCTTTATTGGACAACCACTTGTCACATATGTGGGTGACCTAACAACTCACCTTCCTATGTGATGTGTGATTGTCCAATAGGGTTATGGTGAGAGGGGCTTGACAACAACTTGAAATGATTCCTCATTGTTTAAAAAAAGCATAATTGAACTTGATGCATCTATGAAGTCACTTCCTTTATAAACATATCATGGATCTTCTTAAGAAGATTGAAGGACATATCAACACAATATGTTGCATCTTTTGAATTTGTCCTTTCCTGTCCTGTCTTATGTTACTAGTCTTTTATGGTATTGGGAAAATCCTAAGGTTGGGGTTTTGTCTTTGAATGAATCCCTCTATCTCTCTCCCCTCTACCCATAACCTAAACCCTAAACCCTTAACCCTTAAAATCCAAACCCTTAAACCCTCTGCCCTCTACCCCCCCTCTCTCTCTCTCTCAAGTCTCTCCCTCCTACCCCATCTCCATTTCTTAGGTCTTTATCTATCTCTCACGCACTCCCTCTATGTGTCTCCCCTCTACCCTTAAACCCTAAACCCTAAACCCTTAACTATAAAGATTAAACCCTTAAGCCTTAAACTCTAAACCCTTAAACCCTCTACCCTCTATGTTTAACCCTATACCCCATATATCTCTCCCAACCCTTCCCTCTTTCCCTTTCTCTCTCAAGTCTCACCCTCCTACCCCTTCTGCTTCTCTCTCTCTCACTTACTCTTATATCCCTCCCCTCTACCCTTAACCCTCTACCTTCTACCCTCTACCCTCTACCCTCTACACACTCTCTCTCTCTCAAGTCTCTCCCTCCCACCCCCTCTCCCTCTCTTAGGTCTCTCTCTCTCACTCACTCTCTATATATCTCTCCCCTCTACCCTTAACCCTAAACCTTAAACCCTTAACCCGTAAACTCTAAACCCTTAAACCCTTAACCCTTAATAAATTAGGTGTGTATTAAAACATTATAAAAGTATAAATTTTTGGAGTTCTATTAGGAATTGAATGATAAATGACGATGAATGGGAAAATCTAAGGCACTTTAATATTTTCAACTAAAAAGTTAGAGTTCAATTAGGATTAGTGTTCACTTAGGGTTAGGTTTAGGGTTCAATTATTGTTCAATTTGGGTTAGGTTTGAGGATGAGGTTGGGGTTTAATTAAGGTTGTGAATTCAATAAGAGTTCAAATAGGGTCAAGGTTAAGGTTAGGGTTGGGGTTAAGGTTCAATTAGGATAAGAATTACTGTTAGGGTTAGGATTAGAGTTCAACTCTAGTTCAAAGTTAGGGTTATGGTACAATTAGGACTACTATTCAATAAATGTTCAATTAGGGTTAATACTTAATTAAGGTTAGTTTTAAAGTTCAATTAAGGTTTGGGTTAGGGTTGGGATTATGAATCAAGTAGGTTTGGGTTAGGGTTTGATTAGAGTTAGGTTTAGGGTTTAGTTAAAGTTAGGGTTAGGGTTAGGGGTAGAATTTAATTATGCTTAGTGGTCAATTACAATTAGATTTAGTGTTCAATTAGGGTAAGGGTTAGAGTCCAAATAGGGTTAGGGTTTAACTAGGGTTAGGATTATAATAGAATAAATTTTTTTGTTTAATTATGATATCTATAATTTAGTATAATTTTAGAAAATGAAATGATTTGGACACAAAGAAAAAAAATAGAAAAGTTGATTTTCTATAGATCTTATTTCTTAATTTATTCTAAAATTCTAATTAATAATTGTTGAATTAATTTAAAATGAATATTTAATTTAATTTAATTTAATTGTATTAGATAATTAGTAAAACTAAATAGATAATAAATATTTTATGGATTTTAAAACTGAATTTAGTTCCAATTTTATTTGTAATGTCAAATGTCAAAATTTTAGATTGAAATACTTAATTTATTTTAAAATATTATTTATAATTAATGTTTAGTTACTCAGCTAATATTAGAGACATTAATAAAATATAACCCTAATAATATGTTATTAGGATTAGGGTTAGTGTTAGTATTAAATTAAGGAGTTAAATTATGGTTCAATTGTGTTAGGGTTTTAATTAGGGTTAGTGCTCATTAAGGGTTGGGGTTTTAAATATAATTGATGAGGTTAGGGTTCAATTAGAGACTCACGATTTAGATGGGCTTAGGGTTAGGGTTAGAAATAGTGTTTAATTAGTCTTAGAGTTAAAAATAGGGTTCAATTAGGCTTAGGGTTAAAATTACAATTCAATTAGGGTTAGGGTTCAATTAAAGGTAGGATTATATTTCAATTAGGGTTATGATTCAATTATGGTTAGGGTTTTGGTAAATTATAATTATCTCACATATATGAGTTTGGGGTTAGAGCTAGGATCTTGATTTAATTAAGCTCAGGCTTAAGGTTAAGGTTAGGGTTTAATTAAGCTCAAGGTTAGGGTTAAGGTTAAGGTTGAGGTTTGATTAGGGTTATAATTAGAGTTAAGGTTGTCATGAGAACTATGGTTAGTGTTAAACTAAGGATTATGAATAACATTAGAATTATGGTTAGGGTTAGAATTAGAATTAAAATTATAATTAGGGTTAGAATGAGAAGGGTTAGGATTATAATTATAGATAGAATTAGGGTTGGGATTAGCATTAGGGTTAAGGTTAGGTTAGGTTTACCATTTAATTAGAGTTGGGATTCTAGGATAAAGCTCGGGTTCAATGATAGGGTTAGGGTTGGGGTTAGAGTTAAAGTTCAATTACAAGTAGGGTTAGGGTTCAATTAGGTTTAAGGTTAAGGTTAGATTAGGGTTATGATTCAATCTCAACAATAATTCTCACTCTAACTCTAACCCTAAACTTAATCGTAAAACTAACACTGACACTATTTTTAACCCCAACCCCAACTAAATATATATCTAACCCTAACCTTAATTCTATAACTAAAAGTAATTCTAATCTTTTCTTTCATGTTGTGCTGCAAATGCTACTAGCATATATATATTATTTATTAATATATACAAAATACCCCTTCTCCCTCTGTTAGGTCTTTCTCTCCATGCTCACTCACTCCCTCTATCTCTATCCCCTCCGCCCTTAACCCTAAACCTTTAAACCATCTACCCTCTACCCTTAACCTCCCTCCCTCTCTCTCTCTCAAGTATCTTCAATATCCCACCCCCTCTCCTTCTCTTAGGTCTCTCTCTCTCACTCCTCCCTCTGTCTCCTCCTTAACCCATGGCCTCTACCCTCTACCCTTAACCCTCTACATACTCTTTATCTCTCTCCCCTCTACACATAACCCTAAACCCTTAACCCTTAAACCCCAAACCCTTAAATGCTCTAAGCTCTACCCTCTACCCTCTCTCTCTCCCAAGTCTCTCCCTCCTACCCCCTCTCCGTCTCTCAGGTCTCTCTCTCTCTCACTCACTCTCTCTATCTCCCTCCCCTCTACCATTAACCCTAAACCTTAAACCCTTAACCCTTAAACTCTAAACCCTTAAACCCTCTACCCTCTATCTCTCTTCTAGTACTCCCTCCCTCCATCCCTCTCTCTCTCAAGACTCTCCCTCCTAACCCCTCTCCCTCTCTTAGGTCTCTCTCTCTCTCACTCACTCCCTCTATCTCTCTCCCCTCTGATGGAACTTTATATTTTTGCTCCTTATGTTCCATTCCTACCCTACCTGGTGTTACTGGTCTTTCATAGTGTCAGAATTTTCCTTGGGTTTGTGGTTTTAGCTTTATTTTCATATAAAACCCTTGTGTTTATTTTACGCCTTGGTTGGGATCTATTTTGATGTTACTTTTTGAGGGGTTTTAAAATGACTCATGTCCTATCGTTTCGTCTAGGCTGAGTCCCTTTGTTTTAATATTTTATTTCCTCTACGGGGTTTTATTTTCCTAAGTCTTGGTTGGTCCCGTGTTTCATCATTTAAAAAAAAATTATGTCATTGTTTACCATCTTCCTAGTGATGTCCCCTTGTCCTTTTAATAAATGTTTTGTTTTGTAGAAGGATGAAGTTCGCGCGACCATTGATCAACTATCGTTTAATCTCAGCTGCTCACTGCCATCCCGTGATGACCCCACCACACCACGTTGGTTGATTGCGATATCACGGGTGGGCCCCACATTTCCTATTTGGTGAGGCTGAAGGTGATAAGTTTGGTTGACTATCAATCAATTGTCATAAGATCTTAATGATTTATCGCCATCACGTGATCAAAAGTTGCAAGGTTTTTACTGATCGCGATATCATGGGCGAGTGCCACATGTCTCATTTGATGAAGTCGAAGGAATGAAGGAAATACTATGGTAAATTAATCTAGACTTAATACATTAAAAGGAAGGTTACTAAATTGTTCTTGAGGTGGACATGTTTTAAATCAATGGATATGTTATAATCTTGATGAAAAAGCTGCTCGATGATTAATAATAAGGCTAGTGGTTGTGTTGAAGGAACAAGATCACGAATGCTCAAGATCTACAATTTCTCACCATCGCCTGATCCAAAGTTACAGGATCTTTACTGATTGTGATATCACGGGCGACAACCATGTGGACGGCTAAAATTTAATTCTACATCAAATATGGTTGGAGTTGTTTCTGTAGTGCGCGAGTGAGATTTAATGGTGGATGAGACATTTGTTAGCATGATTTGATCAAGATAAAATAAATTCTCATGTTTTATTTGTATCACAAAGCATTCAAGTATTTTGCGGAGCAGTTTTAGAGCTGAAAGTGAAGTTGTGAATCTCTACAGCCAGAATTTGGGACTTCTGCAAACAAAGTCATGAGTTAATTTATGTGCTTCCCAGTCATTCTGCACTTGAATTTGGGAAAAGATTTGTTGTGCTTGTCATTGAGATTGTTGATAAACGTGTTAGGGCTATAGTTTAATTATAGTTTTAAGAAATTGCAGTGTTTTGTTCTGTAATTTCCTATCTCTAGTTAGTCCTAGCTATTTGATGTGTGAAATTGTAAAAAGACCCTAACTTGTCCAAGATGGCACCGCTAAAGCAACATTTTGGCCAAGTTGACTATTTAAAAAGAAACCTGTATGATGATTTCCTGGATTAATTGCCCTGCTCAACAAATGATAGGAAGAAGGGATTGGTTTGAATGTGAGGGAAAATCCTGGGGGAAGGGTTAGTATACAATTGCTCTAACATTGTCGATGCTAGGGTTCCTCTCACAGGCTTGGAAATGTTTAGATTATGGTATGGATAGAGGAATTTTCCTCACCCCTTTTCAAATGACTGGATGTATGATTTGGAAAATTTGGTGGTCCTAAACGTGTTCCCTGACATAGACGTAGGGCAGTGGCTGCAAGATATGACCCTGTCACACGAGTAATCAAGGATAATGATGGAAAGGTTTTGTTGAGCGTTAATAGAGAAGAGGTCCAACATATTTTTGACTTGAGTGAACTGAGTGAAGACTTGGTTCCTATCAGTCTTGAGGAAATGAAGCAGGAATATGCAAAGTTGAAGTCTCTTTTTAGAGCTAAGTTGCTTCCACCTCATTTGGCTAGGGCAAGAGGTTCATGATTTCATATCAACCCCAGTGACCAGGAACCTTTTAGATTAAACTATTTTGAAAATCATTTTGTGGCCACTTTCTATTCATTGTGTCATATTTTGGGTTTCAATCCTGGTGCGGTGATTCCTATTGCATACATGTTCATGGGGGTGCAAATACAACACCCTAACTTCTTTGTGACATATGACTTTGCTTCTTTCTTAGCTGAGAGGATACATGAAGGGTTGCCAAAGTTGTATAAAAATGATACTAACACTCAATTCTTCTAGTATTCTATGCTAATGCATATGTTCTTGTTCAAGAATGCTGACTTTTTCTTTGAAAATATGGAATTAAGGAAATCAATTGATGTAGAAAGATTGCTAGTACAATTATGGGATGCAAATTTATCTTGCAATAAGGAAAGCACTAGTTATGTGCAATTTGATAATTTCTTTGCTTCTAAATTAAGGGCTAGATTGATGGTGAATGTACCCAGGATCCTTGAGGAATTGCATGATTTCCTTAGGCCAAAAGGGAGGAAGCCAGGATTGAAAGTTTTCCATAACTATGGTGACACTATCCCATACCCAATCAACACTGTTTTGAGAGAATACATTTTTCAAGGAACCCCCCATATACTGCCATACAATATGACACCAAGAGCGGGGTTTGCAGAAGTTATGTGGAAAATAGATTGTATCCATGAGGACAACCTCACAAGGAGGGGTAAGGGAACATTTTTCCCTGATTATACAGTGGTGTCTGATTTTTCCTTTTCAAAATGAGGCTAGGTGAATTTTGAGAAATTCTTTGATGATTACCATTTGAGGTATGGTCCACAGTGGTAGAATGATCCTGAGGGTTTTTTTGCCCTTTTCAAATAAAGAATAAAGGTTGGAAATTTTTTGCATGAGTTTAAATTTCCTAAGGATTTGATCATAAATGAATTTGATCTAAATAGGAAGGAGTTGAACAAGGAGAAATGGATAGCTTATGATAAGCTATTAGATATTGTGCATAAGATGGACCTAAAGTATAATCCATTGTTGGAGTTCAATCCATACCATAAGAAGACTGAATTTCTAATGGAGAACTTCAAGGAAATTATGGGCACATTGAGGACCAAAAAGATAAATTTAGAACTAAGTCTGAGTGTACAAGAACAAGGTGCCAGGCCAATTTAAACAAGGCCAACATAACAGCCTACAAAAAGGTGGCCTATTTACAGGAGGAAAAAGGATGATAGCAGTGATGAAGAGGAAGTGGACAAAAAATGAAAGAAAATAATGAAGTTTCCTTCACAACCAGGTCCAAAATTCAAAGTACCTGGGGTAATTAAAATCATTGATTTAGAATCATCACCAAAATATAGTCCCTCATCACCACCATCTGAGCCAAGCCCTAAAAGACAAAGAATTGATCAACCACAGGAGGATCTGATTGATGAAATTATTGTTACTGATCAGGACATGCAGGTTGGTATGCCTTCCCCTCCTAGGCCAGCTAAATTGGTTCTATTTGATTTAGATATAAAAGGTAAAAGTGTACAAGATGCAAGAATGGAAGCATGTAAGGAGTTTCTAGATGACAATACATTTGTAAAAAGTCTTGTATTCTTGCAATTGGTATGGAGGATGAAATTTGAAGAATATCAAGAGAAATGTAAGAAGAGAAGAGAACTAAGGCCTGACAGGTTAGACTAGGATAATGATGAGGAGGTAAAAGTTGAATTAATGGAGGAATTTAAGAACATCACTCCTGGAGAGGCAAGAAGACTGGTGATTCAGGTTGGTGTGTTGATTATGCCTGAATGGGACATTATAGATGCTTTAGCATTTAATGCTATTTTAAAGTCCAAGCATCATTTGCAATACTTTGAAGAATAAGTCAAGGAAGCATTGCGAGATTCTACCTTCAGTGAGGACTATGAAACTCTGGCAATTTGGGCATTGGCCCCTCAAGGAAGAAAGCCAAATGTTATGGATATTAATCCAAATTTTAGAGGAGGACTAATAATAAAGAGAGATTCAAAGATCTCAACCACTGAGGCCACTAATTTGACTGTGAATGTGTCCAAATTGGCCCAAAATACTATTGAAAGGGAGGAGGCTAAAAAGAAGAGCCTAATGGAGAAGTATAACCTTTTGATTGAGGAATACAACAAGATGCAACCGAGGAATGTTGAGTTGTAGACTGAGGTGGAAATGTTTAGGTATAAATAGATTGCAGAGACATCAAGTGCTCCAAGGACCAGTACATTACCTTCCACAGTAGGGTTAGTGCCTCCTAATTCTCCAATTGTTTCCACACCAGGGTCTCCCAGTCAAAATATTTCTCTCACCCCTCCTTTAGAACAAATTGATGAAGAAACATAGTGCTTTGTTGATCCTACAAAGAAGCAGCTCTTGCAAAGAATTGATGAATTGCAGACATCATTGAAGGTAAGTGAGGAGGGATCTCTTTCAAAGAAAAAGGAGATTGTTACTACTGTCTTGATGCATTTAAATGAAAAGGTTGATAGCAAATTGCTATCTATACATTCTTTATATTCTTTTCTATTAGATGCAATAAAGAATATTGATAGGGATCATGAAGTAGTGATACCATTGATTGAAAATTGGATCCGTAGGGCCAGTGATTTGGATGTCATGTATAAGGCTTCAAGGTTTGATACAAATAATAGGCCCCAATCATTAAAGCCTACTCAAGTGTTGGTTAAATCATTGCAAGGTTTTTAGACCCTACCAGATGATTTGAGTAGGAAGATCAGGAAATTGGTGAAGAATTTTAATGATTGGGGTAACACATTGTTACTTGATATAATTGATGAGCAGGGGAAAATCAGGTCACTCTAGCAGTGGCAGGATCAAGCAAGTGAAGTCATCAATGATCAAATTAAATTAATTTGTGATGAGTCAAACTATGACTTGTTGGTGAGTTGTATGGATAAAATCATTAATACCTGCTCATTTTTGGAAGCTTTTGAAAGAGATGCAAATTAGGTAGCGGTAAAATACACACCTTATAATACCAAGGTGAATGAGGTGATTAATTTTGACTGGCCGATTGATGAAGAATACCAAAAATGGGTAACTAAATATTTGACTAAGGAAGAGTAAAAGGAATGGACTACTAATAGGTGGTAAATCGGATGTTGCGGTTACAACGGTTTCCAGTTTTTATTTGATGGCATTCTTGACATGGGTTTCTTGTGGTTTTTTGTTGTTGCATAAAATTTTATCAGCTGACATGATGAAAAAGAATATTCTCCAAGGTGATGGCTGTTGTAACAATTTTTGGAATATCACCAGGTGTGCCAACTGGCTGGTGACATGTGTACTTTCTAGCCTGATGCTTGTTTGCTCCTTCATTTTCTATAAGAAGGATTTCAAGGCCAGAAGTATGGGTTAGCAAGTTAGATAATTTTTGGTTGAGTCTAGGTGAAGTTGCAGAGCAAATTGTAAAGTCCAATGGTTTTAGAGAGAAATACAATTTAGGTTCTGAGTTATTCTATAATCGGTTTTGAATTCATTGAGATTTAATGTTGTATAACAATACTAGCATTTGAGTTGAAATGATAAATTCAAACTCATGTCTCTCCACTGTACATGCATATCCAAATTTTGAATAAGATGACTAAGGTTTGTTTCATTCATCTCACTATTGTGGTGTGTATAATCCTTATTTTAGCTTTAATTCAAGGAATTAATTAAAATGCTTGAATGGGATTATAGGCGGATATGTTATGTATAAGGATTTGATAAGTAGTATTGGGTGAGAATGCATATTGATGAAATTGTAATGCAATATTGTCAGGGATCTTATAAGTTATATGTTATGTATTAAATCTATCATAAACCTTTAGATGCTTATGAATTTGACTCCTGCAATGGATATGTGGCACTGAACTAAGTTGTACTTATTTGTGTAGTTCAATAATTGTTTGTCTTTTCCTAGAGCTTGCTACAAATTGCAAATTAATGACTATATTTTACTATGGATTGTGTTGTAGGTGAACAACCAATTTTATTTGATATTATCCTATTGTGTTGAGCTATTCAATGGGATTATCTATTATGTGTTAATGTTTTTATGATATTGGTGCAGAGGTTGTAAACACATTAAGGGATCACCCTCCCGGGTCTTGTAGAGCCCAAAGTGTAGGAGGATTTTTAAAGTCCTTGTCAGTTGGTCCAGGTCCTTCAAGCTGCCCTTGATTGGAATTGGCAATCCCATAGGTAGATTAGAAGAATAACCTAGTTACAGTGTAAAAAAAAAACCAACACCCTCTACCTTTAACCCTAAACCCTAAACCATTAACCATTAAACTCTAAACCCTTAAACCCTCTACCCTCTATCTCTCTCCCCTCTACCTGTTGGTTGTTTTTACTGTAACCAGGTTGGTCTTCTAATTTACCTATGGAATTTCCAATTCCAATCAAGGGTGCCTCAAAGGACCTGGACCAAATAATGAGGATTTTAAAACCTCCTACACTTTGCGCTCTGCAAGACCTGGGAGGGTGATCCCTTAATGCATTTACAACCTTTGCACCATTATCGTAAACAACATTAACAACAATAGATAATCTCATTTAATAGCTCAACATAATAGCATAATAATAAATAGAATTGGCTGTTCATCAGTAATATCAACTATTTGGAGCATGAGATAACTACAACACATTCCACAGTGTAAAATAGTCATTGATTTGCAATTTGTAGCAAGCATTAGGTAAAGAAAAATAAAATATTGAACCATACAAATTAGTACAACTTACATTAGTGCCATATATCCATTAAGGGAGTCAAATTCATAAACATCTAAGGTTTTATGATAGATTTAACACATATCATATAAGATCCTTGAGAACATTGCTTTACAATTTCATCAACATGTATTCCAACCCAATACTACTTATCAAATCCTTATACAAAACATGTCCATTGACAATCCCCATTTAAGATGTTTTGAATGCTTTGTGATACCAAAGGCAGAAGAATAGTTGCTTTATTTTGATCAAACCATGGCAGGTGATGTCATGGCTGCCATTAAAGCTTACTCATGTGCTGCATGAATGAATCTAATCACATTTGATGTAGATTCAAATATTAGTCTTCGATCCTTCACCTTGGTGAGATCATTAGACAACTACCTTCAAAGTAAACTAACATAGTCTCCATCATGGAAAAAAGGGGCCCACCATACTACTCGTTGCCAAGGAGATCCATGTGGCACCCACCCATGATATTGCAATCAATAAAAACCTCACAAATTTTGATCACACGATGGCAGGCAACTGTGGATCTCAACCATCAGCAATCCTATTCATTCAACACAGTCACCAACCTTGTTATTAACCATCGAGCACCTTTCTACCTAGATCATAACATCTTCATTGATTTAAAACATGTGCATCTTATAACTACTTTAGTAACCCACAACATAATGTATTAAAGACACATTATAGTATTTATCATTCCTTCTGCTTCACCAGATGAGACACGTGGCGCTCGCCCGTGATATCATGATCAACAAAGAGAGTGTGGTGGGGTCATTGCGGGATGGTGGAGAATGACTGAGATCACACGATGATTGATCTATGGCTATGCAAACTTGTCCCTCTGCAAAATAAAAATATTTATTCGGGGAGAGGACCTACTAGTCGTGCGGGGTCCAATAGTCGCGCACTCAATTGTGATGATAATACCTAGTCTTACCAAATATTTATACTATATATTGTAAATAAACAATCCAAATGTAAATAAAGAAAAAACCAAATGTTGATACAAAATGGACCCATACTTGAACACATGAGAACCTCTAAATGTTATATGAAAAAAACATAAATACATTCATGAAGAAGTGAAATAAGTATTTTTTTGTTTCAAATAAAATATCACAACTCTTCACTATAAGTATATCATTTAAAAAATAAAATGCTCAGTTAATAAAATAAGACTCATTTAAAGAAGTATTGTTATCATAGTGAAAAAATATTGTTCTTATGTGTACAACATTTGGGGTGGCTCTACAAGCATTGGATAATTTTATATTAATAGTTTGTCCTATCACAAATATAAAAGGTGAGCATAATAAATAACATGTATTTTCCCATTAAATGTGAAATATTTTCAAAAAATTTAGTGTTCAAGCTGTTAAATTCATATGTGTTGAATATAAAAGGTAGAGATATCAAAGATTTATATGTGGACATCGTGAGTATTTAGTTGTAGGTTGTATATTAATTTTAATTTAAATAAAAATATCATATTCTGCAAGCAACAAATGATATTTTTTTGGTTCAACTATTGGGGGTTCCATGATTAAGTTTTGGTCGAACCTTTAAAAAGTAAAAATTTAGACACTTCTCAAAGATCTATCAATCTTGTGCAGCGATTCGCCTCCAAACCTTGAACATAGTAAGCCAGGGGCCGGTCTACATTTCAAAAAAAAAATGAAAGGTTCTGTCATTACCAAGATCCAATTGCTACATCTTTGCGAGAAGGATTAGCACCGCATGACCTAAGGGCTAAAGGAATAAGGGGACATTAGTAGGTGACGAAAACAATGACATAGAAGTTGTTTTAATGAGGGAACATGGGACCAACAAAAGACTTAGGAAAAATAAATTCAGGCAAAGGAAATAAAATGATAAAACAAAAGGGGCCCAGCCTAGACGAAGCGATGGGGATTAAGTCGTTTTAAAACCTTCCCAAAAAGTAATGGCCAAATAGATCCCATCCAAGGTGTAAGATGAACACTAGGGTTTTACATGAATATGAAGGTAAAACCCAATCCTTAGGCTTTTCCCAAACACCATAGATGACTAGAGACATAAGGAAGGATAAAATAGAACATAGAGAACAAAACTTTGAGGTTCATCACTGCATAACCTAAACCTAAACCATTAACCTGGCCCTTAAAACCCTCTGCCTCTCTCTCCAGTGCCATCTCCTCTCTCTCCTCTCTGCTCTCTCCCTCTACCCTAAACCCTAAACCCTAGACCCTTAACCCCATAGGCTCTAGAAGCCCTTAGGCCCTCTACCCTCTAGGTTGGCCTCTGCATGTCTCCTCCTCCTCCCTCTTTCCCTCTCATATGCCAGGTGCCACCCTCTACCCCTCTCCTCTCTCCAAATTATCTCTCTCTCTCATAACTCCTCACTCAATCTTATCTCATGTATGCTCTGTCTCTCCACTCCCACTCTCTATAACAGTCTGTCTCTCCTCCCCTCCATAACCACAAGCCCTTAAAACCCTCTACCCTCTACCCTCTGCTGTCTCGCTTTATCTCTCTCCATCTCCTCCTCTCCTATCAAGTCTCTCCTCTAGCTGCTCTCTGCCGAGTCTCTCTCTCTCTCACTCACTCGATCCCACTCCTATCTCAAATTCACCCTCCTGCCCCCTCTCCCTCTCTTGCAGTGTCTGCTCTCCTCCCTATGGCAGCCTAAGCTGTAGCCTTAAACCTTAAGCCTTGACAGCATCACCCTCTACCCTTGACCCCATCCCTCTATCTTTCTTCCCTCCCTCCCTCTCTCTCTCTCTCAAGTATCTTGTAATAACCCTCCGTGTCGATTGTTCGGGACTTTTGTGTGTGCTTCATTGATTACTGTGTTATTTAATTGTGTGAAAAATATCATATGTTATAAATCATGTTTAAATAACTAATTAAATCATAAGTGATTTCCAAGGTTATTTAAAATATGATTAGAAATTAAAATAATGATCAATTAAATTAAATCAAATGATTTAGATCAAATAATCAAATTAAACTAATTTGTTAAAAGCACAAGTGATATTATTAGATAAATTGATGAACAAAATAATCTGGAAAAGAAAATAATAAAAAGGAAGGCAATTGGAAAATGGAAAGTGAATAGTTTATTAATTAAATAAATCGTGATAAGATTTTTTTGGGAAGTGTAAAAGACAAGAGAAGCTGGAAAGAACTTCACCTATCAAGCAATTGGAAGTTGAATGGTTCCCCGAGGGGAGTGGAAAAGACACCATCAAGCAAATTAGATAAGGAGGACGGGGGTGATGATATGAAGATCCTTAGTTTTCAAACATGAATCTAGTCTACAAGAAAATATTTATAGAATAATGACATTTCTTGGATTGAATAAAAAAAAAATGGGGGTTTGCGGATTCGAACGGGACTCGATTGCATTGGCTCTCTATTGGATGGCTATTTGCAGAACGTCTTTATGCTGACATTACAATTTAATTCTAGATAAATTCTCAGGTAAGTCATTCTATATCCGTGAAAACTGAAATCTTATGTGTTGGCCTACCTTCTTCTGAGTTTTCCATTGGTTTGTAGAGATTTGATATGTATGACTTTCGTTTGTTGTTCTATTTGCATCGAATCTCGATTTCATTTTAATTTGGCTTTGATCATATAGAAGTTGGCCTAAACCATTATGTATAGGAATTTTCTTAGGAAACCCATGCTTTCAGCTGTATTAAAAAGCTAAATGTTGTTCAGATGATAACTCGAGTTTGAAACTTAAACATGGAGTGATGCTTTGAATGTTGTGAATTCATCTTTGTCACTGATCAAGAAAATGCTACTCCTATCTCCTATTCCTGATAACGAATTGAGTGGAGTCACCGATGTTAAATATTTAAATAATCTCTCTGATTTCATTGTCATCTAGTCTCAGCCGCGCAATTGAACCGCATAGGAAAATCTGAAGATTTAAATAATCTGCTTGATTCCTCTGATAATCTATCACAGTTGCTGAACTTGAAAATAAATATTGTCAAAGTGCTAACATAATAGAAAGCTTTTCTTTGAATGTGGTGAAGTCTATCTTCCAAACTGGCACGTCTGTGTAACTCGCCACCCAACAGAAATGCATTTTGTTCAAAACAGAAGAAGTTGTTCATTATTTCTCCTCCTCATAAGTAACGTATTTGCACCTCACCCTTCTCTTTCCCTTCAGCCTTGCTGATAACAATTGAGATTTGATAATAATGCAAGTAGATGGCGATATTTCCAAATTCCAATATTCACTTTTTAATATACTTGGCAACCTGTCACAGCCGCAGCACTTGAACATGGTAGGGTGTATAGATTTAATTAAACTCTCTGTTTTTTTTGTTATCAAAATCCTGAATGTTATCCATAAGACTGAAGAAAAGTGGCTTCTCACGTTTTTTGCAACCGTAGCCATCTCAGCTTGGAGGAAACTTGGTTCGTGTGTCTTCTCTGATGTCGTCAATGAGCAGTTTGTTCAAGTGAAGAAATTGAGCTCCAATGAGCAGATTATTTAATTCTCTTGGTCTGCACAATGTTTCACGCCTTTTCCAATTACCTCCGTTCAGTCTAAGCTGAGAGAAATTGATGTTTTTGGATACAGTGTTTAGTGGGCTCCTTCGCATAGTCTAGTAATCTAAATTTATTTAATCTCCCTGATACTGTTGGCAACCTATCACCGCTGCAGCAGTTATATTTAGGAGAGTGTTCAAATTTAAATAACCTCCCTGAAACCATTGGCGACCCATCTTAGCTGCAGCGTCTAAATTCCTTTTCTGATATTCTGGCAACCTATCACTGCTTCAGCATTTAGAGTTGAGACATAATACAGAATTAAATAATCTCCCTGAAATCTTTGGCAGCCGACATAGCTGCAAATTTTAGACTTACCAAAGTTGTAGAAGATTAAATAAGCTCTCTGATTTTATTTTGGCCTATCTCAACCCCGGTACCTGAACTTATTAGGAAGTTTTAATCTCTCTGATTCCTTTGTCAATCTATCGCAGCAGATGCATTTGATTTTAAGATGTATTTTTCACATGCTTGTGTATTTATGGAATGTTAGTTTTTAAGTTATTTACTTTGAAAGAGAATTAGTTATTAAGCGAATAAATTGGTCTACGTTGAAAGAAAAAGTTATCATTATTTAGTTGTCATTCCTCAAAGTCAAAGGAAGCGTTGGCAAGTAGGTAGTCTGAAACCCCATGATAGTTTAGAAAAGAAAAAATACTAAAAGAATAAACCATAAAAAAATTAAAAGAAAAATGAATAGGCTATATTTGGGTATTCCCATATTTGGATTGAGGTCAATGATTGTATTTAGTAAAAATGATTTTAGTTAAGAATAAGATAAAATAGATAATAGCTTGAATTCCCTAAGGTTACAAAATAAAAAGAGTATAATATATGGTGAATAGTTTGAATGTATTATATAATCTTTTCATGTAAACTCTTTAGATCATATTAGGTTATGGATTTTGAAAGGATTCCTTATAACAAGGAGTTGCAAATTGAATTAAACCTTAAAACACTTTGATTGAATTATAAGAACGTAGATAAGATAAGAGAGATGTTGTTTTTGGAAGACTTACCCTAGGTAAGAGGATTAACGATTAGGTTCACTTGATAGTAGGATAAAATAATAGTATAAGTGTTGTAATTATATGGTTGTGTAAAGAATGATATAGGGAAGTGTATATTAGCTTTAAAAATTTGATTTATGGAAATTATTTCTTGTAAAAGTTGTAATTAATAAATGTTGAGTTAAGAAAACTAAAATAAGGAAAAAAGTTGTTTACTTTCAATAAATGTAATTAGAGATCTAAGACATTAAGTAGGTTTTGCTTGTGAAGAATTAAGGTATATTTCATTGGTCAATTAGAGTAATTACTTCAATTTATATAGTTAATTATTGTATTCTTACTATTGTTTCAAGACATAAAAATTACTAAAATGATTGGCAATGTTATTTCAAGTAGAACAACGATATGTCTTTTCAAGCAAGAATAAGATAGTTGTGAATGTAATAAATTGGAATATAATTGTTTTAATTTGCGTTTGGAAGAGTATACTTGTGGTTAGTGTCTTATGGCTTAAAACATCAGATTATACCTTCACTTCGCAATATTGTAAAGGTTGGAAATGATTGATCTTTAAAATAATGTTCTTTATAGATTGTTTCAAGTTACTCCTTATTGGAGGAATGGATATCTTGTATTTGAATGTGTGGTTTTATGGATTGTTTTGTTAGATCCTTTCGAAGTGACTTTTCATGAGTTGATTTTGAGTTGCAGATTTCTCTCATTTAATTTATGTTGCTATTCATTAGGAACCAATATGTTTTCTATTGTTCTTTATCCTAAGTGGTAAATCGGTTAATGTTTTCATTGTCATGATTGATGGTTCTACTTGAGTTGTTAATGAGTCAAATTTGAAAAGTTCTTTGAGTTATGGGTATTCCGAGAGGAGAAATAGAGGTTTCCCTTGGATTCCCGATTTAGTCCATATTGAAGTTGTTGATGTTGTTTGAATGGAGTTGTTGATCTTATTTTGGTTTATGCACTCATTATATTTGCATTGAAAATAGTTCTTGTGGCCTTGTAATTATTGTTGACAGTTCTTTGATGGGGAAACCCTAGTGTTAACTTTTTGAGATTCTTCCAGAGGCTTGTTTTATTGTTGGTTAATGTTTCTTATTTTATGTGCTCTTATCATGGCAAGATATTGGTATCTTTATTTTGAAAGGGTTGTACGGAACTTTGTGAGACTCTGATTTTGTACTTGATAGCGAGATGGGTAATGCCTCGTACACATTTATGTTGTGATTATTTGTTCAAATTATGATGATACAACCCTTGGTTTTTATGTTGTTGGGTCTCTAGGGAGAGTGGCTCCTCGTGGGGGCCGGCGCCCCGTTTAAGGGGAAGAGCTCAGGATAACCCACGAGTGAGTTAGTAAATAAGTGAAAACCTAATAATTAACTTAGGTGGGTTGGGTAGTAATATCATTGCAAGATTTTAAAAATGGATGCCTCGTCTTCATTAGTGCTACTGCAGACTAATGGAAGGCTGAGAAGGCCGTGGTTGGAAAGGTCATGACCTCGTCCTCACGAGAGGTCTACGGCTCCGCATGAGTCACCCTATGGACCGGCGCCTCCAGTTTGGGGAGGAAGAGCACAGGATAGCCATAGATGGGACCAGCGCCTCTAGTTGGGAGGAAGAGCACAGGACAGCCCATGTAGGACTATGCGATGACACTCTCCCCTAGTTACCTATGTGTTTTACTTCATTGTGTTCCTATGGAAGTAAGTTATGGGAGTTGGTTTAGATTGTTGATATTTGGATTTATCTTGATTTATGATTATTGCCTTGATACATCTTTGGTGTACTTTGTGGCCTTGTATGATCTCGTTGATATTTGACTTATGACCTTGTACTCTTTTGATACTGTGATATGATGTTATTGTATTATTTAATTACAATTTGGAATAGTATTATGTTTATTAATTCAGTTTGATTGGAATTATTTCATGATCATCCTTTGGTTACTTATTTATTGGTCATTGCTTTGATTTACGTGATGGGATTTGTGATCTTAATTTATTATGTTGACTATTGGATGTTGTTGCAATTCTTGAGTTTTATGATACTTTTGTATGTTGTGAGTCTTATGATTCCGTGTTGGGATGTTCTTGGTTGAGGACTCTTATTGTCAGCTCCTAGCACGGGGGGTGGGTCTTCGGACTCACATGGTCGGGTGGAACGTGCTAAGCACCCCATTGGGTCCCCAGTCGAGGATCGAGAGGTGCGAATTGGTGCGGATGCAGTGACTCCAGAGTTGTATCCGTCTTGGAGCCAGTTTTCATCTGTTTATTTGTATCATGTTATCTTGTGTATGGTTTCCATTTATGATTGGAACCACTTTTGTATCATTGTACATCTTGAACATTGTATTGTAATGTAACGTTAAATCTTATATGGCTATTAGCGATTGATAATTCAGAATTATTCTCAGGTGGACTATCATGTGTCATTATATTCTTTATTGTCGTTATGTGGATCTAAGTCGCGTAATGACTCCTCGTGTACCCCAAGGGATGTATGTGTTAGTGAATCTGCTTTAATGAAATTCATGTCATGACTTATTACATGTATGTTATGTTATTTAAAAAAAAAATTGTGCTATAATTATTGTGTATTTATCCTTTGGGGTTCACAGTGCATATCTCCATCCTACCCCTCTCCCTCTCTTAGGTCTCTCTCTCACTCACTCACTCCCTCGATCTCTCTCCCCTTAACCCTAAACCCTAAACCATAAACCCTAAACCCTTAAACCCTCTACCCTCTACCCTTAACCTTACCTTCCTTTATCTCTCTCTCTCTCTCAAGTCTCTCCCTCCTAGCACCACTCCCTCTCTCAGGTCTCTCACTCACTCACTCACTCACTCACTCAATCTCAAGTCTCTCCCTCCTACCCCTTCTCCCTCTCTTAGGTGTTTCTCTCACTCACTCACTCCCTCTATCTCTCTCCTCCTCCTCTACCCTCTGCCCTTAACCCTCCTTCCTTTATCTCTCCCACTCCCTCCTCTCTCTCCTCTCAAGTCTCCTCCTACCCCCTCATCCTAAACCCTCCTAGCCATAAGCCCTTAAACCCTCTATCCTCTACCTCCAAGCACTCTTCCCTCTCTCCTTCCCTCCTAATTCTTTCTCTATGTATATCTCTCTCCTTTCCCCCTCTCTCTCTCTCTTCCCTCTCCTTTCCTCTCTCTCTCTCTCTCTCTCTCTCTCTCTCTCTCTCTCTCTCTCTCCCCCCCTCCACCTCCTAATTACTCTTGGGTATATGTGTGCAAAAATTGGATATTTGATTTATAGCACCAAAATATTACATTTTTTTTTTCAAATTAGATATTAGAAAGGAATTGCATATTCAAAACAAATCGGATATCCGATTTGTAGTACTTTGGCTTGGGAATTGCTATGGAGCAATGTATTGATAGCCAACCCAAAAAAATAGTCAACTCGAGATGGAGGGAGAGATGGAGTGAATGAGAGAGAAAGGGGGGAGAGGGAGAGACAACTCAATAGATAGAGGGGGGAAGAGGGAGTGACATAGATAGTGGGAGATATAGAGATATAAAGAGCGACAGGGAAAGATATATCAATCGCCCTCCCTATATCTCTATCTATTCATCCTTATCTCTTTATCTCTCTACCCCTCTCTATCTCTTTGTCTCCCTTTCTATTTGTATGTTTGTCATTATCTCCCTCTCTCTCTATATTTTCTTCCCAATATTTATCTTTGTCTCCTTAAGTGTGCAATGGGTACATTGAAGAGGTCTTAAAGGAGAATTATCATAGCTTTAATCAAATGGTATGTTACCTTGAGCATAACTCCCCAAGGACACATGCCATCCTTGGATTGTTGACATGAAATAACCAATCAAAATTTAGTTTCTCTCTCATATTAATATATATTACTATTATATTAATTATATTTTGTATTATATAAAAATATACTTATTATTAATTATTAATTATAATAATTTTATATGTATTTAATAATTTTGTTAAAGAATATAATATATAATTATAATAAGTTGAATAATTATATTATTCATTATGTAAAATATAGCTAATATATACTTAAGTATATTGTAGAATATTAAAACCTAGCTAAATGGCACCAAAATATTCAACTTAATTAACATACTATAAAACCTAATGAAACCAGTTTGTAGCTTGTCAAATTGGAGAAGTGAAAGATCAATACCAGCACTGAGGAAGAGTTTGGAGTAGTGAAAACAAGGTCAATGCCAACGCTGAGGAAGAGTTTGGAGTAGTGAAAACAAGGTCAATGCCAGTGCCGAGGAAGATTTTGGAGTAGTGAAAACAAGGTCAATGCCAGTGCCAAGGAAGAGTTTGGAGTTAAAACAGGGTCAATACCAGCACTAAGGAAGAGTTTGGAGTTAAAACAAGGTCAGTACTAACGCCGACGAAGAGTTTGGAGGAGTGAAAAAAACGTCAATATCAACACCAAGGAAGAGTTTGGAGGAGTGAAAACAAGGTCAATACCAGCACCGAGGATGAGGTTGAGGGCACTCAAGGAAAATCGACAACCAATGGGCAATGAGTACTATAAGTTTGGCACCCCCATTCTCTTTAACCTTCAATTTTCATGCCTAGTTTCCAAAGATCTTGTCGTACATTGGCACCCCCATTCTCGTAAAATGGTAAGATAAGACAAAAAATAAAATAGCTTAGTCTTTCACATTTTTATCCACTAGCCTCAAGTCTTGGCAAAACTCCCATAATCTACCCACATCTTGGTGGAGGTCTAGGGTTTCATCACACAGCCTTCATCACATGAGTCTGAAGCAATTGTAGACTTAGCCCAAGTATATGCTAGGCTAAGGTAGATCTAATGAATGGAAATAGAGGAATACAATTATTCTTTAATGCCTCCACCACAAACATATGCAAGGTTTTGGTTGTTTTTACAACCTAAGTAGGTTGATCTTCTAATCTACCTATGGAATTGCCAATTCCAATAAAAGGCAGCTCAAAGGACCTGGACCAACTGATGAGGATTTGAAAGACCTCCTACACTTTGGGCTCTGCAAGACCTGAGAGGGTGATCCCTTAATGCGTTTACAACCTCTACACCATCATCATAAACAACAGTAACAACAACAAATAATCTCATTTTATAGCTCAACATAATAGGATAATACCAAATAGAATTGGTTGTTTATCAATAATATCAACTATTTGGAGCATGAGATAACTAAAACAACATTTCATAGTATAAGATAGTCATTGATTTGCAATTTGTAGCAAGCTCTAGGTAAAGGAAAACAAATACTGAACCATACAAATAAACTTACAACTTAGATCAGTGCCATATATCCATTGGAGGAGTCAAATTTATAAGCATCTAAGGGTTTATGATAGATTTAACACATAACATATAAGATCCTTGATAACATTGCTTTAAAATATCATCAATATGTATTCTAACCCAATACTACTTATCAAATCCTTATACAGAACATATCCACCTACAATCCCATTCAAGTATTTTAATTAATTCCTTGAATTAAACCTAAAACAAGAATCATACACACCACAACAGTGAGATAAACGAAACAACCCTTGATCATTTTATTCAAAATTCAGATATGCTTGTACAATGGAGAGACATGAGTTTGAATTAATCATATCAATTCAAATGCTAGTACTGTCATAAAACATCAAATCCCCATGAATTCAAAACCTACTACAGAATGACTCAAAACCTAAATTGCATTTTCCCTAAAACCATCAGACTTTACAATTTTCTCTGCAACTTCATCTAGACTCGACCAAAAATATCTAACTTGCTAATCCGTACTTCTGGCCTTGAAATCCTTCTTATAGAAAAAGAAGGAGCAAACAAGCATCGGGCCAAAAAGCACACGTGTCACCAACCAATTGGACTGCCTTGTGATGTTCCAAAAATTTGTTACAACAGCAATCTCCCCAGAGAATCTTCTTGTTCATTGTGCCCGCTGAGAATGGTTGATGCAGCAACAAAAAACTTCAAGAATTCCATGGCTAGACTGTCACCAAAAAACAAAACTAGAATCTATTGTAACTACAACAACTGATTTGTCAAACGTTATAAGCCTACTCCTTTTCACTCTTCCTCAGTTAAATATACATTTACCCATTTCTGGTACTCTTCATCTGTTGGCCAATCAAAATTGATCACCTCATTCACCTTGAAACTATAAGGTTTGTACTTAACTTCCACCTGATTCACTTCTCTTTCAAAAGACTCCAAGAATGAGATGGTGCTAATGATTTTGTCCATACAGCTCACCAACAAATCATAATCTGAGTTACCCTGTTTTTGAGGGTTTTGTAGTCGAAACATGATATAAAGGGGCTCTTACACTTTTTGTGATTACTGTAGCCTGTGTAAGAGACCCCATGGATACTGTTGTAATTGTAGGATGCATGAAGAGGGCGTAGGATGAGAAATAAAGAAGGTATAGCTGTTGTCCTCAATAGTTTTGTGAAGAAAAGCATGTGAAATGGGAGGTTCAAGCCTAGGTTTCAACAAAACATGTATGGGAGATCTAATTTTATGAATTTTTGTCCATGTGTAGACCTAATGGGTTGTTTATGAACACTGAATATAAATGATATACATGCACACACACACATATATATGTATGTATGGATGGATGGATGTATGTATGTATATGTATTTTTAAATGTAAATGTAAATGCAATTATTGGATGCTCTCCTAGAACAATAAATACAACATATCATTAAAAAAATCTATATCTATGTATATAAATGTGTATTTCTAAGTGCAAGTGTAAATGCAAAGAGCATATGGTTTTGTAGTGTTATAGATACAACATATCCATAAATTAATGTAATTGAAGTTCTAAAGTCTTCAACACATATAATATGAAATTGATCAAACTATTAAACTACATGAAAAATAAATGAAAACAATAAATGCATATGTATGTGTATTTGTAAATGTAAGTGTAAAATAAATAAGAATAATGAAAATTATAAAAGAATACAAGGAAAGGTCTCCTCCCTTCTTGGTAGTGATAACCTACTCCACACACAACCCTTAAAAATTATGAATAGAGGAATATAATCTTTGAAGAACTCAAAGTTGATTCTCTCCTACCTGATGCAATTAGTCATTTTATCCTTACAAAAATTTATAGTGATTAAGGCACATAGACCAATTCTTCATAATAGAAGAATTTGATCATACTTTTCCAATGATGGCATTATGAGAAAACCTTAGGTTAAATGAATAATTCCTAGCTAAGTTCTTTAAATCATGTCCAACGTATGAAGACCATATGTGTGCTGGATACCGTGGAGAAAGCTCTTTGGGCTCTTTCATCAATCATCCTACCTTAAAAAACATACCAAAAGTCTCCTAGCAATTAGACATAGGAAGATTTAAGATGGCTTAAACAAATTTTATTGCCAAAGCATAAACTTATGATGACTTAACCAGGCCTAGTACACACTCCCTCCCCGTTAACCACTTAGACATATGGAAATTAAATGTAAATTTTCTACTATTTTTAGTCATGTAGGTGTCTAATAAACCACTTGGTGGTGTTTCCCTTCAAGTTTATTTACTTGAATGAAGAGAAAAAGTCCTTTGATTACAATTAGAGAATACATTTGAGGCCTTGGTTGTGTAACTGGTGGACCATAGTCACATTTAACACTTGTTACAAAGTTTGGGAGTTAAAACGTTAAGTAGATTTGATTTGTGATGGACACATTTGGACGGTAGTAACAATAACTTGCAATCTATCAAGAATTGATTACCTTATAACCTGTGAAATTCTAGCGATGAAATGATAGATTAATCATAATGTCACCTTGGGATCACATCACCATGAAAGAACTTCATCCAACATCCTTATGAGTGCAGGTACCACCAAATAGGTATTTGTCAGATCTGTCTTCCTCAAGCAAGGGGAATTCAGGAAGAGAAGAGGAAAGCGAGACATGTAGTATATCTTAAAGAGGGAGATCAGCTAGAGGTCAAAAGATTAGAAGAAAATTTCGTAAACGCATGGAATTTTTTCTTACTGAAGGGGGTTTCATGTTCTTATGATGATGAGAGAATAGGTGATGTCGAGGTGCCCTTGCAGTACAAACATCTACAGAAACAATGGGTACCCAAGGAACTTCCTCCAATAAACATTGATTTTTGTGTCAATGAGAGGATATATCACATAGCACCATCATCATTACATGGTTTGGGCCTATTTTGCATGGAAAACATAAAGGTCTGTTACGAAAAATTTACTGAATTGATGGAATATGTCGGACCTTGTTACAGTTACAAAGATTGGATGCAATTGGTTCGATATACATGAAGTATGCGTAGGTGTGCACTATAAGCAAATTATATACAACTAAAAGATAAGGATCAAAATAAAGGAGTGGCTATGTACATTGGGGGAAGGCCAAAAGCATTAGGGAATATTGCAAGGTTTATAAATAGTACACAACCTGGGTCAACAAATAAGCAACCCAATTTCATATTTGAGGCGTGTGAGGGAAACCATGTATTTGTATGTGCAATAAAATTAATAACGCAGGGGAAGAGTTGCTAATCGATTACAATTTGAATCACTTAGTTACAATCACAGTTACTATGGAGGTGGTACGTACTATGTACCATTTTACCCAACCTCCAATTAATGACTCCAATACACCATTTTATTCTTTTTTTTTTTTTCATAAGTCTATTGGTTTCATTTTGATAATGTTTTTTTATATTTAATTTTTGTCATAGTGGAACATTGATCATAAGGAGAAGGCTATGGCCCAAAGCAAAGATCGCGATGTATCTTTAGGCACTTCTACCTGATAGGTTTACCTCATTGTAATTGTACAAATTAGATACGAGCAAAATGTTTTATTATTATGTTTTTTTTGTAAGACTATTGGGTTAATTTCAATAATGTTTTTAATATTCTTGTTGTAGTCGACTGATCGGGGAAAAGCACCAATAGTAGATGAGAACATCCATAGTGAGGTGCAGTCAATATTTTGTGATGATGACATCGCTTATTCAGAAAACCCTCTCGATATGATAAGGAAGATCCAAAAAAAATGCAATTTGAAGAAATCATTAAGTTGATATTCATAGTGCCTCAAACAGATGAGATAAGAGAGAGGGTTAAAATATTGACTGAGAGATCACAAAACTTGCAAGTAAGCTGTCATGAGGTCTTTAATTATAACATAAGTTCATTCATGGTTTCATATTTTGTACTCTTATATGTCATGAACTAAAATATGTGTTGTTTTTACAGGATTATTTGCCTCCTCATGATGCTCCTGGCCATGATCAGGGTACTGCAAGTGCTGCCCGAGGAGTAGGGGCTGGTACAAGTGTCCATCCTGATCTTCCTACGCATACATCACATCATCTGACCCCATCATCTGTGCCTATATTATTGTCTGAAATGTCAGAAAAACATACCATGTAGGCATCCATTAATGCACCCTCTAGCAGCGAACACATGCCAAAACATGCATCAAGACATGTACTTGGGGATGCAGATGCCACTAGTACTAGTGATGTTGTAGAATCATTTCTTGGATCTTCCTGTATTACTAGTATAAGAACATTTCCGGTCACATTTGTGGTGATCGAGGATTTCGTTCCCATAAAGATAGAGAAGGTCCTAGGTACTTTAAAATGTTTTAATTATTATTATATATAATCCAATTGAAATTTAGTTATTGATCGTTCTTTTTAGACTATTGATTTCATGATCATTTTGTAGGAAATGATGTTTTTTATAAACATCTAAGTGATATTACATTGGAGTTCTTCGGGCCCACCATGCGTACACGGTGGAATGCCCAAAATCAAGATTTAAAAGATGAGCTCGTTAACCGTTTAGTTGTGTTGTTCGATGATAAAACATTCAACTAAACCAAGGTCCTTAAGAAAGCTGGTACCTATCTAAAGTATGTGAGGGACCAATATAGGTCACATTTAGAGAAGAAAAAAAAGTACTAGTGTTCCCCCATGATTTCGGAGAGGGAGTGGAAGGACCTGGTGTCGGATGGAAAGGAGAAGGATGAAAAGAAAAAAGGAAAGACACCACCGGGCCAAGGAAGGTATGTGATACTATCAACAATGTAATTATATACTGATTACTCTTTGTTTTTACATAATCTAACGTATTTCAAACTTTTCATAGGCTGCCCGACACGTCGAAGGCAACAAAAGAAAGACTAGAAAAACACGAGCAACACAAACTTGGCTCTGGTGGTTATATGAAATTAGCCGCATGAATTGCAAGTATCAATAAATGAAATATAGTATCCAAATAATAAATTGAAAACAATTTTGGTTTTATCACACCATAGAAGCAAAATTCATGATCTTATGAAAAAATGTATGGCTCTAAATTCAACAGAGTTCCCATAGAAGATGACCTGAAGATTTCCTTCCAGCAAGGCTATGGATTTGTGGTTGAATGCCTAAGAGTCTTGATTGGGAAAACGCAACCTTCCACTACATCTGACACGGAGGTAAAATTGAATACTTGTGTAATCTATTCAATATTAATTTCCACCATAAAGTAATTACATGCCTATTTGTTTTAAACATTCAAGCAATGATAATACTGCACATGACATTGGAATGCAACCTAGTGAGGGTGGAGCATAACTTGCAGATGAAGGTCATGGTGTGCATCTCGATACTTTAAAGCATGTAGAGCATGATCAACATGTTGAGCATGATCAGGCTAAAGAAGATCAGGAACATGATGTGGCCCCATCAAGTAAAGAAGACCACTCTAAAGTTCTTTTAAACATATTTAATTGCAATTGGTGTATTAATTAATGTAACCTTTTGTGTTTCAACTTTAGAGCATGTAGAGCGTGATCAATGTGTTGAGCATGATCAGGAACATGATGTGGCTGCATCAGGTAAAGAGGACCACTCTCATGTTCTTTTAAACATATTTAATTTTAATTGGTGTATTAATTAATGTAACCTTTTGTGTTTCAACTACAGATTAGGATTTAGAGGGTGTTCAAAATATTGAGCATGAGTCTATAACAGAAGTTTAGGAACATGATTGCAGACCCATCAGGTAAAGGGAACCACTTAAATGTTCTTTTAATTAATGAAATACTTGTAACAATAATAATAAAACATATCAGTTTAACATTTATTTGTTATTGCAACAGACCCCCCTTGCAATAGCATCCATGTCATGATTAGATGACTAGGTGTACATTAAGATCACAAGCAGAGGGTAGAACAACTAAAGGGGGGACAAATGATTTAGAAAAAGATACTCCACTTTAGATTTTTTTAGCTTTAAAAAAGAAACAAAAAAAAAGTGATTGTAATCATATCATGACAACCATATTTTTGATAATATGTAAAAACTGAAAGAATTAATATTATATGTTAATGAATGAATGTGAATATGTTAATTAATGAATGCTATATACATGTTAATGAATGAATGTTATATGTTATTAATGGATGGATGAATGAATGTTATATGTTATTAATGGAAAAATGAATGATTAATATTATATGATTGGGTATGGGGAATTGAGAGTGATGTGAGGGGGGGGAGGGGCCAAATGAGCTTCCACCATCACATGGTTGGCCCTATTAAGTAGAGAATATTAAACTATTCTCGAAACAAAGAGAAGCTCAATAAGGTAATGCACTTTTCAATATAAGAAATGCATCGTTTGAAGCATCAAACCAATATGCAAAGATGAAAGAAAGTGCTAACTTTTCACTATGGTGGCAGAAAAATGATTCTTTATACCCTGAATCCATGCTCTGCATCATAATTTGAAGTTGTTTCCATTCCAATGTTCTGATTTTAGTTTGTTTGTATGGCTTTGTATGAATACCACATTGTGTTGTGTGTGGATTTGGTTTCAAAGCTCTGTTTCTTCTATTTTTAGTGGTGACATAACTCTAAAATTTGACTTTTGTGCATAACAGGTTAGTGGAAAAATTGACAGCTCTGAAGGGTTTAGAGGCTCGATTGAGATAGATACATAGATATTTGGATCTTTGTTGTTGATGGGAGGCTTCGACTTAACCATGAAATTTTGTACCATCTGCAGGTATGCAAAAGTTTCTCTACTTACATTCATTCTTGATCATAAATGTTGTAAATGATATTAATGCTTCAAACTTAAGATTTGTTTCATTGTTATAATGATCAAAATGTTATACTTTGCTATACATTCAAGCATTCTCTTGCCCCTACCCTTTGCTCTCTCCCCCCTCCTTTTAAGAATTTTCTTTGTCATAAAAGATTCACATTTCTGTCTCATTTACACAAATTTATCTGAAGCGCTAGGAGTGAATAAAGATATGTAAAAGATGATGGATTATGTCTAAACAACAACTTTCCATCTTATAGCTAATTAAATCCTTAATATTTTAATAGTTTAGAGCTCGAATAGTTTCGGCATTGTATTGAAGAATTTTTTTCTCTTATACCTACCCTCGGCTAGACATGGAGGTATATAATATTGGTTTCGGTTTTATTCTGTAAGTAGTTAATTTCACAGAGGAAGACTAAAATCTTATTAATGTCCTGTGTCGGTGTGAAAGCATATGAATCACTTGCTGAAGGCACCATTTTTTATTCATCCAAAAACTGGTTTGTTCTTTTTTTTATGTTTCTTGCATGTGTTTTTTTAGGCTCTAGAGATGTAGCTCAGCTCTTTCCTTTGCACTTTTCATCTATTTTGATGATTACAGTAGATTGTCCTCATAATTTTTCATGTAGATCTGCTTGTAACCTTATTTTCTACCAATCAATTTGCAAACCACTCACATATTAAGGACCATTTCACTAACTTGTAGTCATCCATTACTTCATATGTTGCAGGTTGTGTCTGTGTGCCAATAAATCCTAATGATTGCAAGAACTTTAATCCTACAAGTGTACCCAATCTTTCTCAAGTAAAAGTCTTACCTTATTTTATAGTACTTTAAATGGTTAATTGAAGGTGCTTCTTTAGATCTGAGATAGTTGAACCCTAGATTAAAATATGGTATTAGATGGGCAATATAATGATAAAAATGAGGTCCATTGAACACAAATTACAGACATAATTTACTGGACTAAGAATAGTGTTACAATTATAATTATTTCTCCTTTACATACCTCTGCATTAATGAAAAAGATAGATCCCTATAAATCTAACCATGAAAGTGTTGAAATCTGCAGTATCTGTAGGACTCCGGAAACTATCAAACATATTCTTTTTGAATGTTTTTTATGCTCAATAAATTTGGTACTTATTCTTCCATAACCCGAAGGTCTGGAATAGCAATGGTAAAATTAATTTGCATGATATTTTGTTTTGTAATTTTAAGCTCAAGTTTGATTGTAAGCTATTTTGGTATTTCTTATCCAATGAGATCATGTGGCATTTGTGGAAGGTGAGAAATGATGATAAATTTAAGGGTATCAAGAGGGTACTTACTAAGTCTTGCAAGAGACTCACTTTCTACTTTGTTGCTCTACAAGTTTCAACTCTTGTGGAGATCTCAATGGAGAATTTCTTGAAGTCAATAACTGAAGGTCCTACTAACAATACCAAAGAGGATCTAAGAAGTGGACTTGCCTGCAGGTTGAGCTTGGAAGAGACCGTGTTGTTCAAGTAGACATTTGATGAGCTCCATAGAGCAATTGATGAAGCTGCAAGCCTAGAAAGACAACCTGGCCCCCAGCAGTTGGACCCCCAAGGAGAAACAATGGAGAAACTTGATATTGAAGAAGTCAGCAATGAGGATCTAATATAATCAATACTATGTATTGTTTACGCTGATTTGAATAGCAGCAACTTGTGGTTTTGTTAACAACAATTTGTATTGTCTATGTTGGTTTTCAAAACAACTGGTGCTTTTTGGTTTCTTTCTTGTTGTGTAAAGTACTGATACGAATATTTCTTGTTATGGAAATACCTTGATGTTGTACTAATCCTAATGTCGAATAGGCATTTTCATGATATGTAATGGACCTTAAACTATTTTCAATAAAAAAAAGAATAGATAGCAGGCATTGGAAGTTCATTACATGTCTCATGTATGTGTTAGTATTTTAATTTTGTTTAAGTTGTTCAAGAGCTTGATTATGTCAAGAATATGTTTTACAAGCTTTGTTCTCTTGACATTGCTCAACATTTTCCCTACACATTTTCTCTTCAATCCAGATGTTTTTTAACTCCTTCCCTTAGCCCTTGGTTGTTCTCAAGTGTAATGCTTTTTCTATGCATCTTGCAGTTTGTATGTATGATCAGACATCTCTTATGAAGCATGGATAACCTTTCATGGAATTTTTTTTGTAATTAGACAATTGCCATTGTGAGAATAATCATTTAATTTGTATGGAAGTAAGTCTTTTTCATATTATTTGACTTGGTATTGTAAACTTTTCTTTGCAGGATTCTCTCGGGGGGAACAACAGAACTATGATGATAGGTAGAGTTGTTTCTTAACTCCTTACCTTGTTAGCCCTTGGTTGTTCTCAAGTGTAATGCTTTTTCTATGCATCTTGTAGTCTATATGTATGATCAGTCATCTCTTATGAAACATGGATAACATTTCATGGAATTGTTGTTGTAATTAGACAATTGCCATTGTAAGAATAATCATTTAATTTGTATGGAAGTAAGTCTTTTTCATATTATTTGACTTGGTATCTATTCTATGATTTAAAGAACCCCAAAATAAGAAAATTAATAGGTTCCATTTGTTTACTTGCTCTTAGACACTTGTTTAATCGACAAGACCCTCAGAATGTCTTGTTGATAACCAGTAGTGTTCAAAACTCCTAAAGAGGTCAGATCGGTGTGACATTGGATCTGTCTTTCTTACGAAAGTCATCGGCAAGACATGGACTATCGGAGTGAGTTTTCTATCATGTGTCGATGATTGATCTCTCACCGATGGGTTGGCTTCGATTGTCATTGCCAAGTCTCTGTAATGGTACATTTCAATGAATATTTTTTTAAAAAAAATTGCATTGTTTCGTCGCAATTTTGACGAAACCCACTAATAAATCACCGAAAAGGTCCGACGAAGTTGCTATAGCTGCAACGAGGCTTCGTCATAACTCCTTGCCTGATTCATCGCAATTTCAACGTAGTCCACCAACGAATCACAAAAAAGGTCTGACGAAGGCTTCATCATAACACCTTGCCACTTTCATCACAATTTTGACGAAGGACACCAACGAATCACAGAAAAGTTTCGACGAAGTTGCTTACTACGATAAAGGCTTTGTCATAACTCCTTTCCCATTTCGTCACAATTTCGATGAACTCCACTGACGAATCACATAAAAGGTCCGATGAAGTTGCTTAGCTGTGACGAAGGCTTCATCGTAACTCCTTGCCCATTTCATCGAAATGGCAACGAACTTCTGTTGTTGTGTTGACGCTTCAGAAGAGCCATTACAATTGCATTTTGGTTGTAATTCATCGGTGGATACACAAAGTTTTCATCGATATTTCGATGAACATCTGAGTCATTTTATGATGCCGACGACTGATGAACCTGCATCATTATTTCAACATTTAATGCGTCATTAGAATTTTGACGAAAAAATATTGACAAAATTGTTTTCATCATTTCATCGCTTTTCTGACAAATATTTTTCGAACGACCGACGAACGTTCATTGAAAAATGGAGCCAAATTTAGTAGTGCCAATGGAGGAAAAAGCACAATCCACCCAACCATGTGGAACCCTAAGGTCCAACTACATCAAATAGCCAAGAATACATAAGCATAACACAAAAGTACTAAACATGGCTCCAACATAACAAAGTAGAAAATGACATCACATAACAAAGACACCACTTACAACAATGACTTCACTTCTAGAGGCACACATACAACAGAAGGGGAACACAAAACTAGGGAATGCTAGAATGTAATAGGGAAGAGTGTCATCACATGGTGGGTTTTCCTGGTAGTTTGACTCCTCTACTAACTCCAGACCCTGGCCCCCAAGTGATACCCATGTGGAACTACATCATCCTTTCATGGGGACAAGGATATCTAGTCATGCCAACATGGATCTTCTGGCAACCATCTTGGCCTTGACACCCCTAATGACCTTCCTAACTCATCCTAAGCTTGTACTAGCACCCTAGGCTATGAGTGGGGCAACAATAATTATCTTATTAATGTGTGTAGAACCCATCCCAAGATTAATTAATTAAATGTTATCACTTGTATAGTCCAACTCTCAATGGGTTATGGTGGCAGCCACTTGTGGGCCCTGACCCCCACTTGAGAGCCACTCCCCCTACTTGCAATTAGAAGACCCAAAACAAAAAGCAAGGTAAAACCATTTTGCGCACTTAACCAATTCACATGAAACCACATACAGGGTGAGGCATAGACCATCTCACTTATAAAACACTAGTGCTAGAAGGGAAAACAATGCAAGGAAAGATCCTCTTGCACACATCTCAACACATGACCAATCCCTTCCAAGATGAAAAATCATAGAATCCACATACAAGATACTTTAAAATGAAACAATCATGAAATCCACATACAAGAAACTTTTCCCCAAGCCTCTGGAAGACTACCAATAACCACTTTACACAACTAATTTTTACTTTTGAACAATAAACCAAAATCATCCAATCCAAGTCAAGCACATTGTTCAATGCAGCCAAACAATCATAGCTTTATATTCTTGAGAAATTCTCTTCCTAACAAGGCATTAAGACAATCACTCATTTTCACTTAATCTAAATTTCAGTTGAAGGAATATTTACTCCTTATATTTCCACTTGATAAAAAAAACAATACTCCAAGTACTTAATTTACAAGACCATTTTACTAATCAAATATAACTTAACTATATAAATTTAATCATCATACATTCACAAGTTCTACAATTTACCTATAAAAATAAATCAATTCTCTTTAATAGTTTACCCAAACCAATCACTTTCAAAAATTTAAATTCCCCTTATAGTAATACCCATCCAATTAAAATTCCAACTTAAATTCTTTAATCAAATAACATTTTCTTTCTACAATTTATTCAATCCCCTCTATAAATATAAATCAATTCTTTAAATATATACCCAATTATTTACTCGATTTGATAATAACCTATCCAATAAAAGCTCCCTGTTACTAAATATCATTTCTATTTCCTTCACTTACATTTAACTTTATCTTTTGACCTACAACTAAATATGTATGAAATGAATCAATTTACTTAAACTAAATATAGAGTTCATTTTTCTACAACAAGGTTAAATACCTATTTTAGTCACACTTACACCTTTAAAATCTTTTATTAACTAGTATTTTTATTACATAACATTTTTACATCTTCTAAAACTCTCTTAATTCAAATAACACTTTATTTCTCTATTTACCCTTATTGATCATCTAATTAAAATCATTTTATAAAATACTGCTTTCACTAATAACCCTAATAAAATATTTATATCTATACATCCAACAAACAATATGAGTGATATTATAATTGACAACGAGATAATTTACAACCCATTGCATGATATAAGGAAAATATGTTTACTTCTACAAGTTTCTTTGCATGATATAAAGCTTATTTAATGAATCATTCCTAATCAATCTTTCATGTTTCTAATGTGTAAATATATCTGTAATCTTATCATGCTTATATGGATAGCATTTGGTCTTCTAATTGATCTAGATAAAAACCCTATATGATTGAAAGGTGTATCTAAGAATGAATAATATTAATTAAATAAATAACAACTTATAATTCACTAAAGTGACAATTATAGAACTAAAAATATAAAATAACATAAGTAATACTCTTTGTTGTAGCCCAAATGAGAGCTTTGGAACAGGGTATACACATTCATCAAGCATAAATAATGTGCACCCGGGTAGACTTGTATGCAAAAAGTGAAAGCATAAACGTGGCATGAAAGAATCAATAGTAAAAGGAATTATAACGTTAAAATGGTCTCAGCTTGCCACTAAGAGTTTTATGCGAACCAACATTATTGAATACTACTATCCTTATTTTTTTTATTTTATTTTTTTTATTTCTTTTGTTTTTTGTTTGTTGGAGATATTTTGAGGGGTCCCCTTAAGCTTAGCAGTCAAGGTCTGAGGGGTATCCATTCTGCCAAAATCCATCTGGGGCACAATCCTGACCTCATCCCTTTTAGATGTCAGACTTTACACTCAGCAAGAAAATATCAGAACAATTTAAATACAATCCTATAAGAAATCCAATTAAAAACTTCAATTGCAAGATATATGAATCCCTTGAACAATTCATGAAATTGAGGCTTATGTGACAATGAAAATATCTACATACCTAAGAGTTGAGAACAACTGATCACTGCTTATAGTGCATGGCTAAAGTCTAATACCCGCGGCTTAAGATCCGAAAAGTAAATGCTATTTCTAACCAGAGGATAAGACTCCAGGATGTGCGCGATTTAGAAGAATTCCAGAATGATGTAATAACGGAATCAGCTGCAGACAGAAGTAACACAGGTCGATTCACTAAAGTATGGCTGACTATCAATTCCTACCGGATTTTGCATCACTAGCAGCTGGTTAAAGAAGGCGTGGCTTAACCAGCACACTCTAAGCGTTGACCGCTTAGAGTGATTGGTGTGGGACCCAGTCGTAATCCGTCCTTCTTCCCGTTCACCGTAACTCCGTTTGGTGGATGCATTTTTGTAAATCGTTTCTCCCACGTATAATTCAAACCACATCGTCAAAACTCCCGCGCTGCATATATTTTGGTCACGATAAAGTTTTTGGTCACGTCTCCAGCGTAAGAAGACATGGGTGTCCTCACAAGGTAGTCGCAATGTTTCAGTTTATGCAACAAACAGGTCTTCAACCCCATCGGATTACACTTGCCACCGCAGTTCCAGCCTGTGCCAAAATGGGGGTTTTGGAACAGAGTATCTGTAAAAATTGGTAATGCTCGACCGAATGCCTCATAAATGGGGTCTTCTGGAATGCTACGATTCCAGGATATGCACAAGGTTTTAGAAACTTTCAAGCAGATGCAATTGGCAGGTGTAAAGCCAGACTCCTCTACCTTTACCACCATCCTCCTTGGCTGTGCCGAAATATTTATTAAAAGTATAATATATATTAATTTGTATGTTATACAAGTATAATATGTGTTAAATATTTGTTTTTATATTAAATATTTCAATAAATTTTGACATATACAATGATTTTTGGAAATTACAAAATATAAATTATTAAGAAAAAGTATGTATCTTTGTGAAAGAAAAAGTATGTACCTTTGTGATATTTGGATGAAATATGTGAATTCTCATATTAATTATGGATAAACTATTTAAGACTTAGAATAATCATATATAAAATGTTATATAGACTTCTACACCAATTAATATAAATTATTGTAGACTTAGTTGATAACATGATAGGTAGTGATTAAGAATTAGAAAGGAAATGGAACATAAAAATATAGTAAGGAGGAATAATACTTCTATCATTGATATCTTTTTATGATAGGTTCCTTGCAGTTGATGTTCTAAGTACTATGAAAACAATTTTGTAAGGACTCAACATTGTTGTTGTTTTCTTACTGTGGTACTTTTATTATATGGTGAGCATTAAAGTTTGGTGTTAGGATCTCATAAATCAATTATTTATGTGGATTGTTTATGGTTGTATACATGTGCTAACCCATACTTATTATTGATTACATATTTATGCATTGATTTCAATGGATTCGATAATGCATGACTAAGGTGATGCCACCTTGAATGTTGCATAAGCTTTATAATGAATCATCTAAATATGGTATATGTGACTAATCATAAATTATGAATTGAATTTTGGTATAAATATAATAATGCATGATAATGATAGTATGATTTATTATATTGCTTCATAGTATAACTAGGTTTATTGAGTATTATGTTTGTGATGTTACACATTCCTCAATTTAAATACATGAGAACATGTTGAGATCTTGGTTTGATATTGGTTGGTTTTACTATGATTTCTAGGATTAAGGTATGTGTGGAAGTTTTGTAACTTACTTGCATGGGATCTTAGTATATCCTTACTATTTCATTACTTCTTGATTGTGAAATTTAAATTAATATTGTTTGGTAAAACTATTGATACCTTTTGATTCAATTTTAGTTAGTTGGTATATGGATATAAATATCTAGTCTAATTAAGTCAATAATATACCTATAAGGTTAAATTTCTCTTATCAATTATCGATGTTTGTCAACCATGCCAATTCTATTTCTTGCTTTGCACTTTTAACATAAATTGGATATAGACTTATTCCACTAGCATAGATTGTTTGTAGGTCATTTATTGTTTCTCACTAATGTTTTAACCTTGTCAAAGTGTTGATTGATTGTTAAACATAGGAAGCATACTATTATGAACTCAGGTACATTTTGAAGTTCATAAGCATCCTAGTCAATCCATTCAAACTATGAGGTATGAAAAATTCAAGAATCAAATCTTACTAGCCCTATATTGGTGTAAAGATTAATAAAGTTTATGTTAATTTCTTGCCAAATATTGATGCATTGGGATGATGTAAACTCTTAGAAGTGTAGGATGTCATGACACTTTTTCACTCTCTTAATAATATCATAATTACATTAACATATTTGTAATTCTAATGTTAATCAAATTTATAATTTATATTAAATTTTCTATTTAATTCATTCCTTCATCATTGTTGCATGAGAATGGAGTCTGCATTATGCCACCACTATGTGAAAAAACTAAATGTGGTTGAGTGTAGAGGTGTAGGAAATGGAAACTACCATAATTGTAGGTGGTCCTTTATTTAATTAGGAACATGAGTATAGGGGCAGCAAGAGAGATTTTCTTTTATTTAAAATGATTGAGAAGTTAGATTCAAGAAGAAAGATAGAGAATAGAAATAAATAGAGGGAAAACAATGATAAAGGATCTAGGCACAAGGACACTGAAAAGATTATGGACATTGTATATACTTTCACCAATGACATTGTATAAGAAAGAGAGCTATGGCAACAAAAAACATGTGATGAGCATAAGAGAGTATAGTGTCAAGGTTGAGGCTAAGCTTACCAAGCTTAGTGATTTGGTCTTGTTCCTCATTTACTCACATCCCATTCCCCCCTTCGCCACTGATGAGTCCATTTCACTATAGAAAAATCTTGAATAGGTCATGATATTATGATTAAATTATTGATTGAACATAGATATTTTTAGTGCACCACATGAGTGTTTACCATAACTTGAAATTTCAAACAAAGGATTGTATTGTGTTCTTAAGGAATCTGGTGTATTATATAGATATAATCCTTGAGTAGAATTGTTGGTGGATTATTATAGTGTTCTATATAAAAGAATGTTTGTTGAAGAGTTTGGAAGTTTTAAGGAAATATATTAAAAATCAAGATGAATTCTTCACATCTATTTGATTTTTACTTGTTTAGAAGTAATAAATTTACATTATTGAAATTCTAGATGGACATCTTAAAGTATGTCTTAGAGATTTTGATTTGTTGTAAAGGTGACACATACTTCATGTATGCCTATAAAACCTAGATGGGTGGTTAGCTTTTGTGTTAAATTTTATCATTTTTAGATGTATTCATGTCTGTATTAAAAATCTAGATGCATAGGTAAAGTTACACAAAGTACTATAAAGGAAATCCTCTATTTTGATTTATTTTTAAAAGTGATCATATCATATTGTTAGTGTCATTAACACCATCATGTAAGATACAAAAAATTGATGGGGAAGAAGAGAAAGTAAATAAGGGATGAAGTAAAGAAGTCGTTAATTGGTGAAGAAAAGGAGATAATATTTAGCAATAGAATAAAATAAGTTACCAAAAAATTGGAGTTTTTCAAGGAAACTTTGCAGATGATAGATGAGAGTGATTTCTAGGTTGAGGATGAAAACAACTCAGAAAATTAAAGATAAATTGACTACTAATGATGCGTTGTCAACCGACACATCCTTAGCTAAAGAGACACTATGGGGAGATGAACCTCATACACTACGTCACCTCCCGTGTTGTCAAGATCAAGAATCAAGTTTCTAAAGATTCAATATAAGTAGTGAATCCTTAATTTGGTTAGAGAAAGCAAGATCAAGAAATAATTATGTATTAGATTTGTGATAGGTATTACGAAGTGAGTTATTAGATGTTCAAGTGCCAAGAGATAATTGTAGAGAAAGGACTTTGGTCAAGTACAAAAGGAGTGAAACTAGACAAAGAAGCCATAATAAAGAGAGAAAGAGATCCATGAGTAGATAATAAATTAGGAGAAAGGATAATCCCAAACCATATAAAATAAATCAAGAACACCTTTATCTCCTCCAAATATGGATGCACATATGATTAATCTCCCTATTTTTGGTAAATACACATGCTAGTGAACATCTATTTACCTTAGACTTTGATTGGAGTGGGGTTGGAATTAATGGCAATTAGACCCAATTGTATGATTTTGTGGAGACCCTCAATGATGAGGCATTAATATGTGGCATTAAAGAATGCCCTGAGCATGATAAAACATGGAAATAATTGAGTGACTTATATTGACAAATTTCCATTCACCTAATGTATGAACAAATACATAAATAAAATATGGAAGATAACAAAAAATAAGGAGGAATAAGTAAAATATTATGAACAACGATTTAAAAGTATGGTTAGAAAGATGGAAGAAACCATAACATAAAAGAAACAAATTGAGTGGTTTATTAAATAGGGTTAACACCTCACATTATAGAAAAACTCGATGAGAAGATTTCCTCTTCATATAAGGATGTTGTAGAATTGATCACCAGGATAGAACCCTAGTCAAAGATATAGGAGAATGATTTAGTAGGAAAAGATGAAATTGATAATTTCAAATTAGAGTGGGTAAATGTAATGTTGAAGTAAGAAATTCTATTGAAAGGTGAGAAGGATAAGACTTCTCCCCCACCTAGAAGAAGTAAATTTTGGTTTAAAAATTATAACAGGGAAGACCATCCAAGGAATGAATGTTTGATAATCAAAGGCGCCAATAGGGCTACCACACTAAGAGGGTAACTTGAGAAATCCCCTAGAAAGATGGTAAGTAAATATTGTAAAATATAAAGTGGGACAAACATGACACAAATAGGTGCCAATGTTATTTCATGAAGAAGATGAATATGAACTAATGGTTCATGGATTGACTAGGAAAACGTTTTTTAGATACGGGCATAGATAGAGCATATGATTTAGCTATAAGAGCATTTAATGTTTATTTGACACATGGCTAGTGGGAACTTCAATTCAAAGAAAGTATAAGAACACTTAACAATATGCACTGTGGTACCACAAATTCAAGATGCAAGGGCCTTCATGAGTTATCATGATAACTATTGAGAAGGAGGTGGTAGGGGAGGCTACCACAATAATAATAGAGGTACCAAAGAAAGAGGAAGGACCAAAAGGCCAAAATGTTATAACTATGGTAAACTAGGATATTATTCTAATGAATACAGAAGAAAAGAGGAAAGTCTACATGATTTTTGTGGTGATAAATCACATGATATTTCTAGTTGTCCCAAATTTAATAGTTCTATAAGAGTGTGTTGGCACCATGATCATAAAGTGAATAATTGTCTAGTCTAAATGTAACCTATGATACTAAAATAGTAATGAATAACTAAAGTAGAGGAGCAAATGTTAGATAATGTAAACATTCAAATGCAGAATAGATAATCCTCATTGATAAATGAAAAATTGGAAAAATAATCCAAAGAAAAAAAGAAAAAACTCAAGAACAACAATTTGGGGTTGGATTAATAGAATCATATCCTAGAAGAATCTTATAAATGTCAAGATGTAAAAATAAATATTTAGATGAAGGGGAATATGATTTGGTAATAAAAAAGTCGAAAGAGATCATTAAATAAAATAAAATGAGGAGAATGATAATAAATGTTTCACAGCAAAATAGATCTATGCTCATTACCTACCAAAGCTCCCAAATTTGCACAGGCGGAGAGTATGCTCGCTTCACAACTACTAGCTTCACAACTACCAATTTCATTAGCTAGAAAGTTTTCTAAATCTTTGTCAACAAATCCATTTTGTTCATATCCTGCAATCATGGCATTCCATGAGTCTTTAAAGCACATTGTCAAATAGTTCATGTGCCTTGTCTATGCTTCCACATTTTGCATACATGTCTACTAGAGCGGTTGCAGCTACTAACATCTGACAAAATTCCTCTAACCTTTATGCTTTGATGGATGCCTGTACCCTGTTCCAAAGCTCCCATTCGACACAGGCTGCGAGGATGTTGTCAAAGGTTGTAGAGTCTGGCTTTACACCTGCCAATTGCATTTGCTTGAAAGTTTCTAAAGCCTTTTTAATAAATCCATTTTGTGCATATCCTGCAATCATTCCATGAGAACACATTTCTTAGGTGCATGTTGTCAAACAGTTCACTTACCTTGTCTATCCTTCCACATTTTTCATACATGTCTACCAGGGTAGTTGCAAATACATCTGACAAAAATCCTCTATCCTTATTTTGTGATGGGTGTGCACAGCCTGTTCCAAAGCTCCCATTTTGGAACAGGCAGGGAGGATCGTGGCAAAGGCAGAGGAATTTGGCTTTACTCCTGCCAATTGCATCTGCTTGAAAGCTTCTAGAGCCTTTTCAATAAACCCATTTTGTGCATATCCTGCAATATTAGCATTCCATAAGACCCCATTTTTGAGGCACTCTGTCGAGCATTACCAACTACAACATCTAAAAAAATTCCTATATCCTTCCTGGTTTTACAGATACTCTGTTCCAAAACTCCCATTTTGGCACAGGCTGGAACTGTGCTGGCAAGTGTAATCCGATAGGGCTGAAGACCTGGTCGTTGCATACACTGAAACATTGCGACTGCCTCGTGAAGACACCCATGTCTTCTTACACTACAAATGCAACCAAAAACTTTACTGTGATCAAAAACACATGCAGCGCGGAACTTTGACGATGTGTTTTGAGTTATGCGCGAGAGAAACAATTCAAACAAATGCATCCACCAAACGGGGTTAACGGCAAACGGGAAGAGGGACGGATTACAGCTGGGTCCCACATCAGCCACTCTAAGCGGTCAACGCTTAGAGTGTGCTGGTTAAGCCATGCGTTAAAGAATCGTCTCCTATGGATCTCTACCTGCCAGAACCATGCCGAAGGTATTGCTGAACAAAACCATCCTTCTAAGACTTCCTTTTACTAGCAACAAATTTTGATGGAGATATGAGAAGTCGATCAACTCATGCAAGATAAAATACTAAAGGAGATTGGTGAAAGCGAAAGGAATTAAAAAGATATCGATGGAAAATTCACCGTCAACAATTTACCGCAAGAAAATTCACCGTTATGACAATTCATCGCATGAAAAATTAATTGCATGAATTTTTGGTGGTTAATTTTCCCTCACGGTGAATTGCTGGTGGCGGTAAATTTTCCTGTGATGAATTGTTGATGATGAATTTTCCCTTAAACAAGCCCATAAAATGGTACGTGCTCTTTTTTTTTTAGGAAAAGGATCACATCCACAGACGCGGGAGAGGTATGCAAAGTTGGAGGAATTGGCTTGGCGAATGAATGCAGCAAGGTATATCCAGATTCGAGACTTTTACTTGATGTTGTGGGAGAGAAGACAGAAGAATCGATAATCTGCCACGATAATGAAAAGTTAGCAATTGCATTTGGTTTGTTAATCATGGCCCTCGAACAACTATTAGAGTTGTTAAGAACCTCCGAGTATGTTCGGATTGCCATGCTGCATCTATGTTTATCTCCTAGTTTGTTGCAAGAGAAATTGTTTTGAAAGATGTGAACCACTTCCATCATTTAAACCGGTTCGATATTCTTTTGGGGAATATTGGCGGTGCTAAAAGAAACAATTTAAAGAGCATATGCAGGCTCTACAGTGTTACACGCGGGTAGACATACATGCATTTGGTGTGAGTAAAGCCGAGGTACATGAACTGTTAGGCAGATTTTCTCCAGACGTCATCTCATTTAATGCTATTATTGCAGCTTTATGAGAAACAATTCAACACCAAACTTTACCCCAAAGCTCCACATTAAAGTAAGGTATCATGAAATAACTTAGAAGCAAATGAACAGAAGTCACAAAACAACATGGATTGAATATGACAAATACAAATTTACTCAGTCGGCCTATTGTGCGCACAAGAATACAGGCCCGCTACAATATAAATCATAAGACTCAAATGAAATTCTCACGCTCTCTCACACAGAGCCGACAACAACTATGCAAAAAGTGGTGGTATAGACAAGCAAGCGAATGCAGAGGCTTTTGGAAAGGCATAGGATTAAGATCGGCTGATTGGTATAAGTTATTGTTTGCTAATCTAAAGGACGATTATGACCATCTTCCCAAAACATACGTTCCACAACGATGATAGCGGTCCTAGATGGAATCAAAATTAGTAGGATACAAATTGATGAGCTCATTCTTCAACTAATTACCTCTCAACACATCTTGCTTTCTAAATAAACCCTCTACTATATTCTAGATTTGATTAGGTGATATGATAGAGGCAATGTGGAAGTGAAAATTAAGAGAGACTAACATACACAATGTTCTATAAGCTTCATCATAACTATTATACCACTTTATTTTTTCTATAATAAGTGATGGTGTACCTTCTGCAGTCATATTGATTTGATACAATCTTATATATCTTAGGTATATCTTCTTTTAGATTTCCACTCATAATAGTTATATGATGTAAGACGAGGAACAAAAATTTAATCAATGATGTAGAAAACAGGTAGTGTAGAAAAAATAAATACTAGTGTAACCCTCCGTCACTAAAAAATGAACCGTCCAATAAAGAAAAAAATAGCCATTACATGCAAATTTTCCAAAATACAAGTGAAAGCACAAAAAATACTTTAAACTAAAATAAAAAGTGTTTGATATGAAATCTAAAAAACTTAGTGGATGGTTGTGAAGTGCTTGGAAATACCTTTCCAATTCGTATAAGAAGTTGAAACATAGACTTTGTAGGTGAAAATCATGGTTCCTTAAAAATGTTGTCCTTTTAAAGTCAAAATTTGACTCCTAGCACTATTGGGGTGGCTAGAGGGTTCTAGTCCCAGATGGATACCATGAAAATAAAAACATTGGGTAAGACATCTAGCTAGGCCAATTAGAAAAAGTGGCATTTGTAGATCAACAACACACTAGTGTCTATTAGAGCAGAGTAAAGTGTTGGTAGTGATGGCAATAAGTGGTGGTGTTGTAGCCATGAAGCTTAAGTCCCTTGGTAGAGCATGATTGGGGACTCGACCCCACATGATCTTGAGCCTAATAACTATATTTACTACTAGCATTATTGATAGGACTCGAGCATACATGACACACACTATTAGTACCCTAATGATGCAGGTAGTACCCCACAACAAATAAAATTACCCAAAAAATTAGATGTTATTGGCCATAGGGTGATGATGCAATGACTACATAGACAAATAGAAAATGTTAGGATTATGCTTTGGGGTGTAGATATGATACAAATGATTGCACAAGAATAATATGATAGGTATGTATTGTATTTATGAACTCTACAAATTTGTACAACCAATAATTTGATGATACCCTCAAAAGTAGATAAAACTGTTCAACTTGTTCAAACCTTATCAAGTTTATTGTTGATTAATAGGTTTTTAGCCTTTGGGACTCAACCATGAGGTATGTTTTGCTCCAAGATGCACAGTGTGGAAATTCTTGGCAAAAAACTCCAAAAAATGAGAAGGATTATCTGCAACACCAATTGATCTCCACACAAGAGAGAAGCAATGCTTAAGCTATAATTGTCAAAAAAAAAATCATACAAAATTGATCACATTACAAAAACTTATTTTACAATGAGAAAACCCTTTTACAAGTGAGATATAGGACAAACTAAGACAATGTCATGTGTTGTAATTCCATGACTTAAAACACACAAATGAAATGCTCTAAATAAAATTAACTACATTAATGTGTAAAGATTCCAAAAAGAAACCAAATAAATAGAAAACCTTGTTCACATCAACTATTTTTTTAATGTTTAATAGATTAATTTACTTTAAATTCTTTATATAAAAATATTTTATTTTCATATAATAATTATACATGTGATTATTATATGTTTATAAAAATATATATATTCTAATTTTTCGTTACTATAATATATATTTTTAAACTAAAGCTTATCACAAAGAGATCTAATCAAATTAAAAATAAATTTTAATATTAAAACTCACCTTTGTGTAAGCCATTTCTAACCAACAAACAAAAAGATGAATTATATTTACATTTTAAAAATATAAAATTTGTAATTTTATTTTATATGGATGAATATTGGTTTTATATATATTTTTAAAATACATTTCAAATTCTATTCCAAAAGGTTATTTATTATATGCGGATCTCTTTGAATTACTCGTATCAATATATTACAAGTTGAGCAGGTTATAGCGACGGGTTTAGCCGGTAACCATCATTTACAAACACTAAAAATATATGTTAACTCCGCTTTGTCTTTCATGTAATACCTCGTGCTCAACGAGCACGGCTTTGTAAACAGCTATCGATTGTTTTTTTTTTTTAACTATTTTGATTCTTTTTTGTTTTTATTAGATTATTAAAATATAAAAATAATGCTCATCTTTAATGTCAAATACTTAAATTTTTTAATTGTGGGATTGGTTATGAGAATACTATAATAATTAATAATTAATAAACAATGTGGCCAGTACTTGTTTATTTATTATTGTAGTAATTGTTTTTGTTGGTTAGTCGATAAATTATTTGTGAAATATCAATTCGGGATAAGTTAGATAATAGTTAGAAATAATAGATTTTTATTAAATGATTTTTGGATTTGATTGTGTAAGAATTTTTGCATCAACGTTTCGGATCACACTCCGTGATCCATCATGAGGATGAAGAAGAGAGCATAAGGAGTAAATTTTTCTTCATCCTGATGATGGATCACAGAGTGTGATTTGAAACGTTGATGCAAAAATTCTTATACTATCAAATCTAGAAATCATCTAGCAATAATCAATACGGAAATGTTGATGCAAAAATTCTTACACTATCAAATCTAGAAACCATCTAATAATAATTAATATGGATTGTGAAAACTTGATATCATTTAATAATAGATTTTTGCAAGTCATATGTATTGTAGCCACACAATGGATGAGTCATAACAATAGTTTAAAGACTGGCTACATAATAGCTTGAGATCAACAAATTATTGCAAGTTGAATGTGTTGTGATTTTACTAGGTTTAATAATATTAGAATTGTTAGGGTTGATTTTGACCTTGAGCTTGATTCATAAATGGAACTATGACTAACATAATTGAAGTTGAGTTTGTTTATCAAAATAAATATTGTAAAATATTGATGAGTAAATGATTTTTTTTCAAAAACCTTATGAAAATTTAAAACATAAACATTCAATATGTTGGTTCATAATGATCACAAGATATAAATATAAATTTTTAATTTTTAAAATTCAAGATTGAATAATAAATATAATATTTTTTGTTTCATTTTTAATTTGTGTATTAATAATATTATTATGAATATAAATTATATTAATTTTAATTTTGTATATTTTAGATATATAAAATTTAAATAATATTATCTAAATATGTTATAAAATATAGTTTTTAAATATTTTAATTATCATTAAAATAATTATAAGTTCTCAAAAAATTCAACTTTAACCTTGACTTCAAGATTGTCTCCAATTACTTACCTATGGAGGGCTTCCATTCTTTGCTTCATTCTTACATTTTCATTTTTAAACCACTTGGGAATGTGATGTTGAAGATTAACATTAGGATTCATCCTTTCATTTGGGTTATTTTATATTGTGTTATGCAAATGCTTATAAAGCATTGCATTGTTGTACAACTTCCTCAAACTACCCTATGTGAAGCTAATTATCAACTAACACAAAATTAACTAAACATCTTAATTACATTTATTACAAAATGAAAAAATTAATTTCTAACAAGCTCTCTGAAGGTTTACATTACAAAAAACATAAACTGAAAACAAAAATTGTTGACCAATCATAATCCTATACTCTACAAAAACTTGTTTTTGAATTTTTTTTGGACTAGGTAGAACTTCATCAAGCCACCTTGTAATCCCTATAAAGGTGTAACTACTAAGTTGAATTCCTAAATTTCTAAATTCCACTCTCCCAAAATTCCTAGAGTATAGATCTCCCAATTATTCAACAACCCTCCATGTCAAGTTGCAACTCCATTGAGATGTCTCATGCTCTCGTAAGGGAATAATTTCCAAGATCCACATACTCTAATACTATTTAGGCAACAATCCACATTGAGTATCATCTACGCTAAATCCATTCCTATCTTCAAAAAGTGGTCTTCTTAATATATGATTTTTTTCATGATTATCAACATTCAAAGAAAATAACACAAAAATGGGTGCTTTTGAAATAGTTGAGGGCATGCGAGTGAGAAGCTAGCTTGAGATAGAGAAATTCCTCCAACCATCAATGCCTCTAACCTCCTATTTTATCCATTTGAATCTTATCTACCAAATAGAAAATTAATAATTTTGAATGTGGTGTAGGAGCACCTTTGGTCAACAATGGTCAAGCAAGGTTGATGTTAAGCAAGCTTTAGGATTTGATGTGTTTTTCCTTAATAAGGTCTAAAATTACCATTTAATATGTAATTGGATGGGTTTTGTGTCTTAGGTGTTAAAATATGTAAAAAGTTGCAAAGGCAAAGTTGTAAATGGTGTCCAAGGCAGAGATTATAACAATACAACTTATAGGGAATTTGAAGGGTCATGGAAGTTTAAAAAAAGTATTTATAGACGTTGTGTGAGTTGGTTTTGATTTGAACAAGTATAAGAAGCCTTTTCAAGGCTCAAGCATGGTTGTTGAACAATGTATTGAAGGTTTCCAGTAAGAATACAACGTTGTTTGTGCTCATTTTCTAAGTTTTCTAAACTTTGCTTCCTCTGTACGGACCCATACAAGCTTGGAATGTTCTGAATCTTGTTGTGTTTTGTAGATACATGAATTATCTTCCATTTGGTCCCATTTTGAGATTCTAATTCAAAAATTGGAGGGAGATCTCTTTAGTTTTTGTGGCAGCCCTGTTCACAGAAATTAAGGGTTTGTTTGTAATTTAAAAGATGTATTAGTCATTCCTCCTACTATTATACCCTATTTCTCAAAGGAATGGCATGTTATATGTTAGAGTAGATGTTCTTATGTTTTAGAAAGAAGGGGAGACAAGGTTGTGTGGAATGGAAGGATGCCCTAGGGTTGATGACTATATTTTCTTAGTGAAAAAGAGGAAATGTGATAGGGTTTTGTGGAAATGGTAAATCTATTGTCCATCTGAGGGATTTTTAAGTTGGCTCAAACCATTTTTGATCTTTCAGATCCATTGGTTTGGTCAGATAAGCCTAGAAAGTTGGAGTTTGAATAAACCCTAGGTCTTGTGCATGGTAATTGAGGGTTTCTTGGATCAACGTTGTAAAGGTCTTGAATATGAGAAATGGTTGTGGATTTGGGTGTTTTGACACATAATTAGTGTTTGTCTATGGATTTTTAGTGAAAACAAGAAGTCTAGGAAGTACTTCATTTGGAAAATAGGGCTAATCTACTAGCCTAAAATAGGGTTGGCATATTGGAACTTTAAGTTGTTACAAAGAAGCAAGTTGAAACCTTTGGGAAAGGTTGAGTTGGATCTATGGAGAGTCTTTAATGAATTTTGATAGGCCTTCTCTAAAAGATATATCCAAGTTTTGGTTTTTGAAGGCTACAAGCCTTAGTGTGAGTGTTTGAGACAAGTTAGATGAATAGAGTTGCAAGGATTGTTTTCCTTGATTGAGATTGATCATTTTGGGTTGGATAGGAAGTTTTAACCACCTTGCTTGCATCAGAATGCACTATTAGTAAATGTGATGCATGCATAAAGTACTTATATACAAAATAGAGATACAAGATTCAATAGATAATACATCTATTCTAATAATTTTATTATCTTTAATTATAAAATAAAAAATTCCATAGAATTTTTATATTAAAAAATATACATATAAGACTTATAACTCCTCTAAATAATGTTAGTATGAAAAGAGGTATTATCAAACTAGTTAGCTTTTGGCCTATTTAGTAGAGTCCTATTCACACTGCACTGAAGCTCACTTAGAAACTATCTAGACTTTTGTCTCACCTCATGAAGACTCACCAACCATCTCAACACTTGTCCATAGATTCCTACACTTGTTTCAAACTTGGATGGGTAATTAGAGTGTGACTCCTACCTTCTCACCTCTTCTTGCTTTCTTTTATAAAAAAGACTCATTTGTACATTTTACATCACATCACATGCTTATGATATTTTATCATTTTGCATATTTTCATTTGTGGATTTTTTTGATTTTTCAAGCAAATCTTGATTGCTCCAACATGGTATCATAGCAAGTTTGCAAATCCAATCCCCTTCTCTCTTGAATTTGTGAGGGATAGGGGAATCAAGTTTCAAAGGATGCATTTTGTAACAAAAAGGATGTCACGGCTATTCTCAAGAGGGCTAAGAGACAAATTTTGATATATACCACTTGGGTATTTAGAGATTTTTTTTCTATTTTTGAGGCCCAACCATAGAGGGTAGTATGGAAATCTATACATCCACTTAGTCTAGCATACCATCTTGCATCAGTGTACCAATTTGTGCCAATTTCTTGATTTGTGTGCTTCCTTGGATTTTGTGCAACAATATTTTTAATATTTTTATTTTCCATAATATTTTAATAATTAAAAAATTGCCTTTTTTAGTTTCTAGTACAACTGTAGACATCAAAGAATATTTTGTTAGTTTTGAGAATATTTCATTAGCTGACATCAGCATGATTTCATCATTTTTGATCCCCAATTTTGCTCCTTCACCGTTGGCTTGTTTCTATTTTTGGCTCAACTTCAAGAGCCTTGTTCTTGGGCATCTAAATTCTTTTTTGAGTTTTTTTTTTCATTCTACATATTTTTTATCCTCTATACAGTGGTATAATTTGTTTTGTAGTATTATATATGTTTTTTTTTTTAAATTAGATTTTCAAAAGACACCGACACAGTTTCTATTTTTGAAACTTTAGAGGGCTCATTTGGGCTCCTTTTTGGGTCCCATTTTTCTGAACTTGCATGATTTTTTGAGTTATATGCAATGGTTATGTTATTTTTTCATTAATATCTTTCAAATTTTAAATTTTGAGTATGTCTCTTTTGAGGTTTTGTACATCAAATCCACTTTGTGGAATCTGTAATGCACTAAATAAAGTGTTATATCATTGTTTCTTTCTGGGAGGTCACAATTTGAATAATGGGGGTTTTCATTCTCTTAAGGTTTGAAAGGTATACTTAATATATATGTCTTCATTATCCACCTCATGCCATAAAATTGTAAGAACTCAAAATATATAAAAAAATGAAGTTTGTAAATGCACTCATATAAGGTGCCACGACAACTAGATGCGTGTTCCTTAGGGAAGGAATTTTTTACTTACACTGAATTATAAAGTGCTATGGGGGTTGTGTAGTTCCTTGTTTTTTCAGTATAATAATCGATCCTTGTGATTCTTGCCTTGTGCATGTGTGCCTTGATGCACACCATTTTTTTGTTTTTTGTACATCTTTTTGGACTTGATGTTGGGTCTACATTCTTGTGCACACTTTTATGCCCAATTTCAATTGGTCTTCCTATACCTCTTTCTTGTTAGCATTAAGAGGGAAATTATCACAATATAATGCTAATGCTTCCTTAGTTTCAATGAAACAGTGGTGAAACCTTCTACTTTTTGGGGGGTCTCCTAAATCTTCTATCCTTATCTCTCTTATGGGGGATTATTTCAATGGATCATATTTTTTTAGATTCTATTACTTATGTAGAGCACCATGATGCATATTTTAGTAGAGTAATACATGACACTCATGCATTTATTGACTGTACTCTAGAATCACAGTACTATCTGCATCTTCAACTTCACAAATTTTGATTGCCTTTGTGCCATCTGTGTATTCATGGTTGATTAGTTTTATACATGTTCACTCATGTAGTGTTTTATATCTCTTATCTTGATCTAAATTTCTTAGATTTTTGTTGATTCCACTAGACACTAGTTCATCTTCAACATAGTTTACAACTTCAACATGCTTTAGGAGTTCTTCATCATCAAGTTGTTATCTTCATATGGCATTTTTTCAAGAGGCCTTATCATTCTCTTTCTCTCTTTTGGAGAGTATTTTTGTTCCCATTAGGATTTCTTCTTTTTCTCCATTAGTGAGAGATAATTATTGTACATGATTACATTATCGGGCCTTGATGTTGAGACCCATATTTTCAGTATTTATCTTTCTCCATAAGTATTTCTTAAGGGGGGTGTTAGTGTGAAAGGAGGAATTATCAAACTAGTAAGCTTTTAGCTTATTTAGTAGAGTCCTATTCACACTACACTAAATATCACATAGAAGTTATCTAGAATTTTGTATCACCTCATGTAGACTCACCAAGTGTCTCAACACTTGTCCATAGAGTCCTAAAATTGTTTCATACTTGGAGGGTAAAGTCAAAGTTTAACTCCTACCTTCTCATTGAGTTTATTGATTTCCTTTATAAGAAAGGTCCATTTGTACATTTTGCATCACATCACATACTATGATATTTATTGTTTTACATATTTTCATTTGTGAATTGTTTTGAGTTTGCAAGAAAATCTTGGTTGCTACAAAAAATAAAAGAATCTTTATACACCACTATCAATCAGCTCTTTCAAATCATGTATTTAAGAAAACCATGTGCACATAATCTTTCAAATAATATTTTTCTTAGTCTTTCACCTTATAAAAGAGATTTAAAAAAATAATAATGATAAAAACTTATTTCTAATTTATTGTGCCTTCCAACTCTTTCACACCAAAGCATGATCTATGACCTTTATGCATAACTATCAGATCTCATTTCTTTCTAGTTTGGTTAGACTTCAATGCAAATGAGAATGGAATATTAGAAGTTTGAACACCAATTTTAGTTGCTACAAGGGAACATTAGAAACTCAACACTATTTTCATCCCTTATTAATGGATAAATAATTATTAATGTCTCTTCCAAGTAAGAGAGTGCACCACTTCAACTATAATTTCAATATTAAAGTCTAAAAAAATAGTGAATTTTGTTAATAACTTCTAATGTAATTCAAAATTAAGAAAAAAAAATATAATTTCAACACCAATTTTGTTTGTATCCATGTAAAAATGTATCCTCCATGATTTTAGAAGAAGACTCCTTGAGCATGGAAGAAATTATGGCATGATATAAACCATTAGATTTGATATCATGTTGAAATTTGAATGTTTTTCTATTGTAAGAACTAAATCATATTATTCTCAAGGATAATAAAAAAAATTTAAAAAATACTATTATTCATTTGAGGTACCTTTACAATGTGTTATGTTAATTTTTATAATTATTGCATTCTTGTACAAATTTCTCGAACTAACCTATGGGAAACCAACTCCCAACTAAACTAACTAAATGTTTTAATTATAACACTAACTCACTAAGGTGACTTTACTAAAAAAATTAAACTTTAATTTTAAATTAAAACTTGGAGCGCATACCATAAATTTGTTATTTCAGAAATACCATCCAACATATTATGTTTTATAGGAAATTTAAGTTGTTGTTGCTATGGATAAATTTTGAATCATGAAACAATGCATTAAAATTTAATATTATTAGTCCATGTGCTACCAAGATACTATAGCAATTGGTAAACAATGTAATTAATAACTTCCTCAAAAAAGTATTCACATTTTTATAATTTTCTATATTGTTTTTACTAAACGTTTATGTTAAATCTATAAAATTACTTAACTAAATAAAATTAATTAATTTTTAAATGTATTACAATGGGAAATATTTATTTCTACGTGACTTTTATGTAAAGGTAAGTGTAAGAAGTTGGGTCCACATTCAATAGAAAAATATAGGGCCAAAAATTATCACATAAAACAAATACTTGTTAACTTAAGCTATTCATGTACCTATTTTCCGAAATGGGATCTATTATGGATTAAAAAAATGAACCTAAGTAGGTATCCATTATGAATTGAGGTAAATTCACAATGGATATGCATTACATGCATGCATATGAAATGATCATATATCTATTTACTAATGTGCATCCATTATCCAAAACTATTATTTAATTTTTGGCCTATACCCATAAGTATATGTTAATTATTTATGACAACGAAGAGAAAAGAACTAACAAATATGAATGCATATCCATCCATCGAGACCAATTCACTTCCCAAGCTTTACCACTTCTCTCCATGAATGCAAGCTAGGATTTTCTAAGGTACTTGTACTCAATTTTAGTGTATTTTTAGGTTGTTTGATTTTTAATAAATGTGTTGGAGTTAAAAAATAGGTTTCAAGGATTACACTTGATTTATGATTTATGATTTTAATTTTAGGTTTTAAAACTAAAAATGTAAACCATAAACCCTAAAGTGTATTTATTCAATTGCATTATATATAAATTTAAATAAGGATAAAAGTTGTATATAAACTATTTTTTTAAATAAAAATGAGGGTTTAGAACTTAGGGTTTATGGATTGGGGTTAAAACATAAACCTTAGAACTATAAAAATTAAACCCTAAATTTTATTTATTTAGATAAAATATAAATAAGTTTAAAAAATTGTAAAATTTGTATGTAAACTATTAGGTATGCGCACAAAGATGCAGGGTTAAAAAGTGGCAAAAAAACATTTTTCATTTGAAAATTAATAATGTGATCATGATATGAAAACCATAACATGCTCAAATTATAAAATTATGATGTTATGGTTTGATAGTGACAAGCCTAAGGTTTGGTGTTCACTAAGCCTAAACATGAACATCTTATAATGTGATTGTGCTATAACATGCTCACACTTTCAACTAAATAAAAGATAAAACAACCATAAGTCATTCATGCCATTTTCTTCATAACACAACCATGTTATTGTTCAAGAATATTTTGGGTGATTTAAAGCATTTTTATTGAAGGAATCATGCCTCCATAACAGGGGAAATTTAATTCAATTTTTTAGTAATTTGAGTTAACCTTAAATATATTTCAAGACTATAATAATTGGCTTGATATTGAACCCTTTCCCTCAAATGAGCTAAATACCTCATACAACTACATGGTTGAATCTTGATAGCAATATCATAATTTGACACATTATGGAAAATACCTCCTACTTATCAATTGATGAGATAAAGGGGATCTATAATGAATGGTTCATAAGGAACAAAACTTGTTAAAGGTTTTTCAAATGGGGTTGCAAGCTAAGTGGACTTAACCTTGTGGAAAACTCCATGGTAAAGTGCACTTGAGTTGGAGTAGTACTAGGATGGGTGACCTCCTGAGAAGGCCCTATGATTCACCTTTGTGAGAATCACCTAGATGCAATGAGTGCTAAGTGGACATTCATTAACATGAGATATGGGTTCTTGTGAACCACTACTCATGAAACATGGGTTAATGATTTTGACTAGCATAAAACTACACAATTGAATCCTGATAGCAATATCATAATTTGACATGCTATGGAAAATACTTCCTACTTGTTAATTGATGAGCTAAAGGGGCTTTATAATGAATGTTTCATAAGTAAAAACATGTGTTGAAGGTTTTACACATGGGGTGTCAGCTAAGTGGGCTCAAACTTGGGAAAAAAATTATGGTTAAGTGTGCTTGAGCTAGAGTATTACCGGGATGTGTGAGCTCCCGAGAAGGCCCACTGCTTTACCTCTGTGAGCATCACCTAGATGCAATGAGTGTTAAGTGGACCATTCATTATCGTGAGAGATGAGTTCCTATGAATCACTACTCCGGAAACATGGGTCAATGATTTTGAATAGTAAAATTACACAGTTGAATCGTAATAGCAATATCATAATTTGACACACTATGGAAAATACCTCCTACTTATCAATTTATGAAATAAAAGGGGATTTATAATCAATGACTCATAAGGAACAACACTTACTAAAGGTTTTGAAAATGGGGTTTCAAGATAAGTGGGCTTAACCTTGGAGAAAAATTTATGGTTAAGCACACTTAAGCTGGAGTAATACTAGGATGGGTGACCTCTTGGGAAGACCTAGTACTTCACCTCTGTGAGCATCACCTAGATGAAATGATTGTTAAGTGGACCATTCATTATCATGAGTGATGGGTTACTATGAACAAATACTCATGAAATATGGGTTAATGAGTTTGACTCATAAAACTACATAGTTGAGTCCTGATAGTAATATCATAATTTGACACACTATTGAAAATACCTCCTACTTATCAATAAAATATTTAATTATAAATGAAAGGTATAATAAATCATGAATTTAAGTTGCATTTAACATGGAAGTAAATATGGTTTACCATGAGTGAAGCTTATAGCATGTACCATAGCATTTTCAAGGAAAATTATGAGGAAATATATTTAAAAGACATATATAGCTCTTAGAATAGGTTTAATCTTGTTGGTTGTTTCATCATTGGTATTTGGGTTGGAAATTTGAATACCAAGGTTCCAAGAGAATTCAAAAGAATGAATGATGATAGAATCATAATAGAGCCTTTCTCTTGTGACCTTATACTCAAAATTACCACCATTTGGAACACATTTAGAAGGGGTGGTCTATCTTATTTATTAGAAGCCATGAATCGATTTGACCTAGTGTTCTCTAATACATATCACCAAATATTGGAACATGAGATTTATCTATATCAAAGGCATTTCTTTTGCTATTTTGGTGGATTTAATTTCCTAGGTGATAGGCCTCTAGATGGAAGGAATAAAATCACAAAAGAACATAAAATCAAGGAATCAAAGGCACATGGACACTTTCTTTCAAAAAGGTAAAAAATGTTAGTTGATTCCAAAATATTTTTAGCAAGGATGAATTTCCCAAAACATGGGATAACTTTGTAGTGGTCCTCTTTAGATACTTTAATTTAGAGGGAAGATACAAGATATTTTACTTCTATCACTTTCTTATGTTGAACCACCTTTGACATTGGGTTAGAATGAGCTTTTATTTTTTCCTTTTAAGTTGTTTAGAATAGTTAGCATTCATTGTTTTACTAGGAAACATTGACATGACTCTTCACCAACAGATCATTTATTATTTGTACTAATTCAAGCTTGTGAATACTGTTGCCCCTTCCTTGTACCCTAATGTTGTTAACCCTTCCAAAATTTCCTCTAGAAATGGGATGAACCTTTCTCCTAGTACCACTAAAGGCCCCTCCACTATTCTAGAATAAAAATACCACACATTGGTTGCTGAAACCCTCACCTATCAATAATCACAAAGACTCTCCGAGATTTTTTGTTACCAACAACCCTAATTTGATCACTATGCAACCAAAGGACCTCAATGATAGAGATAGGGTTATAATTTTTTTGATACCCTTGCCCTCCTAACCTATAGAAACCCCTATTATCAATAATAATAGTTTAAGAAGGGGAAAATGACAAAGATTTGAGCTAGAGGAGCCCTCTTCCAACTTGTAGGCTAGTTCATGGTTTGATAATTGAATGACCCCCCATCAATTCTATAAAGGAGGATATTATTTAATAGACTTAGCCAAAGGATAATATAAATCCTAGAGATAATCCCTGCTACCAAAATTGTAATAATCTAAAATTTAGGATGTAATACCTTAATATAGCTTCAACCTACAAAAAAAATCTTAAATTGGTTCATTTGGGAACTACAAAATCTAAAAAATAGAATTTAGGAAATTCAAACTACTCAACATAAGGAGTTTAAAAATGTTGATAGCAATGTAAGGTGGCATTTGACTAGGATTTATGGGTTGAGATAAACAAGTTCTCCAACATGTTCGATAATTGGAAAAATTTTAATCAAAGGGTTACTGTGCTCTAGATAAATGAAGAGGATCCAAAGATAAACCTTAATAAAATTATGGATTTTAGTAAAAATATAATTAAGAATCTACTACTAGTCTATTTATCCTCAAAAATGAACTTTAGAAGAGAAAATAATAGGCAACTAGTGATGGACTAGCTAATAGGACTAGGGATAAAGCCATTAACCCAAGTTTCAATATCATTGAAGTGAATATATTCTAGAAAGCTCATTTTAAGACCATGTCAAATTATTAACCAAATAATTTCATACAAATTCTCACCTTAAGAAACTAGCTACTCCTAAATAAGATCTTGTTAAATTCTTGTTGAACTCTTTCTAGGTTATACTAAAATATACATAGTTATGATTGAACTCACATGTGGTAGCATAGAAGGTGTAAGGAATAATGTAATGATAATAATGGTTGAAACTATGAAGAGTAGGAGAGGGAGAGAGAGAGAGAAGGTTGGAACTTTTTTGGAACCACTAACCCACATTAATATCATTAGTATAAATAAACAAATGAAAGAAAATAATAATGCCCTCAAATAATTTTTTTTTTTAAAACTACATAATATACTTACAAAACATGTAATATATGTTCATTTCAACAATTCAATCCAATAACCATGTAGATCATATTTTCTCTTTATGGTGTTAGGTATTATTTCATAGTTAGACTCATGAACTTTCCACAAGTTTTATTCAACTGTTTATCCAATATTTGATCAATTGAACATTATAAGCCACAATAAGGTTAGAATAATGAATATTTTTTTATGTTTTTCAAAGTCATTGAATAATCATACATTGGACTTCTTCATTTGGTACCTTCTAATCCATGTTCCAATAGCAACCACTACCCCCATAAGAAACTCAATGTATTCTCAATCTATAGTAGGGCTTGCAAATTTATTATTTCCTCAACACAATGCCATAAAATAATAATAATATACTCCTTATTCAGTATATTAATTCATAATAACTACATAAAGATACCCTAAATTTCATTATACAAAAAATATTAATTCAACAAATGATACAAAAATACTATATAATAAGATAAATTATTAATTAATTTTAAATAATATAGCTATAATACCTTGTTAAGCTAGGTTTAAAATATGGTTGAAGTTAGTTGATAATTCCATTTACATAAGTTGAAGTACTCTTGGAAGTTGATACACCTCTAGTGGGCTTAAATTTCTAGCACACTATTTATTGATACACTCTTTTGACTCACACTCATTCCAAGTAAAATCTATACATGAACATTTAAGTATGCCATTTTCCTCATATTAATAGTCCATAAAATTGTATTTAAGCTTCTCAAAGAGTGAAACTCACTCAATCTTAACACTATACAATAATATTTATACTTAATATTGTTAGCTGCTTCTACCAACTAAAAATTCTATGAACTATATAGTTACTTTTATTACTTCCAAACCCACTATAGAGTTACACCATTCAACAATGGATGCTATATTTATCAACTTCAAATTTACTTTTTAATTCAACTCTTCTCATGATAAGAATATTTTAATACATGCTCCTATACCATTGTGCTCCCATTTTCCATGCCTAACCTCAAAGAAATATCATATATGCCAAACACCACTCATAATATGTATCCTACTTAACTAGTAAAAAATCTATGAGTTCTTGAATTTTTATTTACAATTATCTTACATGTTGACCATTTATATGTTATTTTTTTTTACTAAAATTATCATAGAACATCTAAAAGAAACTTTGCATGATCTATGTAGAATATGTGTGATCATCATTAATATAAGAATGATACTCCATTAAGATCTTTCTATCTTCCATTGTATTGTCAAATGCATGAATGAAAGTTATACACATAAATATAGTAACCTAAGTACAATTGTATTAATATTATTGAACTTCATTCTATGATTTTAGCATATATAATTCTCTGCAAAGCCTACAATTGACATAATATTATGAAGAGAAAATGTGTCTTTTAAAAACTTTAATTGCAACTCCAACCATCAAACTCTATGTATACGTCTTGTTGTAATTCCAACAATAAATATTTATTTATGTCTTACATACTCATACACTATCTTCTCTAAAAAATAGCTATAAAATTTAATACTCTTATTTCTTCACTCAGTAATTCATACCTCTTTTATTCTCTACCATCTTTTGAAGTGTATACCATTGAATTATATTCTTAAAAACTCACTAGTTCATTTCTAATCACATTTGTTTTCTTTATGTGTACATATTTTTTTTTAAATTCAAACCACAAAATACTATCATATGTTCCATCCAAAAATGATTTTAATTTTTTATCCATATACTATTTCACAAAAAAACAATTCAAAATATAATTTCTTGTCAATCTAGGTGGAGATTTTATCATACACTTCAAAAAAATATTATTAGTATACAAAGAAATGTGTGTGAATTAAAAAATAATAATAATTCATAAAAAATCAGCGTGGACTCAAAAACAACAAGTAGTGTGTGATTTATTTTAATACAAACTATTTTTCATTTGAAAAATACCCTCAACTAATTTTTAATTAAAAATAAATCTATAAATTTGGAGAAAAAATATGTTTGAGCCATATCCAAAAGATACTTTTAATGTGGTTTGTAGTTTTGACAACCAATTATTCTATTTACAACATATCTATGAAGGGATGATAATCTTGTGTTGGATTTAAAAATAAATAAATAAATAATTCAGTTATGAATTTATATTTCCATGAGAGTCTACTAGAGAATTCCCATAGTTCATTGCTACTTGAATTATTCTTTCACATGTCTCAACAACTTTCATTAATGTTTTTGTATTTATTTTTACTACTTTATTTTTTCCTTATTAAGGGACACTTTTTAATCTGGTTTAGATGAGCATACTGTAGGAAAGAACCTGGTTTAGATGAGCATACCGCAAGAAAGAACCAAGAAAGCTTGAACCCATTGTTTGATATGTGTTGATTGGACTTTTAAAATAATTTTTCACTATTAGTGTTCGATGTTCTTAGACCAATGATCGTCATAATGAGTCTAAAATTAATTTTTTGTCATCATTTCAATAAATATTTGATACATTCCTATTTTATTTATTTTTAAAAAAAAATTATCCATATTTAATTAACACTTCTTCTACTTTTATATTCAAGAATCTTATCAATCTTTGGTTTTAGAATGTTCTCATTAATTCTAGTTAAAAACTTAAGTTTTTTATTCAAAATTATGGGCAGTTTTCTCTTGATTCACTAGATAAATTTTGTTCCTTATGTATAAAATTTATTTATATTCAAAATTTAGTAAGTTTTGTGTTTTCATTAGGTTCATCAATTGGTGTAACATCTAAATTTATTTTTTAAATTGTATAATAAATTATCGTATTTCATTATTTATTGGTATATATGATGTACCTTCAAATTTATGATTCAATTTATTAAATATACAATTTTTTACATTTGGTGTTTTTATTTCTTCAAATTTTTCTCTTCCATGGCTCTAATAGATGCTTCAAGATCTAATTAAATTGGTAAAGATGTTATATATTTTAGTATACAATTCAATTTCTTATTTTCATAAATTCATCTCATTTATTCTTTTTTTTTGCATTATTGGCTTCACACTCCTTTGATGTTTGAGTTTTTTCTCATTTCCTTGGCATGATGTTAAATTTCATATCAATCTAGCATATTTTTTCAAAATAATAAAAATAATGATTATTAATTTATCAAATTCAAAAAAATATATAATTAGAATGTTTTATATCAATTCAAGACAAAATTAGTTAGTTTTTTCAAATAATAGTTCAAATTTATCAAAATATAAAAACAATGATCAACAATATCAAATTTAATTAAAAACATGTAATTATAATATTTTATGTCAATGTGAGAAGAAAAATGAGTTAGTTTAGTCAGACACTTATTGTAATTCTTCAAAAGAATGCAAAGTGTGATTGTATGTCACAAAATATGTAGATCACATGAAAAAATAGAGCATCTGAGTCCAAAATCATGGATTTAATAGACTATTGGTCTACTTTTGTGTAAAATAAAATACACACATAATATAGAGTTGGATTTTCCTTGGACATCTAACCTAAAGAATTAGAACTATACATCACACACCCAAATAAATGTTTTTTTTATAGAAAACATACAAAAAACTAAATGTTGAGCATGCTCTCTATTAGATTTAGACATTTTTTTTATGTTATTTAAAAAATGTCACAATGATGTAAAGCTCTCTATTACCTTTCATGTAATTTTTCTAAAATTTGAAAACATTAATGTTTCCATCTAAAAAATTTAGTGTCATTTTTTATCTACTCATCTAGATTTGAAGTAAATTATATTTTTACATTCTAGACTCTATTCTATACATATTTATATTTTTAATTTTTAATTAATTTTTGAGATAACACAGTTAATTTTTTATTTTTCGGAATGTTTCCACTTTGGAAATGAGTTAAAAATCCTACATTTATTAAAATTCATAAAAAAATAGGCATAAGCTACATGATATCAACTAATTTTTTACTGAAATGATTTTTGAAATACTTTTAAAAAATTAATGTTTTAGGAGTGGAACATGAAATGCCATGCACTTTTTTTAAATCAAACCACTTTGTATGATCCCCCTATTTAAACTTCTTTATGTCTAATATTTAAACAAATAATAGTTTAGACACTAGATTATAAAAGCTAATAGTCTTGTTCTTATCACATCTTCAAAATTTGAGCATGGCTATCTTGAATTTCTCATCCAAAATCGATTTTTATTGATCTAAAAAAACTGACCACTTTTGACCCTTTTTTGGTCCCCCATGTCCATGCACCTACCTTATTTAAAAAAATATATATTTATGGTCTAGAGATTAAGTTCAAACCCTAAACCCTAAACCCAGTCTTATACTTCTACTTTACAAAACTATTTATAAGGGGAACATTCATGATTAGATAATTAGAAACCTAGTCTTATACTTCTACTTTACAAAACTATTTATAAGGGGAACATTCATGATTAGATAATTAGGATTTATTATGCTAAGATGATTTAAGGACTTAGAAACTTATAGTTCTTTTATGCATTCTTATTTGATTTGGTGAACATTTCCAAGTTCTTGGAATGTAATAAAAGGCTAAGATTTGAATGAAAATATACCAAAATCTAGTTGACTAGTAAAATATTATAAGTGACTCCCAACAATAAAAGGTAAAATTGATTTTTTGGATGCTCTAAATATAATGGTGAGCTCTAATTTACTCCAGTAATTACCAAAATAAATCTTACAACATGAACCCTTGATTCTTAATGGAAATGAGTATTGCCTTGGATCACCACAAAGAATCTGATACATTGTAAGATTATGGAATAGTATAGAATTCACTTTAATACCATGCAAACATTTATCAATGAGGAAAATGAATATAATCTTCATGAAAAAAGTGGCCCCAATAGGTAAATCACAAAGACAACCAAAATTTATAGAATTCTAATACCATTATTTTGATTGGGAAACAAGACTTTGACACTTTGTTGACATTGCATGTTAATAAAATAAATTCTAAAAAATCTAGGATTGTTGAGTTCGATATTTAATATCATTTATTTTGCTTCTCCATTTTTTAATATGGGAATTATTCTTTGGTAAGTTTTAGATCATTGAAGTTTATATGATTTTTCTTCTTATAAGCGATTTTTTGGGATTCAAAGAAATTTGTTATGTTTTTTGTGAGAAAAAACCAATCTTGGTTGATCTACACACAATTTAAGGTGTCCATCTTTGTTCTTATAGGTTACTTCTTTTCTCTAAGAGCTTGCATTATCTTGGCATATGAGATATATTATTTGACTATCACTTAGGTGGTTCTTGTGGTGTTTTTATGAAAGTTCTCAAAAACTTGTGATACACATAGATTCAAAAACCTTCTCTCTTTATTTTACTTTCCCTTCTCTCTTTGATTTTTATTAATTTCTTTTTTAGTGTAGGTTAGATTAGATTAGATCTTTTAGATTTATTTTTATTGTTCATTTGGAAATCTAATAAATAAATAATTATTGAGTTCCTCTTTTCTTATGTAACGAGTTTATAATAATCTTGGGTAAGTAGACCACTAGACCCCTTGAATATAACAACAAAACATAAACCTATATATTATCCACATGTTCCTAGGCTAGGTGATAGATCAAATTTGGGGAAAGCAACTTCCATTCAAGGGAACATAGTCTAATCTACTCAAGTTGGTGTGTTCAACAATGCATCAAAACCCCCTTTATCTTTAGGTTGAATGTAATAGATATAAGAAGTGGAAATAATTCATTTCTTATTACCACACTGGCTAAGAGAATGCTTCTAATGAGCCGAGTTAATTTATTGTAACATGTTTTAAAGGGAAGATAGTAGGAGGATATGAAAATATGGATCACTAAGAGAACCTTGTTAGCTCTATCTAAATTTTATCAACCATGGATAATAACTTGTTCTAGTTGAGCAACTTGACTTTTCATTTCTTAAGGGATTGATTCGACATGTCTTTAAGAGACCTCCAATCTAAAGGGGATGCCAAGTTATCTTGATATAGCCCTGTATTTCACCTTATTCTACTTTGACATGATTCAAGCGAGGTGTGATTAAGTTTGATCATAAGAAATAATTTTTTTGTATAGCTACAAATTTAAATCAAAAATATATTAAAAAGGTCTAAATATCAAAATTATAAAGTGACTTTGTCAACAAGATTTTTTATTCAAAAAATGTTGAATGTTGCCATCAATAAAATAAGAGTTTAGGGAAGTTGCATTGTTACAAATATCCTTTTGATCAAATAGTTAGAATGGGAATTTTATAGTAGTTATCCACAAGTGTCAATAGATAAGACATATAGAAAGGGATCTAAAGGATAGCGTTTCCTTACAGATTTTCCAAAGAGAAATTTGGGAGAAATGAAACCATGAATAACTAGTTAAGTGTTGGCATTTATGAAGAGCATCATGATGTGAAAGGATTTTAGGGCCAAACACCAAAATTATAATATCATATAGATAAAGGATTATTTGATATGATCATAAGTTTTATCAAGGTCAATATTGATGATCAAAGCATCTTGGGTAGTTTGTTATGCCTAGTCAATTCTTTCCCAACCTAGCACATTGATTGTTTCAAATATGCATTCCTCCTAAGAAGTCAATTCACTTGGGTATGGAAATCCCTTAAGTGATATGCTTGATCTATTATGTCAAAACCTTAGTAATGAATTTATAGGAAGTGTTAAGAAATTTCTTAGGCTTCTGTCTATTAAAAGATTCTTCATTTTTACCTTTTGGAGAAAGTTAATTATGCTTTCCCCAAAGATCTTATTTTCACACCTTTATTACACACATAGTATAAGTCGTCTCTAATGAAAGACCAAAGGGTTTTGTAAAATTCCACTAGAAACCATCCATACTAGGAATATTTTTATTAGTAATGTGGCTAAGTGCAACATCCATTTCTTCAATAGTGAGGGGTTGGTCCAAACATTTTCTATATTCTTAATCAATCACCTTATAGACATAGGAACCCACCATATCTTCAAGGAAGGGGATCCCCTCCACCCATATGCATGAAAAGAAGTTGATAATAATTGTGAATGATTTTCATAATATCAATGAAGCTGGTATGCACAAGATTATCCTTACCTTTAATGACAAAAATGTTTTCTTCCTTATGTTTGTGTTGCTACTCCAACTTATGTCAAAAGAGTATTCAACCATGTTAAAGTTTCCATTGAGAGCCCAATCTATAATGGCAAGGTTATACCTCATTCATTTCCAAACTTAGGTCTTATTAAGAGGTGATTGGGGTCATAGATAGAGCAAAGATCAAATAGTCCTCCTTGAATTTGAATGATGACCCAAAGATAGTAGTTTCTAAGGTCAACACTAGTGGCTACTATGAATTTAACAAGCCAAAGTGTAATACTAAACATTACACCACAACTACCTTCATGGCGATTGATGTGGAAGAAGAAGGCATTGATTCAACTATAGTGAAGGGTGGCATCTAATTTGATATCACTAATATTAACTTCCTATAATAGAAATACATTTGTTTGATTGTTCACTAGAGACTATTTAACTTTGTGTTTATAAGTAGGGATTTACAATTTCCGAACAATCCAAAATTAAAGTTTGCACTTGATTGAGGGTTGTTGAGAAGGGTGCCATCTTTGGGATAAAAGGCGCTAAACTATTTTTTTTGTGAGAATAATTTGAGCATCCATGAGAGAGCCAAGGGAAACTCTTTCACAAGAAAAAGAGTTGGATCTATCGTTGTGTATCCTACTCTAAGACATCATTTCTCTTGCCTTCTTAAAATAATTAATCTTATAATGAGTAAGATTTTCTTTTTCCTTTAGATATTAAATAAGACTTTGAAAATGTTATCAAATTCAATTGGATAGTTTTAAATCATATTCATAAAATATGAATCAATAAATTTAACTCAAAATTTATATAATTTTTTTTTCGACTGTAGGAATCGGTCGATTATCCATCCCCCTATAAATTTCAGTGTGTCTGGTAAACCTTTTTCACATGACTGGTGATGCTGACGCAACACGCCCTCCAGTACCACTGGTTTGAGGGGAGAATAGACCTCATGATCACTTGCTGCAGGATGCTTTAGCCAATCGAGCTAGACCCCCCAAAAAAATTTATATAATTAAATCTTAATAAAAGATCACGTAATTTAACACTTCAAAAAAAAACAAAAAAAAAACCAACCCCTCAGCTCCATTGATCCAAGTCTACCTTCTCTCACCTTATTTTTCCGCTTCTTGCCACCTAAATCAACAAAAGTTCGTTCGTTGTTCTTTATGTTGAGTCCACTGATATAACCACAAACAAAAACGATAAAACCCAATCTCTACGCTGACAAACTTCATTCTTTTGGATCTTCGCCTCGTTGTTAATCAAATTGTCTTATTTTAGTTCGTTTTTGGCTCCATAGAACTCATATCACAACCATCATGGCTTTATTCCTACGCGAACAGAATGAGATAATATTTTTCTTGTTGGATTGAAAGCTAATAAGAGATTTCTAAATAACAGTTTACAGAAGCACAGTCATAGACATGCAACCACAGCTAATGTGCAGACAAACAGAATACTGAAGAACAGTTTAGAAGCTGTGATAGTTTTAGCATAACAAGGAGTACAATACAGGAAACAGCTGTGAGAAGAACCACCATGAACTGGAAGTTACAGCCATCTCCCACTTTAAGAAAAAGACACAAAATAATGGACTGGAAAGAGAGGACAGCCACAGTAGTGCCAAAACAGGCTGTAGGAGATATTATTCTTGCATGATGTAGTTTGTAGGTATTGCTTTTGTGAATAACGATCCAAGTGAACTTTTAGGAAAGTTCAAAGCTGTAAAATGTATGGTTATGAGCACCAGTTTGTCTCATTTCCTTTTTTGGATTCGTCAACTTCCCTGCCCACTCTTCAGAAGCTTCCAAAATCGTTTTTGACGTCTCCCAAAGAAAGTTCATTCCACAGAATAAGAATTATGCGTTTGATTCTCACTATTTAAATATTTAAAGAATCGACCCTTCTTCAAGGAAGATAAATTTGTCTCATGTTTTGGAAGTAAGCTTTTGGTATTTAAATGGCGTCAGCATCTACGCATTATTTCACTATACTATTTACTACTGTTAATGATTACACTTCGACATTGCCATGCAGGGAATTCGCAGTAATTTTAAACTAAAGTATGGAGATTATATTGTTAATTTCTTATAACTCAATTAAAGATTAATTGCACAATAAATTCACATAATAGAATCAAAACAATTTATTTATCTGATTTAAAACAATTAATATACTGGATTATTTAACAGCTAATAACAGCGGAAGCAAAAATAACAAGAAGTCAATCAAAGATACACAATAACACAAATATACCCAGAAGAGCCAGTGTGGGGAAAAACCTGCAAATGTTGGATCTTCTATTCAACCTAACAACAAACTTTCCTTTCGAAAATACAATATAGATTTGCTACAACAATTTTATTATTTTTTTAAGCAAAAGTGGCAAGCCACTATATTATATTAATTTTAGATAAGTTATACAAAACTCTAATTCAATAGGGCATACCGATAGGAAAGAATCAGGAAGAAAACCTTCGGTTATAGCCCAAAAAGTTACATAATTTGGATACAAAACCCAAATAATTACATAATTACAGCACATATCATCCCTCTATGCTTTGATACAACAACATTTTATGCCTATTTACATTTTGTTGTCATAATACATTTTCAATGTTACACATTTTGAAACCAGAAGTGAGAATTTGTTGAAACATATCGGTATCATCATTTCAAAAAAGCACCCAACATCCTTAAGATTCTGCTTCAATTTGCATGATTACCAGTAAATCCATCCTTGCTTTCCTTTACCTACGTCCTTAGACATATTATGTTTAGACAAAATTGAGACAAAATTCCTATCAGATATTAAATATCATAATATCTCAATCTCCATCAGATCTAATTGGTTGTTTTCATAATGGACTTCATCTGACCAAATAATAAGCTACTCATTTTCCACAACCGGTAAAGATTGAGAAGTATAAAAATACCGAGACTCACCAACTTGCATCTCACCAGAATTTTGAACTCCCACTTGAAGAAAAACCGAGTTATGCTCAACACCGTCAACCTCAACCAGAGGTTCTTCATTAAGATTGAGTTGATTAGCAATTTGCACTCCAAACAAATGAAATTCAGCAACCCCAGGTTGTACTTTCACCTCTTCCATTTCCTAGGAAAAACACTTTCTGCTTCAGCTTCATTTTCACCCACAACCTGATTCAAATTGTTCTCATTTGACTGTATTTGTGCTTTGCAAAACACAGACACAGGTAAATCGTGATCATGAGTAAGTAGCACCAAAATAGAATGTACTTTTACTTTTACCTTATCAACAAAATCTAGTGCAAACCCACGAGCATAATTTCTGAGTGCATTTAACATAAAACTTGAATTCTGAAATGACAGAGTCTTATTGATAGCAATATATAATTTTTGAAACTCTACCCTATGAAGAAGAAAATGCCTAGGAAAGAGTCCTTATACATACCCATTCCCTTTCCAGAAATCATACCTTTGACAGGATTTTTGAAGAATCATGTTTTGCAAATAAACCTCATTCACAACTTTACCTGTGATAAACTCCACCAAACTGAAATCTTGTAATAGATCCATAGGATTTGATATAAAAATGGATAGCAATTGAGAAGGATAGATTAACCATTTTGCTTTCGGCTTCAGAATTTCCTTTCCTACAACCCTTTTGATGTGCTTTATGAAGATTGAGCAATGATCTTTAAAAACCAAATGCAACTCTGCATCTCCAAATTCTTCTAATACCAACACCTCCCAGTCATTGACTAGTATGAAAATTCTATATTTCCTTGGATAAAACTCCATTTGTCTTCTTGTACTCTCAAAATAGAAAAGCTTAGGAATACTAAGCTCACCACTGCTAGAGCTGCTCAACAAAAACATATACCTTGTTTCCAAGTCTTTCTCCCAGGCCTCAACTTCATGTGTGAAATTTTGAACAATGATCTTGATTAATTTATTTCGCATGCCTTTACTGGAATATCTTTACAAATCATGTGCAACTTGTACTCATGTACCACAAGAAATTAGTTATCAACTTTCAAAAAATAACTTATAACTAAAATGCAATAAAGTATAACGCATGTCTTTCATTAAACAAAAACAAAAATAGCTATATAGAACTTATCTAAATTTAGATAAAGTTCCTATAGATTTTGTCAATCAATTCATTGCAGATGGTACCATCAAGTTAAATTCATCCTCCTAGTTCGCACAGTTTGAAATAATGTGTGAAAACATATATTTGACACCTGTACCCTACACAGATCAAAAATGTTAGAGCAATCTTGTATTGTGCATTCCTCACGAGGATATCATCATAATATTTGATTTCCTTTTGATGTATTAAATGACAAATTCTTTCTAAGAGGCACGTTTTGCAACAAAATTCACATGTGACTATTGAAGTCCATTTGAATGCAAACATGAACACACAAACCTTGAAATAACACCAATGGTACCACATTGTACCACGGGTTTAAAATACATTGTACTAGTATTTTAGCATTAGTACCGACCCACCGTCTAATTCATGTGCTAATGTAATATTCCATGTATTGTATTTCCAACTTGATAGAAACCAGCTAGCCACCCTGTGACCTCACTACATGAGGATTTTGAGGCCAAGAATTCAACATCAGCGAAAGTGTAGAGATTTTTTCTAGCATTTTGTTTCTTGATTATGAAATCATCAATGATGATATACATATACATACAAATGTGACACTTTCCTTTCTGATTTGTAAAGATCTGGACCTAACACACATGCAATTTCCAATTACACATGTGTTACTAGAACAACCAATATAATGATTTTTTCACTTTTTCTATAGATCTGTTTAGAGAAAATCACAATGCATATGTAATTGTCAATTACACAAGCATTTCCAGAGCATCATTACCATAAGACAACAGAATCATATTCATATGCTTATGCATAACATATTTGTAACTGCCAATTACACATGTGTAGCTAGATCACTAAGTATAATGCTTTTCTATTATAAATTTTTCATAGTTCTAGCCAGAATCAAAACACACATGTAATTGTCAATTACACATGTGTTACCAGATCACTCATTGCTTATATAAGATATTTATGACAATTTTTTGTACCATATGCATATTTCAAGAATATGTCAAGCAATTGGTTATTAGCCAAAGTTTATTACTACCAACTTTGAAAGCCGTTCACACCTCAGATTGATTAGATGCTTCACGACACATCAATGGATTAAGAGAAATTACTAACTTTCCTCTTTTGATAATAAGGCTTCTAGTATAGGATGAATCTTCCCCAGTTCTGCCACATGAGTAACTACATTATCTTCTTGATCACACCCATAGCTTGCCAAAAAATTTGCCACCATATTTCTTTCTCTGTATGTGTGCAAAATTTGATAATTACCTATCTTATCAAGCAAGGACTAGATTTGTTTAACAATATACTCTAGACAATTTCCAATTCTGGAGCTTACGATCCCTACATGCATTGATTAATATTAAGGAATCTCCTACTTGGATCATAGGAAGCTTAAAACTATGAACTAATTTCAAACCATGCAAAAGAGCTTGAGCCTTAGTAGCATTGTTAGTCCTAGATACTAATTTGAAAGATTTAGCACATAAAACTAATCCTTTATGGTCTCTTATAACCACCCCTACTCCAGACAAATCGGGATTCCCCCTAGAGGTTCCATCAATATTCAACTTGAAAATGCTAGAAGGATGGGGTAACCAAACAATGGAAGCTTTGTTTTCTTTGTGAACATGTTGATGAAGATTACCTTTGAAATACAAAGATAAGGATGTCAATGAAGAAAACAAGCTTGAATCCCATGCAATGAAAAGTGAACCTACATGTTTTACTTTATACACATATGCATTTATTGTTTCAGATATGGACCTTTCCAATAATAACATCTAATCAATATTTAGTTTCTCTTTCCTAAAAAATGCATCTATTTCTTGCCCACCAAATAGCCCATAAAATAGAGGATGGTATAATACACCAAATACTTGAAAAAAATGAAGATTTGTACAACTGTGGCCAACTAGTAAATAGTTTCCAAATAGTGTTTGGCAAAACTGTTACCCATTTCATTTTACAACCACAAACATCCAACAAGTCTGTGCTACTGGACACAAAAGGAAAAGATGATTAATGTCTGTGCTACATCAATCTTACGTATATAACCTCATTTTTTTTAAATCAACATGCAAGAGAAAATTCTTTCCTTACATTACTCAGCTTTAAATCACACATGAAATCACTCTCGGTCTTATTTCAACCTCACAATCCCGAAACATTCTATTAATGAATAAAAAAATATGTTGTTTCTAAAAATCCAACTCGAGTTGTTTTAAAGCAACTCCACACTCCACCTTTCAAGCTACAAAAAATAAACACTCCCTCTTAGCGAGGAAGGTGTTATGCACAACACCCAACTTATCCCTAAAGAATTCAAACTTACTCTTCATCAAGGCCTTGGTCAAGATATCTGCTATCTTTTCATCCGTAGGAATGCATTGGAGCTTCATTATCCCCTTCTCCACACAATATTTGATGAAGTGGTACTTGATCTCAATGTGCTTTGACTTGTCATGAAACACTAGATTCTCAAATATTTTGATACAACTCTGATTATCACAATAAATGACTATTGGATCTAGCTCTTGATCAAAGAGTCCAGCCAAAATTTTATGAAGCCAAATAGCCTCACATGTAGCCATACTGGCTGTCATATACTCGGCCTCCATAGAACTCAATGCAACTAACTTTTGTTTCCTATTGTACTAAGAGACTGCTCCTGATCCCAAACTGGAACTACACCTTGAAGTGCTCTTTCAATCAACTGTATTGCCTGCCTAATCTACATTGGTAAACCCCTCAAGATTCACTCCTTCCTGTTGAACATACTTCAACCCATAATCAACTGTGCCTCAGAGATACCTCAAACATGCTTCACAGCTATCCAATGCACACATTTAGGTTCCACCATAAATTGACTAAGTGAGCTCATTGCAAAATAAATGTTTGGCCTAGTGTTGACCAGATATATAAGAAAGCCTATCAACTATTTGTATAAAGTTGGCTCCACTGCCTCTGATTTGGAAGCATCAATCTTCTTCCAGTTGGTCACAAGTGGTGTAGACATGGGCTTACAGTTCTCCATCTTGAATCGCTTTAGGATATCAATTAAGTACTTTCCTTGTCCAAGGAAGATTTCTCCCTCTTTCTACCACAACTCCAATCCCAAAAAGTAGTGCATCAACCCCAAGTCCTTCATCTCAAACTCTCCTACAAGATCTCGCTTGCAATGTGCTATGAGATCCTTTGACCTTGTGAGAAATAAGTCATCAACATACAACACCAATATGACAAGTTCACCCTTCACCTGAACGTAGTACAAGTTCAGATTTGCCTCACTCTTGATGAAGCCCACATTTTTCAAGTAACTGTCAATACATGAATACCATGCCTTAGGAGCCTGCTTGAGCCCATATAGTGTTCTTTTCAACCTGCATACATGAGAATCCCTCCCATGTGCTTCAAATCCTTCTGGTTTTTCTATGTAAATCTCTTCCTCAATCACTCCATTGAGGAAGGTCACCTTTACATCCATCTGGTGAATTCTCCAACCCATCTTTGCTACTACAAACATGATAGATCTTATGGATGAGTACCTAGCTACTGGAGTGAAAGACTCATCATAGTCAATCCATTCTTTCTGAGAAAACCCCTTAGCCACAAACTAGAATTTGAACTTTTCCACACTACCATCTGAATCATGTGTAATCTTATACAACCATCTCGAGCCCACCACAGACTTATCTTTTGGTCGTAGTACTCCCTCCCACACGCTATTCTTCATGATGGAAGAATACTCTTCCACCATGGCATCCCTCCATACTTGGTGTTGGGACACCTCCTAAAATATGGAAGGATCTACTTCAATTAATTCACTCATAAGTGCCACATACTCAGAATAACTTTTGGGTGCCTTTCTCTGTCTGATTGAATCATGTGGATCACCAACATATTCTTGGGCCTTTCTCAGTGTATGTTCATCCTCCCTATTTCTCCTCTTCTCGGTAATAGGAATCTGAGGCTAAGGAATTATTTGTTCCTCCTTCTAATCATTATGCTTGGCTTGCTTGCTCTACTCTCCAGCTTGCATGACTAAAGTTTGAGGAATTTGTGCTACCTCAATCGTGGGTGATTTCTCCTCCTTATTCATCAAGTTTCTATACTTCTGAAGATTCCTCTCTTCCTCGAAATTCACATCTCTGTGAACAAATTTTTTCCTGAGGGAAAGAATGTAAATCCAATAGGCCTTAGAAGTTTCACTATACCCAACAAGGATACCCTTTTCTACAGTTGGTTCCAACTTGGTTCTCTTCTCCATAGGAATGTGACACTACACAAGGCATCCAAAGATGTGAATGTGCCTCAAATATGGTTTCTTAATAGTGAATGCCTCTTCTGGAGTCAATTTTCCCAACATTATGTGAGGGCTCCTATTCTACAAATACACAACTATATTACAAGCTTTTTCCCATAAGAACCAAGGAAAATCCTAATCATGAAGCATGGCCTTGGCTGCTCTAACTATAGCCCCATTTTTTCGTTCAACAATCCCATTATATTGAGGATTGTATGAAATTGTCAACTCTTTCTTGATACCTTCCTATGCAGGAAAATATTTGAAGGCATTTTAGGTATACTCGCCTCCATTATTAGACCTCAGTATCTTGATCTTCCTCCCAGTTTGGTTCTCCAAGAGAGCCTTAAACTCTTTGAACCTACTGAAGACCTCATCTTTATTCTTCAAAAAATATATCCACATCTTCTTGGAGAATTCATCAATGAAAGTAACAAAATACTCATACCCATTCAAGGATATTGTTTTCATGGGCCCACACACATCTGAGTGTATGAGATCCAAAATCCCTTTAGATCTAGTGTCGCTGCTTGGAAAACTAGTCTTGGCATATTTCCCAAGTGCACAACCTTTGCACACCTCATGCTTTTTTGTCATCTCAAGCAGCCCCATCACTATTTCCTTGATAATATTAAGTTCTCCATGGTGAAGGTAAGCCATCCTCCTGTGCCACAATTCTCCTAGCCCTCTACAACTACTAACCAACACATGTGTTGGCTTAAACTATAACCGAAACAAACTACCATGCCTAATTCCAATCACTTTTGCAACCTTGGAATCCTTGGGATGAATATAGACTTGTCCCTTCTCAAAGGTCACAATGTAACCCTTGTCTTCCAAAGTAGAAATTGAGATTAAATTCTTTGTCATGCTAGAAACATACAACATGTCCTCCACCAACAAAGGTTTTTCGGACTCCCTTTGAAACTTGACCATGCCAACACTAGTTGCATGGTACTTGGCATTGTATCCTAGCTCAATATAGAAATCCAACTTCTTCTCCTCCAGCTTGGTGAAACATTCTTTGACTCCTGTCATGTGGCAAGAAGCCCCACTATCAATATACCATACCTTGTTGGCAATTGAACTTGAGGGACAGGCAATGAGAGAAAACCCATTCTCAAATAGTGATGCAAACTCGTCCACCTCTGTTGTAGCAACAACTTGCTTCTTCTACTTGTCCTTATTGTTTTTATTTAGACACTAACTGGCATAGTGACTCAACTGATGGAAGAAAAAAAAAATTATCTTTCTTAGATCTTTCTTCTTCCCACTCTTGGAAGAAGAACCTTTTTTTTGCTCTTTATTAGACTTCTTCTTACCCTTGCTTGCAAGAGCAAGATTTTCTTCATCTTGACCCTTCTTCATCTGATCTCCTCGATGAGAACTTTCATGGATCTCCTCCTAAACAAAATCATCCCAAAGCCTCGCCCAGTCAAGTACACGATCTCTACCGACAACACACTTGACAAACACTTCCTAGTGCTTCGAGAAACCATTCAAGGCTATATGCACCAACTCATCTTCAATCATCATCTCTCCAACAATAGCCAGCTCATCCTTGACATGTGTCAACTTGGACAAGTAAGAGGTCATGCTCTCGCCTTTGGACATCTTGGTGTTATACAATTTGTACTTGAGCATCATCTTACGAATCTAATAGTCAATTTAATAAAGTTTTGTGAGCATATCCCACATCTCCTTGGTAGTGTCTTTCCCTAATAGATAAGGAATTAGATGATCTCTTACCCCATCAAGAATAATCCTTTGAGCCTTGGCCTCCTTAGCTTCATGTTAATCTAGGGAAATAAGATCATTTTTTGGTGGTGTCACCTCTATACTAGCATAGATCCACAACCTGTTCTCCTTGAGAAAAGATTTAATCCAAACCTTCCACTGTAAGAAGTTAGATGCAACCTCAAGCTTGTCTTCATATCAAACATTGGTTGCCATAGTCATAGAAGAAACTAGAGACAAAATTATGATTTTTTTTTTTTAAATCTATGTCACAAATCTTGGCTTCATATTTAGAGTTTAGAGCTTTGATACCATGTCAATTTCTTATAACCTATCTACAAATTAATTGCATAGTAAATTCATAGAATAGTATCAAAATAATTTATCTATCTAATTTAAAATAATTAATACACTAGGTTATTTAATAGCTAATAACAACAAAAGGAAAAATAACAAGAAGCCAATCAAAGATACACAATAACACAGATATACCCTGGAAACCCCAGTGTGGGGAAAAACCTACAAATGTTGGATCTTCTATTCAACCTAACAACAAACTTTCCTTTTGAAAATATAATACAGATTTGCTACAACAATCTTACATATATAGCCTTAGCTATTTTAAATCAACATGCAAGAAAAGAAACTTTCCTTACATTACTCAGCTTTAAATCACACATAAAATCACTATCGATCTTATCTCAACCTCACAAACCTAAAACATTCTATTAATGAATAAAAAATTATGTTGTTGTTGGATATCCAACTCGATTTGTTTTAAAGCAACTCCACACTCCACCTTTCAAGCTATAGAAAATCAACATATATGATATCCTCTCAGATAATAACATGCATATCATTTGGGACTTAATTTGACTGCCAATATTGATTGTCATGGAAATTTTTCATGGCCATTGTCATTTCAAAGTTGCTCTTATAGTATGAACTTAAAAGAATATAAAATAAAATATTAGGTACATATACAATCTTTTTGATTTTTTTAAAAATGATTATTAGTGTTTTATATTTTATATTGGAAAAAAATGAAGATATAATATATTGCTCATATGAAAAGTACATGGAATGGAATTACAACTCAAAATTGAAGTTGGAAATAAAAATATTAAAAGTACTCATATGAAATCTTCTTAGAACTTTATAAATATAGGTATATGACATTCATTTAATCTTTAATCATTAAAACACCTTTTCTATGGTTAAGTAACTTTTTGATATAGGAGTATTTTTTTGTAATATAACATTGTTGAGGAGAGGATTTAGGTACTGTAAATGAAAATGAAAAAAATTATGATAATTTATAACAATAATTAAATTATGGAAATGATATTTAAAATGGTATTTAGCTTAATAATCAAAGCATATTTAAAAATTGATGTGTTCACCTCCAATTTAGAGTATTATGTTGATTTTGTGTAGGGACAACTTTAAGGATCAAGGATTAATTTGTGACTACAAATTTGTCCCGTGCCTACACACTTCTATTGTGTGATCTACATACTTCTTTTCTTCACTTCACTTGATTCTCTTTAACTTCTTCAACATCTTTTGACATATGTGGGCTGATGATATTTATAAATACCTTTGTAGGGTTATTGGAATGTCATAAGGGGACATGTTCTCCTAAGTCAACCCATATAAATGTGTGTACATACTTGAAAACAATACTTTACATCTTTTAAATCATGACTAATCAAAATTGAATGAATTGAATTCCTTTAAAGATAGAAACATAACAACACATCAAACAAGCTTGTCTTTAGTTGGCCCTAGGAAAGAAGAGTTTAGGCAAGATTTAGCCAAACTTAAATTTTAAATTTGGGTGAGACAAGTTCACAATAGTGAGGACATCCTCATGATCTTGAACTATTCCCAAGACATGAAAGGGGATAAATTATAGTGGGTAACATGTGCATGCAAGGGTGTGATAAATGAGTAGATAGGGTGAATGTGTAAATATATGGATGAGGATAAGGGGTGAATTCATAAAAAAATGTGTAATGGATAGTTGGATAGCATAGGGAAAGGAACCTAACTATGCGCAAAATTATTCCAATTGTTAATTTGTATCTATGTATCAAAGATCTCTCCCTCAAAATAGGTACAAAATAAAATTAAAATGAAATGGATATGTAAAATTCACCACTATATTTTTCCCCCACTTTAATTTACATGTGAATCTTAGAATGGTCATACATCCAAAATTATCTAGCACTCACAAAAATTCATGTAAAGTAAATATTAAAACATCAAAGGTTATCACCATGGGGTCCATATAAAGTAATGTACTCTACAAGGAAATGATTATATGGGTTCACCTTTTATGTTTGTAGTATCTATAAAAACAAAAAATGAGTCTCTATAAGAACCTATAAGAGACTCTATATTGATAAGATAATACAATAAAGCATAATGTATGTAAGAGGAAAAAACCATGACACACTCTTGATGTGTAAACATATGGAAATGACAAATCAAATGTAAAATAGGAATGCATGATGTCCCCTATTGTAAATCACAATATATCAATGTAAAATTATAATCAAAGTGTAATAATATAATAAGATAACCTTTGATGGATTGATGAACATTGTGTGATAATTAATAATGTGAATGATGTCTAATAGATAGATAATCATTAAAGTGTGTGTGTACAAGTGAGATATAACTATATATTTTCTATTAAGATTTGTCTCATGGTCCAAGAAGGCTTATCCAATAAATGCACATCGTTCATGACATGAATAACATCAATGCTAAATAATCACATGTGTGGTCCTAAGATATGTCAAATTGTATGGATAAATGCCATAAATTAATGTAATCCTCTAAATGAGCCATAGGTTGAAAGTGTCATTTGTGTATGTAAAAATGATATAATAAATATAATTTACATAATAATGAGCCTAAATGCACATAAGTCCTCTAGACTAGTATGAATAATTTATGAAATTATCTATATGATTTGGTTTGTGTATGTATTTAAGGCTTATATGTATGTATGTGTGAATGTGAAATATATTGTGAATAATAATATCATACATGCAATTTATGGTAATCAGTGAACTATAATAATGTAATGGAATTCTAGAAAAATAGGCTAATTAAAGGTCCAAATGGAATTATGTAATCAGTATCACATTTAATAGGATAAGTGTCATTACGATTAAAATTAGTTTTAATATGTGGTTATTTTCCATTTTGTTGCCATTCTTCTAACCATCAAGTCATGTTCTTAGGCCCTTGGTAGTCTAAACCATAATATTTTTTATTTTCATTTGGTTCCAAAAACCATTTATAGCATCATTCATTCTTTTCTAGTCCAATTCATTTATATCTAAACATTTTCATAATATTTATCATAGATTGTAAATGTGTTTAAATGATGGATTAGGAGGAGGTGCTAGTGATGCAGAACAATTATTACTTTAAGGATCACTCTCACGTACACCCATTTTCTTTATCTCCTTATATATTATCTAGCCACATCATTGATCACTAAACCTAGTGCATTGAAGGCATGAACTCAACTCAATAGATTAGGATATCCATTATCAAGTGACACACTGATTAAAGAATGTAATAAATTTACAATGTCAAAATAGGGACGCGTTTTATTGGATGGTGCTTGTATTGTATGTACAACTCAAGGATTTCTAGGATTTGTCATAAGAGGTTGTGTATATGAAACAATTTTGATATTCAAAAAGAAATTATGCTATGAAATATAATCAAAGTGAACTTCAATAATAGTTGCTACATGTTATTATTAATTACTACGGGTTCTATTAAAAACAACATGTCTCTATGTTTTGATTATATTGGAAAAATAGGTTTTGAAGGGACCCAAAACCCTTTACATCACATAAGAGAAAATGTTGCTAAAAGAGGTAGATATTGAAGCCTAAGAAGCAACCAAAAGTGAACCAACAACCAAAAAACAACAACCCAATAGCAAAGAAACAGAAATAGGAAACAACATAGAAAAAGATACTATTTCATACTTTTCAAGGTGTTAGCCACCTCAATCTCCTAGTTGTAGTGCAAATTGACCATGTCCATTAATTCTTGCTTTTCCTCATCAAATGTCTTCCTAAGGTTCCCCTTAGTTCTGGTACACAAGCCTTTTGCCTCTTCTTTGTGGATCTTATTACCCTTACCCTTGGAAGACTAGTCCTCAATCATTTCCATGAAGTATAACTGATCCTCCCTAAGCTGACTAATCTTACCAAATAAAACCTTCAGGGATTCTGCACTATTCTTGACCGATTTGTGACTAACTTGCAATAATTTCTTGATTTCTTCATTTGTTTCCTTAATCTTTCCCTCCATCTCCCTAAGGTGATTCTCATAATGGGTCTTAAAGTCAGCAAAATAGTACTCTAAACCAACTAGCCTTTCAATCAAAATGTACTAAGAGGATCCCTTTAGTTGGTTTAACATACTCTCCTTCAAACCCCTGATCTTAATATTAACCTTATTAAATTCTTGCAGAACCCACTTGGCAAGTTTGAAAGTGCATGTGGCCCCTGAATGAGCCATATCCAAAAGCTCAAACATGGAAGTATTTTCATCATTCAAATATGAAAAATACTTAGAAAGAGGATTAACCTTCAGCAGCTCAGGCTTACTAGGGTTTGGATTCGCGCCCTCCTCCTCATGCATAGTCCTCTCAACCAATACCTCCTCGTTGCATGACTGCTGAATAGGGGAATCATTGATTTCAACAACATTTTCTACCACATCCTTTACCTAATCTAAAGCCTTCTTACCCTTCTTACCACCTTTCACATCTTGCTTTTTCAACTTTGCAATCCATCTGGAAGTTGTTTGCGGTAACTCCTTCACCTCCTTAACCATAGCCTCATAAGTCAAAACCTCCTCATTCCCAGCCACACCAGAGTCTTGACTATGCAGCTAGACATTCTCCTTAGACTGGGAACCATCAAAGATTATATCAGTGACATTACCATTAGAAGGGGACCCACGGGAGCCTAAATCTTGCAAGATGAGCTTCTTGGCATCCTTCCTCCTTAAGGTCCCCTTCTTTCTTTTTTTAGAGGAGGCTACCACAGGAGATGATGAACCACCCTCCTCATTCCATTCAGCTTCACCATTAGCATTGGTCTCTGAGCTAGTCAAAAAAGACTCCTCACTTATGGCCTTCTCCTTTCCTTTACCTGACTTGGCATGAGTATGGGCTCTCACATACTCCATGATGAGCAATATGAGGCCCTCATGAAGAATAGGATCCCTTCTATTTTTTAAATGTGCATAAACTGACACTTCCAAAGACAACAAAAGAAAGAACGAGAAAGAAACCAGTAACCCATGTCTAAAATGATTAAGCAGGGTAAAATGGTGCCCTAGAATAGCAATATAACAATTGTCTAGAGTAACATACTGCTTAATGACTTACGCCACTTTAGCCCAAATACGCTTTAGGGAAGCCCGTTCATAACCCATGATGACATCTTTATCAACTTCTCCCACTCATTTTCCTTGAAGAACTGGTCCATAGCATCATTGTTGCTCTTCCTTAAAAAATTTGTGACCCTCCATCGATAGCCCAATAATAGAGGCAATAAAGTCTTCATTAATAAAAAACTCCATACCTTTAACATTTAAACTTCTATTGTGCAAGCAACAAACAAAATCTATAGAGGCTTTGGAGTCATGGTTGTGGAGCCTCGCCAAATAGGGCATAAGATTCCCATGCTTTAAGATTCTCCAAATTTTTCACTTATTCCTCCATCTCTCACAAGAAAGAGGTTCAATTCTGCTCCTATCTCCCCCCATATCAACAGTCACCATTAACTGATAACCCAACTAAAATAAACTTTCTAGATAAAAATTAGGCAAAGCAAAACCCACAAGCAAGTGATAATAAGGAGGGTGATAATTGTTTGATCGCCCTCAATCATAAGCTCAACATTATCCATCATTTCGAAATAAAATCTTGGCTTCCTCGGGAAGGAGAGAGTACTCCTCCCATGCCTTAAAATTATGAAGTCTAACAACTTCATTTGCGAAAAATCCACCAAGGAATTTCCTTCCCTATAGATATGTGTGACACAGATCTCATTGAAGGATCTTAACATCATGATAGAATCCACAATCAATTGTTTGAAATTCCAACTTGGCTTCTGAATGCCAAGTAAGCAGTTAACAATATTGAGAAAATCTCCCTTGACCCATAGCTTGGGGTAACCTCTATCCAATGCAAACTTGATGTTGATGAACACAACTTTAGATTCCACATGGTGATTGGTCTGGTTTCCCAATGAGAGTGCCACCATTCCCAAGAACCTACCATCTTCATTCCTTAATACCCCCCACAACCTATAGGCCTAGGATTACCCTTGGCTACCCCATCAAAATTAATTTTTACCCACATTGGGGGTGGGGTCTTCCACTTAGAATTTACTCTAGCATTGATGTTGTTCTTAACAATCCCAAAAGGAAAAGAAGATATTCCAATTAGCGGTCACCAAGAGATCATAGCCAACCAAACAAGAATACGGAGCACACCGGGAAGAGTCTTGGAGCTAAAGGGTGAAATTTTCCATAATGGCCCTTCAAATTTTGATAAAAACACTGTCCACCTTGAGTTTAGAGTCACGAAATATTCTATTATTTATTTCCTTCCAAATGCCCCAAGTAATATGCAAGGCCATGAGTTGTCAAATCCTTTGAATAATAGAATAAGGACACTTCCATTGATAAACAAAGTTGTAGAGAGAGCTCAAGAACACCCAATCCAAATTACAAAGAGCAAGAAACTTACTCCATATGAGAAAGGAAAATTACACCCAAGGATTAGATGATAAGAACTCTCCACATCATACTCACAGAGAATGTACTTGTTAGGCAAAGCAAATCCCCTCCTACGAAGATTATCCTTAGTCAACACTTTACTTTGCATTAAAAGCTAGAAAAAAATGTTCACCTTAGGGATCAAAATTTTATTCCACAACTTCCCCCAAAAGGGACAGCGGTTAGGTTTCTCCAAAGAGTTGATAAAGGCTGAAGAAATAGATAAACAACCATTAGCACGAGGGGCCCAAATCACGCGATCAGGATTCGAGAATTGGGGAACCCATATATTGGCAAGGAAAATCTATGAAACAAGCAATGAAGGATCCTAATTTTAGAACTTTTTCCACACACCATTATGGATATAATCAGCCACCATATGACCAAAATTTTGTTTGTAAATGGCCACAAGAGGAGGGTCCCATAGATGATTCACCAATGGCCCACCATCACACCACACATCTTCCCAAAACGAGATCCTAGTACCATCACCCAATAGCCACTTAACACCCTTGGAAATTAGGTCCCTACAGGGGATAATATTCTTCCAGAAACAAGATCCCAAAGGGATAGAATCGACATGTAGAAAGTACCAAATTCTCCCCAACCCGACCATATATTTCTTCCTGACTAGAGAGGACCAACCCGCCTCCCCATTAAGCAATCTCCATATGTTCTTCAAAATAAAGGCCTTATTGAAATACCTGATGGTTCTCAACCCCAGACCACCCCACTTCTTCAACTTACAAACAAGGTCCCAAGCAACAAGAGGAATTTTGGCTTTTTCCTCCACTCCCAACCACAAAATCCTTCTCATAATCTACACCATTTTCTCTTCAAATTTTGCAGGAATCTTCAATAGATTGAAAGCATATAGGGGGAGATTCTACAGAGTGGACAAGATAAGTTGCATTTTCCCCACCTGACTAAGGAGAGCACCCTTCCAACCTACTAGATTCCTATTAGATTTATTCAAGATCTTGAGCCAAAAAGAGTCAAGAATCTTAGTCATGCATAGAGGGAGCACCAAGTAAGTTGACGAAAATTCACCATGATTGAAAGATAAAATCCCTGCTAACTTTAATTAGAGAAACTCTGAGGTGTTCAAAAAAAAAAAAAAGTTCACTCTTAGGGAAGTTAACACATTTCCCATAATCCTTCTCATAACCCCCAATCACCAACTTGATAGCCCTAATTTCACAAAACAAAGAGTCACCCATCATAATAGTATCATCAACAAACTGTTGATGAGTGATAGGCTTACACCTGAAAGAAGGGATTAAATCCGTTAAAGATCCAACCACTAATTTCTTTTGAATATTCTAACCTAAAACCTCAGCCATCAGAATGAACAATAGAGTGGAAATAGGCCCCCCTTGCCTAATACCATGAGAACTCCAAAAGAATGGAGAAGGGGAGCCACTAACAAGAACAAAAAAAGAGGGAGTCAAGATGAGATACTCCACCAGCTACAAGAACTTCTAGTTAACTCAGTCATAAGCCTTGAGAAGATCTAACGTAAGGAAGAAACCTGGCTTTTTGTTTGAGGCGAGCGAGTGAGCTGCCTCATGGACAATAATGATAGAGTCCATAATTTGGAAAACCCTAAAAAACCACTATGATGCTTGGAAATAAGGTCAAGAAGAATTTTTTAGAGCCTAGAAACCAATACTTTGGAAAAAATCTTGTAAATGGAATTGCATAAAGTGATCAGCCTAAAGTCCTCGAAACAATTAGCATTAGTAGATTTGGGAATCAAAACAATGAAAATAGAATTCAACTCTTTAAGCAATCTTCTAGAGCCAAAAAACTTCTTAGTTGCATTGATAACATTTAGTTCCACAATATCCCAACAATATTGAAAGAATAGAAAGGGGAAACCATCAGGCCTAGGGGCCTTGTTACCTTCAAAGGAAAACACCGCATTCTTGATCTCAACCGAGGAAGGAATCACAACAAGATCCTCATTTATATCTTCAACAACCAAATTATGGATAACATCCAATGAAGACTCCACACTTTTCTGATCCCAAATCAAATCATCCCTGAGAATATTTTCAAAAAATTCAGTAGCAACACCCCTAATAGCCTCATCATCAGTTAGCAACAACCCATCAACCATTAAGGAAGAAATCCTATTAGATGATTTTTGTCTAAGGGTAGTAAGATGAAAAGGCTTAGAGTTTTAATCCCCAAACTTGATCCAAATAGCTTGATAATGCTATCTCCAAAAATCCTCCTCTTTAGAAACAATGTCATGAAGCTGAGCCAAAAGAGAGTCTTCCAATAGCTAAAGCTCCTCTGATAAACCTTTAGATTGGATATCCCCTTGAACCAAATCCAATCATTGAATGAGAGAATTTTTATTATAAAAAATGTGCCCAAAGGAATCCTTATTCCATTTTTTAAGGTTTTGTTTCACGAAAGCCAAATTTTTAGCAACTTTAAACATTGGACTACCATCAATATTCACTTGCCACCAATTTCTAATACAATCCATGAACCTAGAGTCCCTCAGCCACATAGCCTCAAACCAAAAAGGAAAACGTTTCCTTCCACCAACCTTATCATCCACAAAAGATATCAGGAAATGGTCTGAACCACATCTTGAGATTGAAGAAAGAGAGCAAGCAAAATCAGCAAACCACAAAGTTGTTACTAGAGCACAATCCAATCTGACTTGAATATTACCCATTCCGACTCTTCTATTGAACTAGGTAAATTTTGACCCCATTAGATCCAAATCAATGAAAGCATTATCATTTATAAACATTCTCAAATCCAGACGACCGTCAAGGTGAATCCGAGAGCCACCCAACTTCTTGTCATCAAATAGGGGAGTATTGAAATCTCCCATGGCCAACCAAGGGGAGTCCAAAAAGGTAGAATGCAAGAAACCAATTTTATCCCAAATCCTCTTCCTATATCGCTTCAAATTAGGGGCATAAATGTTGGAAATAACCCAGGAAGTATTATCACGAAGATGAATAAATTTGGTAGCCACATGATTGAATTCATTTGCAACTGGGATTCCTTTTACAACTCTAGAGTTCCAAAACGTAGCCAACCCACCTAAGGCACCCTTTGATTTAACCTTTTGAAAAACACAATCCTTAAATAAATAGTTCTTCAATGATTCCAACTTGTCAACTTGCATTTTAGATTCTTGAATCAACAAAATATCTAGTTTATGATCCCAAATTAAGTTCTTGAGGAGGTCATGTTTATGCATGTTATTTGACCCCTTGATGTTCCAAGAAATGATCTTCATTCACAAGAGGAGGGAGTTCTCTAAGAGCATAGATCAAAAAGGGTCTTTTGGACCCCCTCCACAATACCTTTCTTGCACTCCCTTTCCCTACTCTTCTAAGAAGAAGGTCTCCCCTGACCCCTATGTTCATAGCCAAAATCCACTTTCTACTTTCTAGTCGTAATCCCCTTGTGACCCTAAGGGGGAGGGGAAACATTCTACTTCTTTTTTCTTCCCCTAATAGCAATATAGCCATCCTCATCGTTATTAAGGGATTCTAAGAGAAGAAAAGTGGCCTCACCACCTAAAAGGCCTGAAGCACGATTAGGCGAGGAAGAAGAACAACATTTGACTCCAAACCCACACACTTGGGAGAACATAAGGAATCTAACACATGATCCACATCGACCCCCATAGAAGGAAAATCCCCATCATTCACAATTGGCATAGAATATTCAACAACAGGTTGGGGCAATTAGGGACACCGCATTAGCCAAGAACTAACCCACCTCAACCCCAACCTGAGCCAAAGGAGCATAAGAGTATTTCGCCTCCTTCACCTTCCAC
>VDFB02075321.1:323260882-323307623 GCA_007258455.2 Sequoia sempervirens | reverse complement strand
TTTTGAAAAGATTTAAAGAAGTTGACCATCATTGACTATGTGATCTTTTTTAATTATCTTATATGTTATCATGAATTGAACGTTACTGATAAACTTTGTAAGTGCAAGTGTGTGCAATTGTAGGGTGACAGGCTGAAGTAGGATCGTTTAACTGGATCAAATGGTAAGCTAGATGGAATTTGGGTGCACACACCACAAATGACATGATGATTTGCATTTGAAATCTGCATATAGAAGAACTTGATTACTTGATTTGAAATGTTCCAATGATTAGAAAAAAATGGCTTGTGGAAAGTTAAACCCATGATTTCATGTTTAAATTGTTTATCTAAATTTTGTGTTTTGAGAATTTGGAAGAAAATGATAGTATGTATTCTAAAGTATGATTAAAAAGGATAAGAATTTCATTATATGAAATTGAGTAAAAGTCTCTTCTTATTTAGATATTGATGCTCGAAATGAAATAATAAGTTCTTTTATTTATTTAAATGTTAGTATATGAAACACATAAACATCTTCAAACAAATATATATATATATATTGAAGAACAAACATAAGTGAATGAGCGTATATGAATATCAAATATATATATATATATACACATACCTACATATATATATATACATACATACATACATACATACATACATATATATATTTCTTATTGATTGAATTTGAAACCGATACTATCATTATCGAATTAATAGAATTTAAAGAAAATATCATGTGATAGTGGACTTCCATAGAAATTAATGGCAAATATTAAAAAATTCAGAGTATAGTGGGAGGAAATAGGATTAGTGCCATTATAGAGGAAATGGCTCAACTTCACGCAAAACATTTCTATTTTGAAAGATATATCTCTGGAAAAAACAACAAATGGTATCAAATAGTTTTCAAGAAAAAGGTAAGGGGAAAGAACTTGGCTGTGAGGAAAAATCAAACAGAAGTTTAGGGAAAAAGCTTGATCCTAAGGTAACTCAATTTAATTTGATAATATAATAGATTTTCCAGTATCTTTCTCTTAAATACATGTAGTCTTCTTTCCATTTTGTCGAATTTCAATAGCAATAGTGGTAAAATATTTACTGTCTATAAATGAATATGGCTTCGAGCCTAGATGAATGTGTAGAATTGACCACTTTTTAGGTAGCATGGCCTATCGATCACCTCTACATGAATAATCCCTATGCCTTAGACACCATATTGACTAGCTAGCTGAGCTAGGATGAGGCCTGGAAGCCATTAATATTATCAGTTGTCATCATAGTTGTTTCATGTGAACGCTCATCCAATCCTTGGCTATTAGATTTTAACTGATTAGTAGAGCATAAGTTATATGATAACAATGTAGAAAACTGACTATCGTTCCTGTAGGGAATGACTTAATATCTTTGTATCTTATCCTTAGTATTTTTTATGCTCATATCGGCTAGGCCGAGTATAACAATAAAACTTAAACTTTAAGCCATTTGAATTTATTGTTGTAGCATATATGAGTCACCATCATTCATTTCAAACGATGGAGGAACCAAGTTAGCGTTCCATATAACCATTTGTATGCTTCAATCTATAAGATCATCGGTTGCATTTTAAAGACTATAGGTTCAATCTTGCATGCCAAATTATATGGTTTTATATTCAAACATGCCATTATTGGGCATTCCTTAGTTTCAACCTTGGAATAGCTATGGTAAAACTGTAACATCCATTTAAGGAATAGTCATTCCTTGGAGCGACCAGAGAATGGATCACTCATAGTTTCTTCATAACCTTTGAAAAACATGGTTTCTATTATGGAACCCAAAAAACTACTGGAACTTGTCTCATGACTTAATGATTGTTTTGGGTCTCACAGCGACAAGCATGTTGTTCTTTGATTCTTTTCTTTTATATTTACATAATGGATTTTTAGTATCATTTATATGATGAAATCCCTGAATAATGGACATTTTGTTCTATGATTGAAGCAATGGTTAGCCTGACTCTAATAACAAAATTTTAATAGCACAAAAACTTGTAAACTCTTTTAAATGGCATTTCCTTGTTATTGACAGTTTGAGTTTAGTTGTATACATCATCGTTATGTTATAAATAACATCGTTTTGTAACTTTTTGTTGTGAACAACTTCGTTCTATTATAAACAATGAACATTTATTTGTAAACAACATCGTTTTGTAACTATTTTGTTGTGAACAACATCGTTCTGTTATAAACAGTGAATGCATATATTTGTAAACAGTATCATTTTGTAACTGTTATGTTATAAACAGTGAATGCATATTTGTAAACAACATCGTTTTGTAATTATTTTGTTGTAAACAACATTGTTCTTTTATAAACAGTGAACATTTATTTATAAACATCACTTTGTTATAAATAGTGAATGTATATATTTGTAAACAACATCATTCTGTAATTGTTCTGTTATAAATAGTGAATGCATATTTGTAAACAACATCATTTTGTAACTGTTTTGTTGTAAATAGTATCATTCTGTTATAAATAGTGAATGTATAATTGTAAAAAACATCATTCTATACTTCTATTATGTTATAAATAGTGAATTTATATTTGTAAACAACATCATTTTGTAATTGTTTTGTTGTAAACAACAATGTTTTGATATAAACAGTGAGTGTTTATTTGAAAATGACATTGTTTGATATCACATCTTGGTTTTGATACAAACGACACAACAGTATGTGAGAAACTGTTAAACAAACTTGTTCTAGTTCATTTATTTCTTGAATTTTTGACAAACAAAATGTTAAAATAGAACATTATTTAAATGATAACAATCTGATTTAATGGTTTTTACTTCAAAATGTATGCACAAATCAATAACATAAGTTGGCACATGTATGTGTATGCACATAGACCTTCGTCTATGCACATACACATACTTGTGACATACCTTCTTTTGTTTCTTATTTTCTTTATTCTTAAATGAATATTGAATTACAATGAATGTAATCATGTGACATGTGCTTTTAATGGATGGATAATGTTTGATCAATTCCATTAGATTTACTTTATGAATTGTCAATAGAATAGAACAACACCTAATAGAATAGAGCACCTAAGGGTAGATGCTACTAGAGGGTAGTTAGTAACTATGAGATAACTTGATGTTGAAAGTTACCTCCGAGACAGGTGCCAAAATGGAGTTCAGAGAGTATAGGTTTCTGCTTTTACCAAAACCTATTATCTGTTGTTGCAACAATATTCTTATGCTTGGCCAAAAAAATTAGTTCATTGTGTATGTATGGACTCGGTGATAACACTCTATGTCATTCCTAGCATAGATCTTGCATTCTCTTTTCTAACTTGTAGATAGAAATGCATGTTGATGTATGGGCATGCACCAGATTTCACCTTGCAGATTGTTCTCTTGCTAAACCTTCCATGTAGGTTCAGGTATTTTGCAAGTTGGAAGAACTCTAGGGAAGCGTAAGCTTCGTGGTTGGGCTATAAATTGCTTCAACCATGTTCTCATCCACCAGTGGAGGCGAGCTTCAAGAGGAAAACATTGAATGTTTACAAGACTATCTTAGTCTATGATGTAACCTTTATGTAATCTTGATGTAAAATTATTACATTTTATTGACTATGTGGCCTAAGAGCTAGTCAAACTTGGATATTGTAATTTGACATTCAATTTGAATATATATATCTTTGACTGATTTAATTAGACATGTGTTTCTATAATTGACTATAGCTAAGTTTTGTTATTTATTTTTAAATTGAATATTCATAATGTCATTTGTAATAATATAAATTAAGTAATAATTTAGAATGGGTTATTACATTTGGTATCAGAGCTAGGTTCAACTCTAGGCCTTTGAGTCTACCATAGTCTTGACTAGGGGATAATTGACCCTTGACCAAATTTAGTTGTCTTGAGAATTGACCAAACTTGGATTGAATGCAGGCATGGGAAGCTCAAAGGCAGGACGAAAGAAAGGGAAAATCATTAGGACCTCACATAAGAAATTTATAATGGAAGAAAATGCTAAGACAAAGGTTCAACCTGAGATTCCTGATAAAAGACTCTAGTGAAAGCCCTTACATGACTTAAGTTGGAGAGAGGCAAGAAGATTGAGGAGAAGTGAACACCTAAGGTCAAAAATCTTTCTGCAATCAGGGATTGGCCTCTAGGGTGTGGACCCAACACACCCTTGTTAAATAAGGAGGAAAAGGAGATCATGCATGCTCAACCATCCTCTTCTGAAAAACTTGAAGTAAATTATGATGAGGACCCAAAGGAATGTCCTCTTTCTAATGATTAGAAAACTGAATAATGTAAAAATAAGCCTTTGTAAAAAAGGGTCTATTGACCCACATTTAATATAAATAAAAAAAGATGATATTTTTGGTGTGTTCAAACAAAGAACTCCAAAATATCTTTTCAATGCACATGAATGTGTGTGTCCTTGATGAATGAGCGATATATGCACATGTATGTACTGTGATATAGAATAAGAACGTTTATTTGTAGAACCCAATGTTAAGATGCAATGGATGTGAAATGTGATGTAGGTCAAGTGTGAGCTAGCATGGTGACCACCAGGCAAGAAATGGGTGGTAGTGGGTCAGACAACAAACCAAATAAGAGGATGGAACAAATTCTAGAGCTCCTAAAGAGATAGGAGGCTCACATGGACCACATATAGCAAGAGGTTTGAGTGGAACATAAGGACTAGGATTGCAGGAATGCAGAAGTTAATCCAAGATATGGTGGTCCAAGAGCAGGCCCTCGAGGTCGAATTGAGGAAGAGCTTGGAAAGGATCTCAAAAGAGTAGCACCACCTAAGTTTGATGGTAAGGCTATCGGAGCAGGAGTGGAGGCATGGATTATTGAGATGGAAAAATACTTTGGACTCTATAACTTATCCAACCAGACTAAAGCAGCATGGGCTACGTATCAGCTTTCAAGAGAAGCAGTGACTTGGTGAGATAATGAGAAGTCAAAAAGGAACCTTTAGCTTGCTGAGATTACATGGGAACTCTTCCTCAATTATTTTAGGAAGAGATGGTTACCACAACTCTTTTTTGACAAGAAGGTGACAAAATTCCAAAATTTAACTCAGGGGAGCATGACTGTGACCCAGTATTGGGAAAAGTTCAACAACCTATTGAAGTATGTGCATCAGTATCAGGGAGACAAACGTTTTCATATCCAAAAATTCATATTGGGACTGAGACCCCACATTGCGTTCCGTCCTCCGTCCGTCACCATCCGTCACATGTCCGTCCCAATAACGATGAACACCAAAACCGGTGGAAAGAACAAGAAAGCAAACAAAAATAGGTAAAGACGTAAGGGCTTCAAAGAGGACAAGCCAGGATGTCACAAAGGGCCTCGTGATGGATGCTATACTTGAGGAGGCGATCATTATGCCTCAAAATTTCCACAACAATCGAATTCACAGAAGGAAGGAAACTGTCAACAAACTCAACATCACCAGATCCATGTTGTAGTGGATAACAAGCAGGCAGAGTATCAAACCTCGTCAATACAATTGACGAGTAAGCTCTATGGCCAAACGGTCTTTATCTTAATTGATATTGAAGCTATTGAATTTTTCATAGATCCTAGAATAATATCTAAGATACCTATTAGACTTGGATACATGGAAAACTCATGGACAATCTAGTATGGTAATCAAGCATAACAGAGGGTAGATGCATGTCTCTTTTGTAGCGAGTTAAAGCTTCCAACCTTCCAAACCCAATTCAACCTATATGTGGTACCTTTAGGCTCACCTTTAGGCTCATATGATATAATTTTGGGAATAAATTGGTTAACCGAGCATAAGGCTATAGTGAAATGTGAGGATAAGGTAGTCAATTGTCTAGATGATTACAGGAAACCAACTAAGATTTGTGGAATACAGAGCTTAGACAGATTTCTGCTATGCAGCTTAAGAAGGCTTGTCGAAAGGGATGTGCAATTTATGTTGTGCATATTAGTAACCCTGACAACAAGGAACCATATTTAGATGACTATCCTATTCTCAAGGAGTTCCAATATGTATTCCCTGATGAACTCATAGAGTTACCTTTGAAATGGGAATTTGATTTCTCTTTTAACCTAGTACCAAGAGTTGAGCCTCAATCTGAAGCACCTTATCAGATGACCACCACCAAACTCTATGAGTTGAAGGCCCAATTAATGGAACTATTGAACAAAGGGCTCATTAGACCCAGCGTGTCTCCATGGGGAGCACCAGCTATTTTTGTGAAAAAGAATGATGGAACCTTGCGTCTATTATATACTATCAGATGTTGAACAAGGAAACCATCAAGAATCAATATCCACTCTTGAGGATTGATGAGTTATTTAACCAAATGAAGGGAGTGACAATATTCTCCAAAATCAATCTCAGGTTGGGATACCATCAGTTGAGAATAAGGAAAGAAGATATTCCAAAGACTAATTTTTGAACTCTATATGGACATTACAAGTTCACCGTGGTACCTTTTGGTTTGACTAATGGACTGGTCAATAGCTTTCGTGAACCTCATGAATAGTGTGTTCAGAGACTATTTGGATGACTTTGTCTTGATCTTCATTAATGACATCCTAGTCTACTCAAATTTTGTTAAAGAGCATGATAGGCACTTGAGGATAGTCTTGCAGTGGCTGAGAGAAAAGAAACTCTTCGGGAAGCTATCCAAGTGTTCATTCTACCAAGACAAGGTGCACTATCTAGTCCATATTATTTCAGCTGAAGGAATCTCAATAGACCCCGAAAAGAGCGAGGAGATCATGGAATAGTCGATGCATCAAAATGTATCAGAATTTTGTAGCTTCATGGGCCTAACAAGATATTATAATAATTTTGTGCAAGGTTTTTCCCAAATTTCATCTCCTATTACATCACTCCAAAGAAAGGGAATGCGGTTTGAATGGAATGAGAAGTGCAAACAAGCATTACAACTCCTAAAGGAGAGGCTCACAACAACACCAGTGCTAACCATCCCTAATCCTAATGGAAGATTCACAGTAATCACATATGCTTCAAGAGAGGGATTGGGAGCAGTACTAGTACAAGATGGACAAGTGGTACTATATGAATCAAGGAAGATTAAACAACTCAAGGTGAACTATGCACCGCATGATTTAGAATTCGCTGCAATAGTTCATGCCTTATAAACGTGGAGGAATTATCTCTTGGGAACTTACCATTTGAACTCAAGACAAACCACTTGGGATTGAGATACATTTTTACTCAACCAAACCTTAATGCATGACAGAGAAGGTGGTTGGAATTCCTTAGTGAGTATGACTTCAGAATTGAGTATATAAAAGGAAAAGAGAACAAAGTGGCCAATGCTCTTAGTAGATGAAGACATATGGTAACCATGATCTTGACAAGGTCTAATTTGAGACAAGTGTTGCAACATTTTCTAGGGGATGAGCGCTATGAGAGAATGAAGAGTGCCCTAGCAAAGAATCCTAAAGATCATTGATTTGATGGGTATGAGATCAAATTGGATTGCATTTTGAGATACCAGAGAGTAATGTATATTCCAAACTCTGGAGAGCTAAGGAAGTTGGTTTTAGAGGAGGTTCATAATGCACCTTATTTAGGACACCCTAGAGTATCCAAGATGATCATATAATTGAGAACTTTGTATTTTTGGCCTAAACTCAAGAAGGATGTAGTGGAGTATGTAGTCAAATGCTTAGAGTGCCAGCGAGTCGAGGTTGAGCATGCACATCCAGTCAAGATATTGTATCCTCATGACATACCTAAGCATAAATGGCAGGTGATTAGTATGAACTTTGTATAGGGGTTGTTGTTGAGCAATAATCAACATGATGTTATCTTGGTTGTGATCAATAAGTTGACCAAAGTGGCACATTTCATTCCAAGGAACCTTAAGGATGGATCATTGATCTTGGCCAAGAAATTTTTCCAAGAGATCTTTTGTTTGCATGGAGTTCCAGAGACTATCATTTATGATAGAGACAATCGGATGACTTCAATATTTTGGATGACCATGAATGTCGTATTGGGAACCAAGTTAAATTCCAGCTCAGCTTATCATCCTCAAATTAACAGACAAACCAAGAGGGTGAATTAGGTAGTCGAATACCTCCTCCAAATGTAATGTATGGACTAACAATATAAATGGGAAGAATATTTACCATTGGTAGAGTTTGCTTACAAATCTTATCACACATCCCTAGGTATGGCACCGTTTTAAGCTCTTTATGAGAAAAATTGTCGTACACCCATCAGTTGGGATAGACTAGAGGACAGGATCATAGTAGGACCTTAAATGCTTAAGGAGGTGGAAGGACAAATGAGAATCATTAAGAGTAGACTGAAGGAGGTGGAAGACTGACATAAAAGTTATGCCAACAAGAATAGAACTCTTAGACAATTTGTAATAGGGGATAAAGTCTTCCTAAGAGTCAGAGTGCATAAAAGTTCTATTTCCTTTGGAAAGTCTTCCAAGTTGGCCCCGAGATATGTGGGTATGTTCGAAGTTTTGGAAGTGATTAACCCAGTTGCTTATAGACTAGCTCTACCACTTGCTCTAGCTCAACTTCATAATGTGTTTCATGTTTCTTTACTTAAGCCATATCATCTTGATGTAGTTCATGTGCTTGATTGGCAATCCTTGTAGGTACAAGATCCAAGAGTGGTGCTAGTGGAGCCCATTAGAATCTGGGATAGAGGCAACATTAAGTTGTAGAGCAAAGATATTACTCAGTTTAAGGTCCAATGGGACTGTTATTCTAAAGATAGTGCTACTTGGGAGGATATGAAAGAAAGAGAACGCTCCTTCCCACATTTTCTTTCTTAAGAAAGAGACTTTGATAATTTTGTTTAAAATTTTTGGATTGAAATGTTATGATGTTTTGGTTTGGAACAATATGATGTGATGTTAAAATAGACATATATTCTTTAATTTTGATTAAATAGACATCGGGATGATGTCTCTTCCAAGAGGGGAAGGATGTCATAACTTAATATTGCATTTTTTTAATTATAAAATGGTAAATTGAATTATTCGAGAAATTGAATATGTTGAATGGAAATTTTGATATTTTTGAAAAGACTGAAAGAAGTTGACCATCATTGACTATGCGATCTTTGTGAATTATCTTATATATTATCATGAATTGAACATTACTAATGAACTTTGTAAGTGCAAGTGTGTGCAATTGCAGGGTGACATGTTGAAGGATGAGAACACAATTGAAGTAGGATTGTTTAGGCAGATCAACCGGTAAGCTAGATGGAATCTGGGTTCACACACCACAAATGGCATGATGATTTGTATTTGAAATCTCCATATAGAAGAACTTAATTACTTGATTTGAAATGTTCCAATGATTGGAAACAAATGGCTTGTGGAAAGTTAAACCCATGATTTCATGTTTAAATTGTTTATCTTAATTTTGTGTTTTGAGAATTTGGAAGAAAACAATAGTATGTATTCTAAAGTATGATTAAAAAGGATAAGAATTTCATTATATGAAATTGAGTAAAAGTCCCTTCTTATTTAGATATTGATGCTCGAAATGAAATAAAAGTTCTTTTATTTATTTAAATGTCGGTATATGAAACACATAAACATCTTCAAACATATATATATGTTTGCATATATACATGAATATATATATATATATCAAAGAATAAACATAAGTGAATGATCGAATATGAAAATCAAATATGTAAATATATTTAAGGTATATATGTACACAAACACACACACACACATATTTCCTATCGATTGAATTCGAAACTGATACTATCATTATCAAATTGATAGAATTTGAAGAAAATCTCATGCGATAGTGGATTGCCATCGAAATTAATGGAAAATATTCAAAAATTCAGAGTATAGTGGGCAGAAATAACATTAATGCCATTATGGATGAAACAAGCCAACTTCATGCAAAATATTTCTATTTTGAAAGATATATCTCTAGCAAAAACAATGAATGGTATAGACTGGTTTTCTGGAAAAAGGCAAGGGGAAAGAACTCAGCTTTGCGGAAAACTCAGATAGAAGTTTAGGGAAAAAGCTTGATTCTAAGGTAACTCAATTTCATTTGAGAATATGATAGATTTTTTAGTATCTTTCTCTTCAATACATGTAGTCTTCTTTCCATTTTGTTGAATTTCAATAGCAATAGTGGTAAAATATTTACTATTTGTAAATGAATATGGCTTCGATCCTGGATGAATGTGTAGAATCGACCACTTTTCAAGTAGCATGACCTATCGGCCACCTTTGCATGAATAATCCCTATGCCTTAGATGCCATATCGACTAGCTAGTTGAGCTAGGCCGAGGCATGGAAGTCATTAATATTATCAGTTGTCATCATAGTTCTTGCATGTGAATGCTCATCCAATCCTTGGCTATCGGATTTTAACCAATTAGTAGAGCATAAGTTATATGATAACAATGTATAAAACCAACTATCATTCCTATAGGGAATGACTTAATACCTTTGTATCTTATCCTTAGTATTTTTTTATGCGCATATTGGCTAGGCCAAGTATAACAATAGAATTAAACTTTAAGCCATATGAATTTATTGTTGTAGCATATATGAGTTGCCATCATTCATTTCGAATGATGGAGGAACCAAGTTAGCATTCCATATAACCATTTGTATGATTTGATCTATAAGATTTCCAACTGCGTTTTAGGTTTAATCTTGCATGTTGAAGTATATGGTTTTATATCAACATGCCATTATTGGGAATTCTTCATATTCAACCTTGGAATAGTTATGGTAAAACTGTAATAGTCATTTAAGGAATAGTCATTCCTTGGAGTGACCAAAGAATAGATTGCTCATAGTTTCTTGATAACCTTTGAAAAACATGATTTCTATTTTGGAACCTAGAAAACTACTAAAACTTGTCTCATGACTTAATGATTGTTTTGGGTCTCACAGTGACAAGCATGTTATTCTTTGATTCTTTTTTTTTATATTTACATAATGGATTTTTAGTATCATTTATATGATGAAATACCCAAATAATGGACATTATGTTCTATGATTGAAGCAATGGTTAGCCTAATTCTGATAACAAAATTTTAATGGCACAAAAACTTGTAAACTCTTTTAAATGGAATTGCCTTGTTATTGGCAATTTGAGTTTAGTTGTAGACATCATCGATATGTTATAAACGTTTATTTGTAAACATCATTCTATAACTATTTTGTTGTGAATAGCATAGCATTGTTTTGTTATAAACAATAAATGTATATATTTGTAAATAGCACCATTTTGTAATTGTTATGTTATAAATAGTGAATGTATATTTGTAAAGAACATCGTTCTATAACTGTTTTGTTGTGAACAACACTATTCTATTATAAATAATGAACGTTTATTTGTAAACATCATTTTGTAACTATTTTTTTGTGAGCAACATTGTTATATTATAAACAGTGAATATATATATTTGTAAACAACATCATTTTGTAACTGTTATGTTATAAATAGTGAATGTATATTTGTAAACAACATCGTTTTGTAATTGTTTGTTGTAAACAATACCGTTCTGTTATAAACAGTGAATGTATATTTGTAAATAGTTGACATCGTTATGTAACTATTTTGTTATAAATAGTGAATGTATATTTGTAAACAACATTGTTTTGTAACTATTTTATTGTAAACAACATTGTTTTGATATAAACAATGAGTGTTTATTTGTAAACAACATTGTTTGAATATCACAGTTTGGTTTTGATACAAATGACACAACAGTATGTGAGAAACTGTTAAACAAACTTGTTCTAGTTCATTTATTTCTTGAATTTCTTACAAATGAAATGTCAAAATGGAACATTATTTAAATGATAGCAATCTGATTTAATGGTTTTTATTTCAAAATGTATGCACAAATCAATAACTTACAAATATGTGTATGCACATAGACCTTCATCTATGCACATACACATACTTGTGACATACCTTCTTTTGTTTCCTATTTTCTTTATTCTTAAATGAATACTGAATTACAATGAATTTAATCATGTGACATGTGCTTTTAATAGATGGATAATGTTTGATCAGCTCCATTAGATTTACTTTTTGAATTGTTAATAGAATAGAACAACAACACCTAATAGACTAGAGCACCTAAGGGTAGATGTTGCTAAAGGGTAGTTAGTTGCTATGAGATAACTTGATGTTGAAAGTTACCTTGTAGGATGGGTGCCAAAATGGAATTCAAAGAGTTTAGGTCTCTGCTTTTACCAAAACCTATTGTTTGTTTTTGCAACAATATTCTTATGCTTGGACAAGCAAATTAGTTCATTATGTATGTATGAACTCTGTGATAACACTCTTTGTCATTCCTAGCATAGATCTTGCATTATCTTTTCTAATTTGTAGATAGAAATGCATGTTGATGTATGGGCACGCACTAGATTCCACTTTGCAAATTGTTCTCTTGCCAAATTTCCATGCAGGGTCAGATATTCTTCAAGTTGGAAGAATTTTGAGGAAGCATAAGCTTCGTGGTTGGGTGGTAAAGTGCTTCAACCATGTTCCCGTCCACTAGTGGAGGCGAGCGTCAAGAGGAAAACCTTGGATGTTTACAAGACTTAGTCTATGATGTAACCTTGATGTAAAATTGTTACATTGTATTGACTATGTGGCCTAAGAGCTAGCCAAACTTGGATATTGTAATTTGACATTTGATTTGAATATATATATTTTTGACTAATTTGATTAGACATGTGTTGCTATGATTGACTATAGCTACTTTGTTATGTCTTTTTAAATTGAATATTCATAATGTCATTTGTATTAATATAAATTAAGTAATAATTTAGAATGGGTTATTACACTCTCTCACTCCTTCCCTCTCTCTCTTAGGTCTCTCCCTCCCACCGTAAACTCCCTCTCTCCCTCTCAGGTCTCTCCCTCCCTCTATGCCTCCCACCAAGTACCTAGATAACTCTCCCCACTCTCTTACTCTTAAGTAGATCTTCCTCCCACCCTACCTAGGTAACTCTCTCTCACTCCCTCTCTCTCTCAATATATAGTATATAGTATAATATATACAATACAATATATTTTATATATTATATATTATATAAATATACTATGTATATAGTATATAATATATATATTATGTTTTTTTTGATAGGTGAATGCTTTTGATTGGAGCTATGAACCAGTGAGGCCACATTCGGGGGGACCTCATCCCAAATATTCTTTCCATATCTCCTCCTTCTCCTCCTTTCTTCTTGCCACCTTTGATCCTCCTCCCTTTTTCTCCTTAATCCTCTCCTCCTCCTTACTACTTCTCTCCTCCTTCCTCTCCCCCTCCTCCCTCTCTTGTCTTGTCCTCTCTTCCTCTACTTCATATCTCTAACACTCCTCCACCTCCTTACTCCTCTCCTCCTCTTCTTCTCCTCCTCCTCCTCCTTACTCCTCTCCTCCCCTTTTCCTCCTCTCTTCTCCTTCTCTCCTTCTCTCCTCTTCACCTCCTACCTCTCCTTCTACCTCTCCTCCTCCTCTCGTCTTCTCCACTCTTCCTCTTCTCCTTCTCCTCTCTTCCAAATCTACCTACACCCTTGCACCTCTTCCACCTATCGTTGACCCTACAACAGCACCCGCCACTACGCTCACTACAGCCTTACGCCTTCATTGCAACTCTCGTCACCGATATCCCCATCGCCAGTCCTTACTGCCTTTTTTGACCCTACAACCCACACCCCCACTAGCCATGTGTCAGCCACCTCCATATGCAGCCACTATCAAGTACACCACTACTACCACTAACGCAAACACCCATCGCCACCTACTCCTCCCTTCGTCCACCGTCCCAACAACATTTTGTGGGATTTGAACCTAAGGTAGTGCATCTACTTCCTTTATAACTTACCATTGCATTGTGGGGTCAACCCCATATATATTATGTATTATTAATATAGAACATATTTATTATATATTAATAATACAAAATATTTTAAAAAAACTCACGTAATGGATATCCATTATAAATGGATATTCGTTACCATTACAAATGGATATCTGTTTAGAATGGATATTCGTTCTAACAGATTTGTCTGAAAAAATTTGTAGCCTCAAGATTTCTCTCAAAGTTGCCTTGGGATTTGGCTTGGGTTGTCATACCTAGAAAGTCAACTGCAAAAACGTGTTTAGAAATTTTCTTTGGTTTTCTAGAGTTCGCCCTTGTGGTCAACAAATTTTTTATCTGAATTTGATGAAACAAAAATGGTTTATTAAGCAAATTGTTAGCTTTCCACCAATATAAGATATGCCTTATTTTGAAAATTAATAGATAATTATTATTGATTTTTTACATGCATTATGACTAAAGTCCTAATTGATAGGCTAACAGAAAAAACATCTATAATTTTCAAATGATTTCACATTTTACGAATCCAAAAGATGCAACACATTCTATGCTTCCCATACTATAAGATAAAAAAGTGAATTTCATAAAAATTTTACCAAGTTATGGTGGCTAGACAAACAAGTTAATATTTTTAAAAAGTTCTAATAAAAAATTCATAACTAATTATTTACTAGCAAAAAAAATACAAAAAAATGTTACACATCCGAACATGTGTCCTCTACTTATATTGAAAGTTTCAAAGAAATATATTTTTTTTGTTTGTACTTAGGTTGGTCAGATGTATACCTTATTTTTTATTTTTTTCCTGAAAATTTAGTACTATTGCACTAAAATTTCAAAATTTCACCAAATAGATTTACTTTTTTCCAAAAAACTACTAGTATCTTAGAAACTACATTCAATTTTCTACAAATTTTGTTCTTACATATTTTCAAATTATGTTAATAACCTATTCAAAATTTTACTTCAAGTTGTCTAACTCTATTATTTTGAATTTTCATTGCCACTTAAGGGCCTAGTTTGGACCCCATGATCCTACACTAACCCTATTGATAATGCATCTTGGAAAGGAAGGATTGAAATATCATAACATTTAGTTATTAACCCTTTTATTATTCCCTTACATTGAACCAAATCTGAAAATGTGACCTTTAATCCAATATTTGAGCTTGGAAATGAACTAGACAAAAGAATTGAATAATTTGAAAAATGAATGTATAGAACCATGTGATAATGAAAATAATCATTCTAGTACATATTGTTTTAATGTACAAAAAATAAAAAATCAAGAAATATTTCATCTTACATGAAATCTAAACAACATTAAATGATCTAATATGGGTCATTGGGTCACCCTTACTATTGTACAATTTAAACCTTGGTGTCAAAAAATCCCATAGGAAATGGATAATGCCAAGAAGTCAAAAGATACAAGATAATTCAAGCTACTTCACAAGTCAAATCCTTCTTCAAGATTAGAGAGAGTATTGATCCTATTTTGAACTTCACTAAACTATTTCATGATGCTATCGAGGAGAGTTGGGGAATGGAGGAATGAGTAAGGACATGTGTGGTGATGAGTGGAATGTAAATGGTGCATGGGATAGATTAGTAGATGAAGGGAAGATGGGAGGTGGTTGTGATGATATAATGTGAATGAGTTGGAAAAGTGGTTGTGAAAGAATAATAGGAGTGCAAAGGATATATAATAGGAGTAATAATCAAAGTGTGAGATGAATGAGGTTGATGGATGGTTGAGAATGTCATGTGAGTGAGAATAGAGGAAGTGGGACATTGGATGGGGAAGGTAGGTGGTCGGGGTTGGTAAGGGAGAACAACAAAGGAAGCTTAAGAGTTTGACAAAAGCGAAGTATGATTTGGAGCAATAGATTCACAAATGATGTGTCCAATACTTTTAAGCATTTCAATACAAACTTGACAATTTAAAAAATGACATTCTTATAATAAAACTTCATTTCACATTTAAAATACTTAATCAAAATATCTTTCATAAATATCAATAACATTAATTAATAAAAAACCACATAATCTTTAGTTTAATTCACTTTTGTTTCTTAAATTTAAGTCACACTTAATAAGATAATAATTTGGGTTATAATTATTTTTTCATATACACCATTATACCAAACAGCTGTACTCAACCAAAACTCCAAAGTGAGCCCTTGCGTGAGAGACGGGAATTCTGGTTTTCTCTTAATTTGCTTACATAGAAAACTTTAACTGTAATGAACAAGGCACTTGAAAAGTTGAGAGAAAACCTTTATGTTTCCCTTTCCAACAAAATGGGGCTTTTATAAAAAAGAAAATTTGGTCTATTACTTGTATTTTTTGGTGATTCACAACAATATAATGTATACTTAGCAACCACTGCTGATTTGGATAATCAATTTCAGCTTTTACTAATTTTAATATATTTGCCATGTTTATTTATAATCTGAATTGAATTATTTACTTGTCACAATCTAATATATATATATTTGTCACAATCTAATAGATTGAAATCTTGGAATTACTTTTGTGGATGATCGTATGATCTTCAAAGTATAGTAGAAAAATGGAGGTATATCAACTCGTTTTTGTAGCATCGAAATATATCACCATTTTCTACATGGATTCTATCTTTTCTTCGTCAAGTTCATCATGCAAAATCTTTTTGTCATATCATATTCGCCTATCAGAGTACATTCTCTGCAACAAGAATAATGAATAATGAATAATTCTTTCATTCTAGAATTTGTTTATCAAAGATGTCAAATATTAAAAAAATGCAATTTGCATTGACGAGGAAAGGTTAGCAGAAATTTGTCTCATTACTTGGGTGCAAGCATTTGTTTAGAGAGGAACGTCCACATACATACATTGTTGGGATCGGCTAATGGCCTTTGCGGGGTCGCCTTTGTTTTGTAATCAAGTGCAGAAGTAAAGTCCAAAGCCCAGACTGCGGGTAAATCCAAGAGAAGAATTACATGCAGACGAGTTCTCCAATACAGTGTTTTTGTCTTTGTTACTTTAACTGTTGTACCGCCCTGTATTCATCTTTATGATTGTGGCCGGCTTATGGTACGCGGATTGCACAATATAAGTTCAATTATGGTGTCACTGATAGGCTAGTGGAGTGCTTCTAAACGACTGTGTATTGGTCCAGAAGTAAGACCAGTTGAAAATATATAAACCCATTTGTGTATTGGTCTAGAAGTAAGACCAGTTTGAAAAGATATATATCCATTCAGTTGAATATATATCTGAATTCAACTTTTCAGATTACATTCCGTTATCTATCAGTTGAATATACATCTATTATACTTTGAATCACATTCCATGATCAATATATCTATACCCATTACGTTTTGAATCATACTCTGTGATCCTACCCATTTGTTTGTGTGTTGTTTGTGTGTTTTGACTTGTAATTTATTTGGTCTGTAGTGTGTCAATCTCTGGTTAGAAAGGTGCTCCTGGCCCCCTGGGTTAGTAAATATATGTCAGAATGATCAATTCTCTGTGTGGTAGCATGGCACCCATTGGGGACTCTCCTAAATCATCCCGGCAGCCAGTTTCTCCCACTGCATCAGTCTCAGGTTCGAATATCTCTGGGGAATATGACAGTAGCATGGTGCAGTCCAAGTTCAACAGTAACAACAACAGTAATGTTCAGGGACAGTCTCATGATAGTTATTTTGTTGACAGTTCAATATGGGACTCTATCTTCAATGAAGTGATGCTGGATTCTCATGGGGATTTAATGATATCCTCTCCCGCACGGATCTCGGCCATAGTCAATCAGAACTATAGTTCTTTTTCTGACCATGTGCAGGCTGAAAATGGCCACATGTTGGACTCCAGCACTTCTCCACCTCTAGGGGGTTTTAATTATGATGATCACACAGTTTTTAGCTTCGACCAGCACAGCAAAGTAAACCATGTTAAGCAGGAGGAGTTATCGGATCTTCCATCCATGAGGCAGTTTGACAAAAGTTATTGTTCTTCCAAGAAGCCTAGCAATGGAGTCTCTAATTCCTCTTTTTATGATTGTTCAGGAAATTCGGAGATTAATTCTGGCCTGCATAAGGTTCCCAGTGCTCCTCAGCTGGGTCTGAACAATCATGTGCGTTCACGGAGCATGAGTAACAATGTAAATAATAGTCATCATCCAATGTCTATTGCAGTGCCGAACCGTCAGGCAATGCATGGGAGAAGTGCTAGCATTGATTATGGTTATGGATTTTTCACTCCTACTTCTACGCTCAGTCCTGTCAGTCCTCAAACGTATCATGCACAATCTCTGAGTCCAACTGCTTCCTCACTGGATTATCCCAGTCCAAATGCTAATAGTAATAATCATCATCATCACAGGAGCACGCAGCAGCAGGCTCTCAATTCTCCAGGTGCCATGCAATTTCACGGCAATTTGCATGCAATACAACATCTGAGTCCCAACTCCTCTAGTCCGGAATCCCCTGAGGTACGCCATTCTTCCCCTGCTTTTTATTGCTCTTTTGGAATGAAACGCATCTAACATATATTTTATATCACAAGAAATAGGCGATAATGATCAGCTCTTTACTATCTGAACGCCTAGATTATTTTAGTTTATTACCAACTTTGATGGTTTTTTCTTGCGTAGGCAAATGTTTAGTTTGTTATATAACCAGAGCTCACTGTGTTGTTATAAATACTTCCAGAAATTGAATCTTATGCGTATGAACTGGTCAGTTTGGCTACAGGTACAAGATTAAAAATATATAAAGATAAACTGCTATTGTTCGTGATTTTAAGAAAGAGAAGAAAGTAATGGGAGCCAAATCAAGAGGTGTGATGTAGCATCAAACTGTAGTTCAGACTGTTTGTTCCTCTCTAACTTAGTAACCTCTGTTTGCCGACCGCTAAATTTTGCTGATAAAAATTATTAATTGGATGGGACATGTAGGCGGGATGGGATAGGATAGCAGCAGTTTGTTATTATAATGATTGAACTCCTTTTACATATGGGTTTAGGTGGGTTTCACTGAAGCCAAATTATCTTCATACAGATTCTGTCACAGATTGATCTTCTAGTTTAGATAAGTTTGATGAATCAAATTAACCCCTTTTAAAATAGATATAAGCTGGGATTAGCTCTTCCAAAGAAAGCCAGTTCTATTAATTCTTCTCAGTTGGGAGTGGTATGTATTTTGAGAGTCGAAATTTTTTCGACCTTCAAAATAATAAAATATATATTAATGATATCAAATTTTCACAATCTATATTACTGATAAAAATTATCAATTTTGGATTTGATTGTGTTCGAGTTTTTACATCCAGAAACACAATTGAATCCAGAAACAACAATTTTAATCAAATTATATATTATATCAAAGTCATATTATTTTCTGTAATTTATTAATATTACAAATATGAGTTTAAGTTGATAATTTTTTTGAAAATAAAAAATTAAAGAATATCCATTGCATAAATACTTTTAAATGTTTTATTTATATAAAATAATAAATTTCTTAATTATAAAAATTATATTTTACCATTAAAACAAGTGCTTCCCTTCATAATACCCTAAGTTATGTAGTCTTCTCTTCTGGGGGGTTTGGGTGTCTTGAGAAAGACAGTGTTACAGCTTTAAGATGGTAGGAAATTAGACGCTGAGAGATTGCTATGACAGCTTAATCATCAACTTGTAAGCTGTGCCTATTTCATTGATGTCTCCAAGGAAATCTACTTCGATATCTCAACATATTAATTTTTTTCTAGATTGAATTCTTTTAATAAATTTTTTGGATATTATTTAAACCATAGGAATCCATGTAGGGGCCTACTATTCAATGTCAATATGATGGGGGCAATTCTGTAATAATTTTTTGTTTTTAAAATATAATATTATTATTATAAAAAAATTCCGTAGAGTGATTGATAAGAGTAACAATTCAATAATTATTGCATATCAGTAGTCTTTTCTATATAAACATTAATATTATAGAATTAAAAAATCTCTGAATAATAATATACAAGAGGATTGTAGATTTGTTATAATCTATGAGATAAATTTTAAGAAGTGTAGCAGTTAGTCTAACACCTTTTTTTAGACATAATTTGGAAAATTGAATCTGGGTTGACGTTCTGATATCACATGTAGATTTGCTGTCCACAAGTGTTAGTGAACTTCCAAATCAGCATCTTCACTTATCCCAAAATGATGATTAATTGATGAGATCAATTCTCAGATATGTGAAGATTAACCCAACAAAAAGAAAAAAGAACATATTGGATTTTTCAGTTTTAAAATCAATTTTATTTATCTATTTTTTATTAAAAGAGAGATTTGCACCCCAAAAAAAATCAGCCATTGAAAACTGAGGAACACATGGTAATCATGGTAATTTGGTAGACTACACATGTTTTTGCCCGTTCTAAGTATCATAAAGAGGGCTCAAAAGGAAAGTAGGTGCACCATGCCACTCAATTTACATTCTATGCAATTGCAGGGTGATTTAGAAAATCAAAAGACAGATACTTACAGTCAAAATACATGGAATTAAATGAATGTTTCAGGTAAAGGAATGGGTATATAATTTATAGAGTATATAATATCTGATTAGAAAACATGATGACATCTGGTAAACTACTATTTAATTTAGTATATTTAGAGTTTTCATGCGAGCAATTCTTTTCCTGTAATTGATCAAGTTTTTTCACCTGATTCTGTTGGCATATGCAAGATTTGCCTAGAATTTAGTTCAGTGTGTTGGCTTGAAGTGTTTTCGATCCACCTCTTGTAGAAGTAGAACCTGGTTGTGAAACACAATCAGAATCCTAAACAAAGAGTAAATATTTGAATTAGCATAGCCTGAAAGTTGAAACACATGATCAGTCTGAGCTGAAGTTATGAATTATAAAAATTGTGCACTTGTGGTACAGGAAGTGGACGCGCAGGACAGCGGGCTGCAACTGGTGCATCTGCTGCTGGCATGCGCAGAGGCGGCCGCAAGAGAAGACTACATGGTGGCGCACAGAACGCTGCTGCAGCTGAAACAAGTGGTCACCCCAAGCGGCGACTCGATGCAGCGAGTGGCGTCCTGTTTTACAGAAGCCCTTCATGCCCGGCTCATGGGCACAGGAGTGCGGTCATATGCAGCGTTGCGCGCCTACGACCTGGCCTCCTCTGAAGAAGTCAGCTACGCCTACCAGATCCTGTATCAAGCCTGCCCTTACATAAAATTCGCGCACTTCACAGCGAACCAGGCCATATTCGAGGCATTCGAGGGCGAAGAAAGGGTGCACATCATCGACTTGGACATAATGCAGGGGTATCAATGGCCTGCGTTTGTCCAAGCTTTAGCAGCCAGGCCAGGCGGGGCCCCCAACCTGAGAATAACAGGGGTGGGCATGCCTCTCGACGCGGTTCAACAAACCGGCAAGAGGCTGGCCGAATTGGCCGAGTCTCTACATGTGCCATTCGAATTCCACGCTGTGGGCGAGCGTCTGGAGAATGTACAGTCCCATATGTTCCAGAGAAGAATTGGGGAAGCCCTAGCCGTCAATTCCGTGAACCGTCTGCACCGGCTGTTCGCAGACCCTGCTTCGATGGGAAGCCTTCTTAGCATGATAAGAGAACAGGCCCCAAATATAGTGACCCTTATGGAGCAAGAGGCGAGCCACAATGGGCCCTTCTTTTTGGGCCGTTTTCTTGAAGCCCTGCACTACTATTCCGCCATTTTCGATTCCTTGCACGCCACACTTCCTCAGACCAGCTCCGAGAGAAGAAAAGTCGAGCAGCTTATCTTTGCCTCTGAGATTTGCAACATTGTTGCATGTGAAGGCTCTGAGAGAGTGGAGAGACATGAGAAGTTAGAGAAATGGAGAAAACTGATGGAGAGCAAAGGATTCCAGAATGTGCCACTTAGTGCCAATGCAGTGAACCAGTCCAAGCTTCTGCTGGGGCTCTATCCCTGTGATGGGTACAAGCTTAGTGAAGACAAAGGGTGTTTGTTGTTGGGTTGGCAGGACCGTTCTATAATTGCGGCCTCTGCCTGGCATTGTTAGTGGAAAAGAGTGGAATGTTTGCGAGAGTGCTTGTGAATACATTTATCAGAGTTTCTGTCTGTAATTAGATGCGCATTGTTGCCTTCTGGTTTGTAATTTGCTTAGACTCTTCTACATTCTTGGTATTGTTATGGGTGAGATTAAGAGGTGAATAAAGATGCACCACCCAACAGGAAACCGGTTAATAACTCAGATGGATTGGAAGTTCCCCACATTGTATATGATTCAATTTAAAAGGATTCAATGCAGATTTTATCTTCTCGTTGCCATTTCCATTATGTGCAGTCTTAAATTTTCAATTAATTTAACATATATTAATTAACATTTTTTTTTTTTTTAAGGATTTTTGTGATAAAAGTATTTGGAGAGTCTCCAAGCAATGAAATCTTGGCTTTTCTAAAATGGTTTTGGATTCCTTAATTAAAATATTTGGTGGTTCCTATTTTAGCAAGTATTTATATAAATATAATATAGAATAAGACTTTTTAAATCTTTTTTATATTTTTTTTATAATTTTTTTAATATTTATTATATTATGTTATTTTGTGCAAATCATATTAATTAGTAATGTTAGTTTTTTAAATTAAATTAAATTGAGTTATTTATTTTTTATTTGAGAATTATTTTATTTATTTTATACACACAAATTTTGATCCATACACATGATTATCTAGGACATTTCCAAATTTTAAAGTACAATAAATTTATTATCTAAATCAATTAACATTCATCTTTAATCATATAGCTAAGCGGTATCATCCTTTATTAATTGTTATTTGAGGCATGATGCATTTATTTTGGTGAACCTTGAAACCTAAGATATAATTTAATATTGATTTTTTTATTTTCCAAATCTGATTTGTTTATTAGTCTTTTAAATATCTTCATTGATTGCTCTTTTTATAATGTTTGGTAATTAAAGTTTTTGTGTAGATCCTTGGAACCAGCCTACCCACCCTTGATTTCACTTAGAATTTCCATTATTAACATTTTTTTTAATCATTTTTTTTCATCCATATTATTGTTTATACCAAAGGCTCCATGCAACAATTATGCTTCATTGAGAAGAAGCCATTTATACCTTAATATGGCCATTCATTCCAATGATGGTGACAACTTTAATAGTGGTCAAATTAAAATAAACCTAGGTGATAATTATGATCATGAGGCACATATTCAAAAATAAGATTTATAAAGAAACTTGTTAATTTTTTAAATGTAATTTTTTTTAAGCATATAGTAAATATTCTCACACATTGTTTGAAAATCATGAATATGGAAAAGAGACAATAGATGCAATTTATGCTAAGCTTGCATCATCTCTTTATATTAGTGCATCTACCCCTACCTTCACCATAGAAACCTCAACCACTACTACTTCTAGAAACATAAACCTACTTCTATCGTTGCTTCATCCTCTACTTCTAATCCTTCTACTTCATTCCTTATCCAAGCCTCATCCATATATGATATATCCCAAGCTTATGATTCCCTTTGAAACCTTCATTGCACCATTCCTTTGACCCAAAAAATTGGATCATTTACATAGATAGTAGATATTCTCACACATTGTTTGAAAATCCTGAATATGGAAAAGAGACATTAGATGCATTTTATGCTAAGCTTGCATCATCTCTTAATATTAGTGCATCTACCCCTACCTTCACCATAGAAACCTCAACCACTACTACTTCTAGAAACATAAACCTACTTCTACCATTGCTTCATCCTCTACTTCTAATCTTTCTACTTTGTTCCTTATGCAAGCCCCATCCATATATAATATATCCCAAGCCTATGATCCCCTTTGAAACCTTTGTTACACCATTCCTTTGACCCAAACAATTAGATCATTTATTCCTCTCACATCTTATGCCTACTCTAATCAATCCCATGTTATAGTTCCCTCCTCCAATCTAGATGTGCTGAACTAAAAGATTGATGAATTGAACAAGAAAGTGGATAACAAGAATAATAATAACAATAAAAAATTTATATCCTAGACAAACTCCACTTTCTTTTGAGATTGTGTAATATCTATTAAATATGGGATTTTTGGTACCCCATTTTTATATGTATGATGGTAAGGGTGATCCCAATACACATCTTAAGTCTTATATAATTGCATGCACCAATTTTATAATGAGGATTGAATGTTAGCAAAGCTATTTCCAAGAAGACATATATTGTGCTATTAAATAGTTGTATACATTGCCTCATTGATCTATTCATTAATTTAATCATTTAGAAAATATTTTCATAAAAATAATCAAAGTAAAAATGAGCCTTAGAGTTATAATTGAATGAATAAGCTATTATGTGATGAGATTCTCTTCTATGTGTTTTGAATTTACACCTTTGCATGATTTGAAGCTTCAAACTATCTTTATCAAAGGGTTTATTACACTAATTTAGGATAATTTGTATCTTAATTTTTTTGTTTCATTTATGAATCTATGTGCTCATGTCAAATAATAGAATCTAATTTTCTTACAAGAAATTAATTTTAGTTATGGTCCTTAAATAAAAAAATTCTTACCCTTCTAAATATAAAGTTTCAAGTTCTTTTCCAAAGGGTAATGAAACTAAGAAAATGTCAATTAAGGAATTCATGAATTTACTCATCTTCCTTTAGACCATCTAAGAAAATCAAGTTTACTAATTTAATTATTATATGAATAATATGCTTAAAACATTGTTAAATGGTCCAAATATTGTCACTTTTCATCATGTTCATCCTATAGATACTACTCTACTAGTCCCTAAATCCCTAAATGGTATAATGAGAATGCATATTGTAATTATCATCATGTTAATAGACATATTATATAAAAATGCATGGGTCTTAAACACAAGTTTCTAGATATAATTAAGAGTAACACAATCAATTTTTCAGTAAATAATAATATTGATCCATGAGTTTCAATTACTAAAAGTTATTTAAAAATCACCACTAATCCATATCCAAAGCATTCAAATAATATAAAAGCTATCTTTATTGAGGATAGTAAAGATTATGATCATTCTTTTGTGTGAAACTTTTATGCTACATCTTATTGTATGCCACCATTGATTAAATTTTATAATAAAGAGATTACAAAACATAATTATTATGGTCAATTGTGGGTAGTATTCATGGCACATTTTCTACAGATTTGGTATGTCAATATATCATTTGTGAGAAGAGAATTTTTTTAATAGTCATATGTCAAATCTTCTACATTTTTTGTTTTTTTTATCATTTTGTCATCTTATATCTATTGATCCTTTATCTTCATTTGATTATCATTTTACATTGATCTCATTCCATGCACTTACATTATTTATATCTATTTATAATGAGCACTATGGGTCAGTGCAAGATTATGGGGGTCTAAACTAGGCCCCTAAGTGGCAATGAAAATTTAGAAAAATAGAGTTAGGCAACTTGACATAAAAATTTGAATAGGTTATTAACATAATTTGTAGAAAATTGAATGTACTTTCTAAGCTACAAGTCCTTTTGTGGAGAAAAGTAAATCTATTTTGTGAAAATTTTAAATTTCAATGTAGTAGTATTAAGTTTTTCAAGAAAAAATTAAACAGCAAGTGTATGTCTGACTAACCTAAGTACAAGAAAATAAAATAAAATTGAAACTTTCAATATAAGTAGAGGACACATGCTCAGATGTGCCACATTTTGTTTATATTTTTTTGCTTGAAAATACTTAGTTATGATTTTTTTATTAGAACATTTCAAAATTATTAAAAAGTGTTTGTCTGACCACCATAACTTGGTCAAAACTTTATGAAATTCAAAAAAAAAAAATCCTATAGTATAAGAAGCATAGAATGTGACACATCTTTCAAATTCAAAAAATGTAAAATAGTTTGAAAATCGTAGATGATTTTCAATCAGCCTATCAATCAGGACTTTAGTCGTAATGTATATAGAAAATTAATAATAATTATCTATTAAAATCAAAATAAGGCATATGTTATATTAGTGGAAAGATGACAATTTTTTCAATAAACCCTTTTCATTTTATCAAATTCAAATTTTTAAAAAAAGTCGTCAACCACAAGGGTGAACTTTGGAAAACTAAGGAAATTTAATAAACATATTTTTTAGTTGATTTTCTAGGTATGGCACCCTGAAGCCAAACCTCGAGGAAAATCCCAAGCCTAAAGATTTTGTCAGAAAAAATGGATATCCAATTTGTAACTAATATTTGTTACGTCTAATATTTTAATAACTTTTGGGGTGGGGGGCCTAGCTCGATTGGCTAAAGCATCTTGTTGTAGGCAAGAGGTCACGAGGTCTAGTCCCCCCCCAAACTTGTGGTACCAGAGGGCATGTCATGCTAGCATCATTAGTCATGTGAAAAGAGTTTACTAGGTGCATTGCAGTTTATAGGGGGACAAATACCTAACCGATTCCTACAATCTATATATATAACTTTTTATTAAAATAGTTTTTGGAAAAATGAATTGTATGAAAATGTACTTTAGAAGAAAAAAAAATCAATTTGAAAAAAAATAAAAAAATGATAAGTTTAGGTCATCATATGTGTGATGTACACAATGATTTTTCAAAACAACAAAAATGGCCAATAAAAAATTAAAACAAAAAAATATTTAAAAAAATACAAAAAAAATATCCAAAAACATACTTCGGTGAGTTACAAATCTTTTCCCCAAAGGATTTAGAAAAATATGATTATTTAGGTCAAAATATCTAGATGGCGTACACGTACATGGTATGGTAGAAAAAAGTGACTTTTAAACAGTGGTTTTTAGAAACACCTATTGAAAAGCAATTTTTATATGCTCAGGTATTAAAATAAATTACATATTTGGAAACTAGAATCCAAGTACTACATTTTATGCTCAGTGATTTTTTTAATCTATTCCATCTCTAAGTGCTTCAAATTTTAAGGTCAAATGTGAAAAATTCTGAAAATTAGGGAAAACACTTCCACTTTTTGGTCAAAAAGTGGACTCAACTTCTTTCACACACCTGTGGGAGGGATGGAGGGAGAGACCTAAGGAGAGAGGGAGAGAGAGAGAGAGAGGAAGAGAGAGAGAGAGAAGTTAGATCTAGGTAGGGTGGAAGGGAGAGACCTGACAAAGATAGGGAAGGAGTGAGATAGTTATCTAGGAAGGGTGGGAGGGATAGACAAAGGGAGAGACTTGAGAGAGGAAGGCATATAGGGAGGGAGAGAGCTCTAAGAGAAAGAGGGAGTGAGAAAGAGAGAGTGAGAGAGAGTTATCTAGGTAGGGTAGGAGGAAGAGACCTAAGACAGAGGGAGAGAAAGTTATCTAGGCTAGGGTGGAAAAGAGAGACCTAAGAGAGGGGTTTGGGAGGGATATAGGGAGGGACAAAATTGAGAGAGAGGTATTGAAAGAGTTGTCTAGGTAGGGTGGCAGGAATAGAGGGAGCGAGAGACCCAAGAGAGAGAGGGTGGGAGGGATAGATGGAGGTAGAGACATGAGAGAGAGAGGGTGGGAGGGATAGAGGGAGGGAGATACCTGAGAGAGATAGGGGGTTGGAGGGGTAGATGGCGGGAGAATCCTAAGAGAGAGAGAGGGGGAGTGGGAGAGAGGGAGTTAGAGTGAGATAATTTTCTGGGTACCTAGTGGGAGCAATAGAGGGAGGAAGAGACCTAAGAGAGATATGGGTTGGAGGGATAGATGGAGGGAGCATCTTAAGAGAGAGGGAGAGGGAGTGCGAGAGAGGGGGTTGGAGTGAGAGATAGTTGTATAGGTACTTGGTGGGAGGGATAGAGGGAGGGGGAGACCAGAGAGAGAGACCTGAGAAGGAGAGACAGAGAGAGACTTGAGAGGGAGAGGGAGAGAGAAAGAGCTATCTAGTTGGTGTGGGAGGGGGAGACCTGAGAGAGGGGGTTGGAGTGAGAGAAAACTTTTTCTAGGTAGGGTGGGAGGAATAGAGGGAGGGAGGGACCAGAGAGAGAGTTATCTAGGTAGGGTTCTCAAGGGAGAGACCTGAGAGAGATGGGGGGAGAGATAGAGGGAGGAAGAGAGCTAAGAGAGGGAGAGAGAGAGAGGGAGGGAGTGGGAGAGAGATAGAGAGAGTTATCTAGGTAGGCTGGGAGGGAGAAACTGGAGAGATACTTGAGAGGGAGAGAGAGATAGAGGGTGGGAGGGATAGAGGGAGGGACAAAATTGAGAGAGAGGGAGGTGGGAGGGATAGAGGGAGGGACAGACCTAAGAGAAAGGGGGAGTTATCTAGTTAGGGTGGGAGGGATAGACATGAGAAAGAGATGGAGAGTTATCTAGGTGGGGTAGGAGGGAGAAACTAGAGAAAGAGAGAGAGAGAGACCTAAGAGGAAGAGACTTGAGAGGAGAGAGAGACCTGAGAGAGAGGGAGAGAGGGAGAGGGGTGGTAGGGATATTTGGAGGGAGAGACTTGAGAGAGAGAGAGAGATTTGAGAGGGAGAGATATTTATCTAGTTAGGGTGGGAGGGAGAGACTAGAGAGACAGAGACTAGAGAGGGAGAGAGAGAGAGTTATCTAGTTAGGGTGGGAGGGGAAGACTTGAGAGAGAGTTATCTAGGTAGGGTTCCCAAGGGAGAGACCTGAGAGAGAGAGGGGATGGGAGGATAGAGGGAGGGAGAGACTTGAGAAAGAGGGAGGGAGAGAGAGAGAGAGGGAGTGGGAGAGATTAGTTGGAGTGTGAGATAGTTGTGTAGGTAGGTTGGGAGGGATAGAAGGAAGGAGAGATCTGAGAGAGAGAGAGAGACTTGAGAGGGAGGAGTTGTGTAGGTAGGGTGGGAAGGATAGAGCGAGGTAGAGAGAGATCTGAGAGAGAGAGAAAGAGAGCAGAGAGTAGAGAGGGAGAGAGGGGGGGGAAGAGAGTTGAGAGGGAGATAGAGATTTATCTAGTTAGGAAGGGAGGGAGAGACCTGAGAGAGAGAGAGAGAGAGATTTATCTAGGTAGGGTGCATGAGGGAGAGACCTAAGAGAAAGAGAGGGGGTAGGAGGGTGGGAGCGAGGGAGGGACTTGAGAGAGAGGGAGTAGGAGAGAGGGGGTTGGAGAGAGAGAGAGAGAGACTTGAGAGGGAGAGAGAGTTATTTAGGTAGGGTGGGACGGATAGAGGGAGGGAAAGACCTGGGTATGTGCAGGATCATCATGGAAAAAATAGGCCCTTAATAAAAAAAAAAAATCCTGTTAGGAAACTTGACATAAAAATTTGAATAAGTTATCTATATTATTTTAAAAATATGTAAGAATAGAATCTATTGAAAATTGAATTTAGTTTCTAAACTACTAGGTTTATTTAAAAATAAATAAAATATACTTGGTGAAAAAATAAAATTTCAATGCAGAGTACTTAAATTTCAGGGAAAAAATAACAAGTAGGTGTCTGTCTGACCACCCTAACCATAATAAAATGATAATATTTTTTTATAAAATTTTATATATAATTAGATAACTCATGTCCGAATGTGATGCATATTTTTTTGTATTTTTTTCCAAGTAAATAATTAAGTATGAATTTTTTATTACAACTTTAAAAAATATAAAAACTCGTATGTCTGACCACCTTAACTTGGTCAAAAATTCATGAAATTTAATTTTTATTTTTATAATCCTATAGTATGTGAAGCGTAGAATGTGACACATGTTTTGGATTCAAAAAATGTGATACCATTTGAAAGTTATAGATGTTTTGCAATCAGCTTATTGATTAGGACTTTAATCATAATTCTAATAGAAAATAAATAATAATTAGTTATTAAATTTAAATTAAAGCATAATTTATATTGGTGGAAAGTAAAGAATCTCCTCTAAAAACCCTTTTCGTTTCATCAATTGTGGGTAAAAAAAAGTCGTCAGCCACATACACTACAAATACCCATAATATTGCTACTTTTTGGCCCATCATGATCCTACACATACCCACCTAAGAGGGAGAGAGAGAGAGACTTGAGAGGTAGAGAGAGAGTATATAGTATATAATATATAATGTATAATGTATACACTATATAGTATAAAATATATATTATATAATATGTACTATGTATTAAATACATAATATATTATTTAGGCTATGTGCAGGATCATGATGGGCCAAAAAGTGGCAATATAATGGGTATGTGGCTGACGACCTTTTTCTTACCCAAAATTGATGAAACGAAAAGGGTTTTTAAGGAGATTCTTAGCTTTCCACCAATATAAATTATGCTTTACTTTGAATTTAATAAGTAATTATTATTCATTTTCTATTCAAATTATGACTAAATTCCTGATTGATAGACTGATTGAAAAACATCTATAGCTTTCAAACGGTGTCACATTTTTTGAATCCAAAACATGTGTCACATTCTATGTTTTGCATACTATAGGATTAAAAAAAGAAAAATTGAATTTCATGAAGTTTTGACTAAGTTTAAGGTGGTCAGACATACGAGTTTTCTATATTTTTTAAAAGTTATAATAAAAAATTCATAATTAATTATTTACTTGGAATAAAATTACAAAAAAATATGCATCACATCGAGACATGAGTCCTCTACTTATATCTAAAATCTAAAATCTTATAAAAAATATTATCATTTTATTGTGGTTAGGGTGGTCAGACAGACACCTACTTCTTATTTTTTCCCTGAAATTTAAGTACTACTACATTGAAATTTCAAATTTTCACCAAATAGATTTATTTTTTAAACAAACCTAGTAGTTTAGAAACTACATTCAATTTGCTACAGATTCTATTCTTACATATTTTTAAAATAATATAGATAACTTATTCAAATTTTTACGTCAAGTTGCCTAACTCTAATTTTTCTAAATTTTTTGCTACTTAAGGGCCTGTTTTTTCCATGATGATCCTGCACATACCCTTTATTATTAATAGATATTATATTTATTAAATATTAATAATATATAATATTTGTTTTATGTATTCTTTGAAAACTAGGGTAAATGGATATCTGTTATTTATTGTATAAGTACTAAAGCTTCCCCTATGCATACATATCATAATATATAATATATAATAAATATATATATCATAATATATAATATATAATATATCATAATATATAATATATAATATATAATATATAATATATCATAATATATAATATACTATGTATTATTAATATATAATAAAACTTTAAAAAAGTAATTCGACTCATACCCTTTAACAAAACTTTCACATCATGACATATGAATTTGAACACAACAATCATTCCACAAAATAGAACAAAAGAATAATATTAACTCTAATCATAAAAATACAAACTAGACATATCAAAACAACCATGTTGACTCATTACCCAATCATTAATCATGACTCGAGACTTCAATAAATGAACTATCTCAATGGGGTTTAGATGCTTCTCCCTTTTGCCCTTCCATTGACATTCATTTCCCTACACATCATCACAACATTAGTATTTTTATATCCAAAATATGTACATGGTTAAAAATTGCCTCTAATAATTTTATTTCATAAACTTTATTAAAATCATTTCATGATTTAATAAATGACAATCCATATTGTTTATGCTCTACAAAATAATTGTATCAATTCAAATTCACCATTGAAAAATATGAAAATATAAACATTGTATTTACCCTTTAATCTATCTAGTTTTTTTTTCAATATTGTTCTTATTATTTAAGTCTTTAACCATATATAACTACCACTTATACCTTACCTAAATCTTACATGTAGTTGAATTAAGGTTACCTTCACTAACATCAATGTAGGATTGGTTACCAATCTCTTCGAACTTCTTGACGACTTTTTAAGATCCCTACTCTCTTGCAAGTAGCATCCCTTGTCAAAAGACATAATACACATTAGTACATTCCTTAACTAAGTTATGCATCATGGAATTCCTTATCTCTTACCAAACTAAACCCACTTTATTCGTAACATTCCTCCAAGATAAATTTCAATAACCAATATTGACTCCCAATTTTAAACTACATCAAACCATCTCCAATCCAAATTGAAAATACTAATTATTCCACGTAACACAATTATGCTAACTTTAGATAATCAATGGTCTTAGGCTCAGTTATCAAAATCTCAACATGATCAAATGTAAAATATATAATAAGGTTTAAAATTAATAGCGTCCCAACTAGAACATGCATAAGGGAATTATACTAACTCTTTGATGGTAACAACCATGTATTTCTCAAAAGTCTAAACAAGAAAAGGTTAATCCTCCTAACTTACCAACGTAATTGATGTTATAACACACTGAATAAAATCACACTATGCATCAATTGGTTTCATAAAGTGAAACATACAACAAGGGAGGAACGATTGGTGATAGGCACACAAGGGTTGGCCTTACAAGAGAGCACCCAAAAAGTTAGAAATCAATTTTGAAAGCATCAAATGGCTCAAATTAACCAATTGAACTCAAACCCAAAACAATTACTTGCAAGATTGACCAAATTCTTTTCCAAGAATGTTGGAGTTCTCCCTAACTAACTAGTTAGGCTCCAAAAGACTTAGAAACTGGCTAAATGTGCATGAATTGTTTAAGCACAAAAAGGCCCGGACATCATATTCCTCCCTCCTCAAGATTTCTTGTCCTCAAACAATCACAAATAAATCTTCATTGATCTCAAATAGACCCAAATAAATTCTAGGATCCTAAATAAGTCTGAAGAATGCTTCCCCATGATTTTGCTGCTCTACAATGATGAAACTAAAGATTTCCAAACTAGCATTCTTGGTTTCCCTGTGAAGCAATCTACCAATCTTACAAATTCTTGGGTCCCAAATTATTGTATCATTAAATAATTTGGAGGTAAAAGAATGATCATACCTCAACAAGTCATCCATCTCAACATTAATGTTGTGGGAAAAATATGAATTGTTCCTCCATGAAAGAACACAAATTAGCTTGTATGTAAGCTGGAAACATATTATTACAATAATAAGTCACTTATGATGATTGTAGTATTCAACTTTTCATTTGAAACCACTTTCCAATATACTCCAAAAGTCTAGTGATCCCAAAATACTCAATTTTGCAACTAATCAAACATAGAAATAGAATCTCATAACCTAATTTTATCAAAATCAACAACCTTGAAGTAGGAAAATTGCTACATAAATGAAATCTTCTTGCAAGGACATGAATGGTGAGAATTTAAGTTCTCAAAATTACCTTGGAAAAAGTTGAAAAAATCTCCCAAACAACCTCCAATTGATAGTTCCTTCATCCCTTGACTATTTTTTTCCATTCTACACTAATGTGAGAAAACCAAAGTATGAGGTGGCTAATCTACAACAAGATAGCAAGTCAAAATTGAAAAAATAACTTTTTTTCCAAGGATCATCTCTTGGGTCATTGTAACCTTTCAACACACTTTTTTGGTAACCTCTATCATGAATTTGAAGGAATGAAGAAACTCCACCATGCTTGTGTTGCACAACTCTGCTATTTATGTCTGCCTCATCAAAAGACCTCTTGGTGAAACCAAAGGCATCTTCTCCAAGAACGAATTCCTCTCATGCAAATCATCCAAATGTCATCAAAAAATTGCACCTCCAAGGCAATAGGATCTTTGTAACTATCATATAATATTACATCCATCTTGTATTCATCATCTTGCTTCCCATTGAGGATTGTGAAATATTTTAATTCTTGCAACTCGACCATGAAAACATCAGCAAGGGTCTAGGATCAATTGATGTCATTTCCTTATGCAAAACAAGTTTTGAACTTGCACTATCTATTATTTTCAAAATTCTTGCAAGATCAAAATCACTTTTTGGAAACTTGTTAAGGTTAGGCATAATGTAGTCTCCATGTTTCAACACATCCCCTATGGAAACTTCATCTTCAACTTCACTTACACATTCTTTATCAAGTGGCATTTCGAGAGGATTACCAATCATAAAGTTTGAAGCATCCTCATGATATGATCTCAAAATATCAACAAGTTGAAAACTACACTATATCTCATGGTTGGAAACTTCACCAGGATCCCACATCTTGATATTGTCACTAAATTTTTCATCTTCCATCATAAAGAGTGGATTATCACAAATTGACTCTACACCTGTTTCAAAGAGAGGATTGTCAAAAATTTGAAATTCATTACTTTCCTCTCGCTCAAACCCATCTCATTGATCCAAATCAAACACCTCTTGAATACTATCAAGCTCATCAATTACTTGCTTGATTTCTTTAGCTCTTTTTTCTTTCTCTTGCTCCTTGAAAAGTTTTGTATCAACTAGCTGACCTTCTACCTCCAGTAGTTCCATTTGACGATTTTCTAACATATCTTTTGTTAAATCAAGCTCAATAGTAAGCTCGTCAACCTTTCTCTCTTCTTCTTTGAATGCATTAATGGTCTCCTTTGCAAAATTGATGATATAATCTCAATCTCTAATCAAGTGTAAGTACTATGATTTCATTGTCTCCAAAGAGTGTTTGATAAGTTACAAGTTTGAATAAGTAACTCTACCCTCAACACCTTTCTGCATGAGGATTTCAAAGATCTTGTGAGTGTTGTCAAAATTTATGAGGACTTGAATTTGTTTCTCATTGGTGATCAAGAGTTGATTCTTCAATTCACATAACTCTCTATATCTTTGTTCAACCAAGTGACTTGGTTCTCCATGTAACAAATATTTTGAAACATCTTCATTTTTAGGAGCCATGTGATATTCAAAATCCTCTTTCTCCTCATAATCACTTTGATCAAAAGTTGTGAAAGCATCATGCTCAAACAATGAGTCATTACTAAGTGTTAATTTAAAATCTTCAACAAACTCCATTTCATCATACTCTTCTACTAATTTCGTTGAGAATTCAAACTGGTGTTCTTCGTGCATGGGAAATTCCCACTCAAAATATGGATTTCCATCATTGGAATGTTGTAGAAGCTCCTCATTAGGTGTTGTTTTGAAGTTTTTAGTAGTATCAAACCCTTTATTAGTAGTTGCAACCTTTTCAAATAAATCATTTTGGAGCTCTATCATACATGCTTCTTGATAAAAAGATTTTTTTTCTCATAAGAAAGTTCAAAATGTTTTTCTATCTCATATTCAAGGTCAACTTCATAAATTTCTATTGTTATATTCTCAAAATCAACAAGCTCTTTCATTATCACACTATCTTCTTTGGGATCATCAACATTTTTTTGGAATAAAAATGTGCTAGTTCAGTTACTAATTCATCTTCATGTGTCTTATCAATATTTTTTGATTTAGCCAACTCCAAATCATCATAATCACCAAAATCTACACTATCAAGAAGACTCATGCACCCTTCTTCTCTTGTGAATGCATCAATTGAATCTTCTTGTTCCATATTTTCAGCCTCCTCTTCAATAGTGGATGCCTCAACTTCTTCCTTCAACATTCCAACTTATTTTTCCTTCCATTGATGACTAGTTTCCCAAGGCTCCCTACATAGGAAGCAAATTTCTTCTCTTTTGAGCTCATTTTTGCTATTTTCTTCATTTATTGCAGTTTTAGGATCCTTTAGAATTCTTTGATGCAGAGTCTTTTTCTCATCTTGTTTCATACTTGGTTTCATATGTTTAGGTTTTTCAACTATCTCTAGATACTCCCTTTTAATATCGTAGTCCATCAAATTAAATAGTTCTTGTATCAACTCAAACATAGACTTATCAATTGTAGACATCTTTTCAACTCCATTCTAGCAATTGTAAAAAGGTGACACTAAAATGGACGTGTAGGTGTTGGTCATCAACATACAAAAGAGATATGAAGCCAATGAAACTCTATCATGCAACTGAGAGTTACAACAAGTGTTAGCTTAACCAATAGGTTCACAAGATCACTAGCTCTAATACCACTAATAACCACCTTGGATAATTTTTTAAATATTATCAACTAGAATAGAGATGCAAATCAACTTCCTTCCCTCTTTCTGATCACCAAGATCCCAATATGGGAAAGGTGAGAGCATACAATGTTCCAAGTTACAATTAAACCAAGTCAACAATTGAAAGTAAGGCACTAGACAACAAGCCAACCAATACCACTTATCCAGTGGAGTGCACTAGCAGTACTAAAAGAAATAACCATCCACTTATTCAATCGGAATTACAAGGGCACATCCACTTATTCAATGGGAAATATTATACAATACTTGAAGATGAAAAACAATATCTTATTTTTATTTAGTCATGAGTTATTTCAAAATTACCACTTGTTCAATGGGTTAAACATGTTATGCCAATAAAAAAAAAAACCCATTGGTGGTACTACCATCAAGTGCTTACAAAATAAAGTGCATAGAATTTAAATCTTTTAGCAATATAACCATCTGAAGCATTACAAGATTAGCACATATGTATTATGAACACCAAAATAAGAGGATTAGTTGTTGATATAAAGTGTTGATGTAAAGAACTATTGACACACCCCACAGTAGTGTCAAATAACATGTACCTAATAACCCAGCTATGAAATAACAATGTGATACCTTGAATGGAGGAGTTAGAAGGCTGGTATATGTCTAAAAACACCCTTTCTACTACTGTACTTTGGATAAATTAGAATTGATACACTACTAAGTACCTTGTAAACAGTGATGGAAAGGTGTTGTTATTGGCCGGGAGTGATTATTCTTGTTGATATCAATTTTGTAAGTGAGTATTTTCCTTATTATAGTGCTAAGAAACGCACTAACTAGCCTAGAAAATGTCCATAAACCATGCCACAATGATCAAAAATAGAAAATAACACCTAGAAACACTCCTATATGCACTCCAATATCATCAACACTTCAATAATCATGTTACAGGTTTGATAGGAAAGAAACAATAATTCAAACGATTGGCTTATAAGCATGTTCAGTCATGGAAGATCCCAAAAAACACCATGAAACTCCTCCTAACAAGCAAATCATACCTTCCAAGGTTGATCAATAGCCTTAAATACACTCAGCATCACCCAAAAAAATCAAAGGTAAGGAATTTATCAATTTACAAGTTTGATATTGTAGCCACGTCACGAATCTTCATCCACCCATCACCTCATCCATGAATTGGGACCAACATCAAAGGAAATATTTGAATCAAAGCACAAAGAACATTATCAAAGAAAAAGAAGTTGAGAAGCATAATGGACAAATCAAATACAAATGGATACCAAAGAATACAAAGAAAGATTATCCCTATCAAACTCCATTAGTCAAAGAAACTATTGGGCAAAATAAAAAAGGGAAAAGTGTCCATCAAAGATGTCCACAAAGTCAACAATAGGATTCTCAAGCAACATACAAAGTATATCAAGCAGTTGGTCCGAATTCCATGCACACTTATGTATCCACCCATCATTGCTCATCTTCCCAAGTTTGGAGAGTCAAAGGTTCCAAACTATCAACCAATCCATCTTTTATTCCTAAGAACACTTCATCCATGCTTCCACGCATGATATCCAATTCTCACATTGACCATGTATTGGCAGCCACCCTTCATCATAAGGATTCAGAAGGCACTCTATCGCAATGTGCACACAAAGACAAAGTTAACTCCGGTATCAACAAAGCATATCAGAAATCTCAAAAGTTGTATTCAAGTGCACGTATCTTGGCAAAGAAACTTCTTCAAGTAGGATATCGATGGCACATTATAACAAGGGCATCTACATCAACACCACAAGGTGATTTAGCATGAGCTTGAAATATTTTAGAAAAATAAAAAAAATACAAAAATACAAAAATACAAAAATCCAAAAAAATCAGAAAAATGATTGAAAACAGTAAAGAAAAAATCATCCTCTAGTGAAAACCACTACGATGGCGCTTTGGACAAGTACCATGATGAAAACCTAGCAAATAGGTGTCATGTGTAGAATCGAGCATATACATGCGCTAGTTCAGGTGGAAGCATCTTATCACATCCATAATAAATCTAGCATTCCATCCATCTTATCCATAATAAATCCATTCATCCATGAACCATTTATCCAATCCATTTGCATATATCTACATCCATCTTCCAAAATTATCTTGATCTTGGAAAAATTTGGTGCACACTTTGTGCTTGCTTATGGTAAACATCTTGACATGGGTCATTTTTTTATACTATCATACCCAACATTATCTAAGCCATGAAGCCTTATCCAATAAAGCATTCCTTATCACAAGATAATCCATATCCCTCCATCCACACATCTATCCAAGCATCCACCCATGGCATTCCAAATATTGCTAGACATTGGGGGCAGATATTTACATCTTGCTTCAGGAATAAATCTTGATCTATATCCTTAGACTTATGTGGTGATCCAAACATTGGAAAACATGAAATCAAATTGGTCAAAGAATTTGTGAGCCAAAAATCCAAATCACTAGCCCATGGCATATTTTGACGAGAAGATGTTCCTTATCAAGTTTTATCTTTCATCAAACATCAATCCAAACAAATAATATCAGTCACATCTAACGCGTGCTTCAATGTCACATCAAATCATTCAAAACAATTTTGTTCCAAAATCAAGCTTCAAAATCCTAATCAATCAAATCCAATCAATTCGTCATCATCTAGGGATATCCTTCCCAATCCTTGTGTTGCTTAACACTATCCTTGCATTATTGTGTATCCTTAACAATGTTATCATCATCAATCCTAATCAATCAAATTCAATCAATCCCTCATCATCTTGGGATATTTATCCTAGTCCTTGTGTTGCTTTACACTATCCTCACATTGTTGTGTATCCTCAACAATGTTATCATCATCAATCCATCGAGCCGATCAATCAACCTTAGCTTGTTTTTCAACAAAATCCCAAAACAAGAGCACTGATATTGTCACACATATCCATATCCAAATCGTCAAAATTGTGTGAAAAATCCAAAAAAATTCAAAAAATCCAAAAATCCAAAAACATCCAAAATCATATCAAAATCCAAGAACATTCATAAAATCAGAAAAATGTCAAAAACACTAGATCCGAACTACGTTTTCTCTGAGCTTAAACGTAGGCAAGGATAATCTGGTTGATCAGCCCTCGAGGCCCCTAACATAGGTCTTTAGGTTAGTCTCTTAGTCAAAATCTCAGAAAACCCCAGAACATTTGAAATTTTGAAAAATCAAAACATTTGTAAAATCTTGAAAATACCAAAAACAGCCTCAAAACATTTCAAAAACATCCAAATATTTAAAAAAATCCACCTGTCTCATCTTGCTTTCACCCGCAATAAACATCACTCACAATAAATCAATCATCACCCTCAACCTTTGGTGAAACAGTCGAAAACAAGTCTGGCAATTCAAAAGTGAAAACTCAAAATGTCAAAGTCTAAGGTCTAGGACAGTATGTAAACAAGTTGGTCAACTCTTTGTGTCAATAGCCTATCATCCAATCAGTCCCAAATCAATCATTTGATAATATAATGTCCTAGGATGTATCCTTCCTACAATGGGCATTATTTATTAGAAAGATTACTTTGGATAAACAAAACGATGTGTCGCCATCCACTAACATGTCCTAAGATGTATCCTTCCTACAATGGGCATTATCTATTGGAAATCATTTTGGTTCTTATCCTAAACAAAACAAATCCCTTTGGCTAGAGGTATGAAGAAAATTGACTTGTTTGTGTGCTTGATCTTTTCTTTTTGATTTATCTTATTACGCTCATTCTAATGACCTCTCAATGTCTAATCAAAGCGATTTAGAGAGAAAGGAATGGGGCATCGATCATTATCTTTTTCTCTATTGTGCTTGTTGGACGTTCTTGTAACATAACTTGGCGAATACTTGCTTTGTTAGGTGCATCCTAGCAAGGTTTCCGTATGTCAAGTGTGAACAAGAATACTCCTATCTATTTGTCGAGTCAAAGTCCATCGCACTAGGTACAACGCCATCTTGGTTCTTTATACATTGATGCATCATATCTATGTGTGTTATCAAACATAAGGTAAGTAGCCCTTTTAAAAGTCCCAATTCCTGATAAGAAAATCATCCATCTCTCATCATCATCTCTAATAAAGTTGGCTTGTTGAATCCCCTTGTCATCATCTCATTTCTTCTTTTTTGTACTAACATCATATCAAGATAGTTAATCATCATCACCAATGCATCCATCCTGCATCCACAAACCGTCAGCATGTTGCATATCATTCACATGCATTTTCATCATCGCATAATATAGATTTGTTAGTCTAAGCATCTCATAAATCATACATTTGCATAAAACATCCATTGCATAATCATATAGGCATTATCACATCATCATCATTTAAGTTGTTTAGGATAATATAGATTGGTTATTCTAAGCATCTTGAAATCATATCATTAGCATCATCATCATAACCATCCATACTTCCATCTTGAACCTCTTTGTCACGAGATCGACCCTCAAATCGAATCTTTTCGCTCGATCTCTCGAGGGGGCAATGTACCAGTATACTTCTTTCCGCTAGGGCATCCGAAAAATTAAAAAAAAATTGAATTTTGATCAAGACATGTTTATTCTTTGAACCAACATAGCAAGTACATTGCTTCAAAGAGGGGAAAAATGTAGACACATAAAATATACATGCATCTAATCCGGATTCACTAATTTCATTTTGTCCTTAATCATCTCTCTTTTAATTAAATAGTTCAATTTATTTAATTAATTTCTAAATTCATCCTATTAAATTAAATAAATCAATGTTTATTTGATTTAATCTAACATCATCCCCTTTAGTTAAATAAATCAAAATCTTTATTTAACTAAGTATAAATCATTTTCCTCTCAACTTTGATTTATTTAAATCCTAAAATCTAAGTCAAAATTGTCAAATCACCTAACATCATCTTAATTAATCAAATCTTGATTAATGCTAACTCTAATCCATATCCCATCCTCTAGCTTTTGTCACTTGCACATGAAAATAGATTTAATTCATTTATTAAATCCCTATTTTCTCTCAACATGGCATAATAGAGAATATTCCTTCAAATTTGAATTCAAATCCAAGTGGACTTTGTCCTTCCAACAGGGAATTTATTTCATCTTACAAGTCCTTTTGCATTGAGCCAAGTGACCATTACTCCATTTGACTCTTCATCCACCTTGTCATTTCAACATTTTCAAATTTCAAATTTATGCATTTATGGGCACATTCATCAAAATGTGCACATCCTTCATCCATCCATCTCTTGACAAGTGGCACCTTGCCATTGGTTGAAAGTTAGTCCCACATTGCTTCATTTTGGGCATTTCTCCAACTTGTCATTCTATAAATAAGAGGCTTCTTCCTCATTTGAGCATCCACAATTTGAGCAAAGTTATTATACTCAATTCCATACTCAAGCATAGAAATTATCATCCATTTCATCAAGCCTTAGCTAGGTTATGCAGATTTTTCATCATGGAGCACACTTGAATCTTCAACAAAGTGGATCACTCTTCATCACACATAAATCTTGCATCATAGGAGTTGGGAAAGGGCCAATTTTCAAATCAAATTGGCACCAATTCCCCCATAAGATCAAGAGTTTGCATTGCTTTTTAATAGGATTTAATCTATCTTATTTCTTTTTGTAGTTTTCTTGCTTTCATTCCTATTTGAGCATTGTTAAATGGATTTTATGGGGAACTTAGATTCTAACTTGCATTTCAATCTTCTAATGTGTGTGTTTATTGTGTCTTGCAGGTACTAGGATCTTGGTTCTACAAATATGACTAAGGGCATTGTACCAGGTCTTCTATTTCATAGTTACAAGTCATAACAACTATGAAAACCCCTTCCAAAATACAAAGTGTGTCCTTCTAGGGTTTCCAAACAACCTCAAACTCGCCGAAATCTATGAAACTCCATCAAAATGCATGTAAATGGAAGCTATAGGTCTAAAATTCAATTTCCAACCATACCCATCACTAGACATAACACTACAAAAGGAGCAGCCAACAAACCATGGTCAAAACCTCCACACATCACTAATTGTTCTTTGTAGAAATTCTTGAAAGTGGTAACTTAGGACTAGGTTCCACTAATAGTAAAAGAAAATACTCAAAACCCTAGGCATTTTTAGCTTGGGTATCTCTCGCTAGCTTCCCAAGAAATTCTACAATGTTACAACCTTCCATAGATATTTATGTAACCTACAAAAAAAGTCTTCAAGAACACTTTATATGGAATGCCTAGATATGAAGATCACAATAAATATAGTTTTAAATGCTTTCAAACCCTTCAACACACTTTCCATGCAATTCATTAATGGTACAACATTTCCTGGGAAATGATACATGGTTAACACAAAGCCCATTGAAATCACACCAAAACTCCTCTAAAAACCAATACAAATCTCATTAAAAAAATTGCACTTTAAAACATTTTAAAAATATTCATATTGAAACTTAGAGATAGGAACTTTGCTTTACACACTGGTGATTCCTAAATGGAACCACTCCAACTAGCTAAGGATTATCTCTCAAATCCAAAACTAGGAATCAAATGAGGGTTTTTATCCTGAAATGATTTTAGGAAGACCACGCAGGTTCAATACAACAAGATAACAATAACACAAATCTTCAACATCCCCAACAATGAAGACTCAACCTCCTTTTATAACTTTTTGAAGCAATAAAATATTGCTTTTGTCCTTGTTTGCTCCAAAAATCCTTTTATAAAATAAATAGTTAACTTTGTGGAGCACTTTTCACCTTTTTGATGAATAATAATGTTTTCTCATGAATAAAGTCTCTTTTCCAAGGCATCCATTAGAAATAAATTTTCAACACCTTTAAAATGAGTTATTTTTGATAAAATAAGAAGCATTTACAGGGTGATGTACCCTTTACACGAAGAGCCCACAGGGCCAAAAAGGAACCAAGTTCATCAAAACATAATAAAAACTAAACTAAAAACAACGGAAAAAGGACATAGACACTACACACTGACAGGTGAAACCTAAAACAACGCAAACCCAACCACTAACTATCCACACTTTCCCATTTCTAGACGAGCGGGTTTAAAACATCGTCCCTAATCTAGTTGGGACCTTAACCCATAGTATTCCTATCCGCTTCCTCCTTGATGAGATCTGAAAGTGTGACGACCGATCTGTGAATCATTTTAATAGTGAACCGAGCTAGCCTATTGAATTTTTGTTCAAGTTTAACAACTCGCTCCTGTAGATTGTCGAAGTCCTCATCCTTGTCATTCTTCCACAGGTTTTCCTCTTCCTCACAAGCCCTGGGATCCAAGGAGTGGGTGGATTCCTCCTTGAGCATTACGTTCATGTCTGAGAAATGACTAGGGCCCTCCATGAAATCTTCGTCCATCTCTTCAATGGTGTCTTTCTTTCCTTCAGTTCTATCACCAGTCTACTTCAAATCACTAGAAATATCATCCATCGGAATCCCTTTTTTGTTCTTCTCCAATCTCTAGGACCTCACTACTAAATTTGACTCCATTTTCTGATGAGCATTTGACGGTCGTTCAACAAACATTTGTCAAAAAATCGACGAATTAACGAAAAAAAATTTGTCGCTATTTTTTTGTCAAAATTTTGACGATGAATTAAACATCGAAATAACGGCGCAAATTCGTCAGTCATCGGCATCATAAAATGACTCGGATGTTCGTCAAAATATCAATGAAAACTTTGTGTATCCACCGACGAATTACAACCAAAATGCAATTGCAATGGCTCTTCTGAAGCGTCGAAACAACACCAGAAGTTCGTCGCCATTTCGACGAAATGGGCAAGGTGTTATGACGAAGTCTTCGTTGCAGCTAAGCAACTTCGTTGGACCTTTTCTGTAATTCATCGGTGGCCTTCGTCAAAATTACGATGAAATGGGCAAGGAGTTACGACGAAGCCTTCGTCATAGCTAAGCAACTTCGTCGGACCTTTTATGTGATTCGTTGGTGGCCTTCATCGAAATTTCAACGAAATGGGAAAAGAGTTACGACGAAGCCTTCATCGCAGCTATAGCAACTTCGTCAGACCTTTTCAGTGATTCATCGGTGGGTTTCGTCGAAATTGCGATGAAACAATGCAATTTTTTTTTAAAAAAAATATTCGTTTAAATGTACCATCGCAGAGACTCTTGGCAATGACCACCGAAGCCAACCCATCAGTGAGAGATCAATCATCGGTACATGATAGAAAACTCACTCCGATAGTCCATGTCTTGCCGATGACTTCCGTCGGAAAGACAGATCCAATGTCACATCGATCTGACCTCTTCAGGAGTTTTGAACACTGCTGGTTATCAGCAAGACATTATGAGGGTCTTGCCGATTAAACAAGTGTCCAAGAGACAAGTAAACAAATGGTGATGAGGGCGTAGCCCGAGACTTAGAAAATAACCCACAAACAAAAGAATAATTTTATTATTCAGAAAATGGAGCTTCTTACATGCAGAGAATCTCAAATCCCCAAGTTCTACAACACATGCAAGTTATAGAAAACTAAAGAATCACCCTTTCGCAATATGCAAGCTTGTCCCCAAAAAGTTACCCAAAAATTAGAAACCCGCCCATAAATAGAGCTCCTCTTTATTTTGAAACCAAAATAACATTCAAATTTGAGTTTAGGCGGTTTGGCGCCAAAAAATTACAACTTGAAGTTCAAATTTCAAAAGAACATTTGCAATTGTATCTTCTAGAAAGTGCGCCAACTTCCCGGGGCCATAACTTTTGATTTGGGACTCCGATTCGCGAACCGTTTGAACCGTTGGAAAGGTCTCAAAGTCAATAGCACGCTCAAAATCTACTACACCAATTTTGGCAAGTTTTGGGGCCATTTCGGGAACTCTAAGCCTCAAATCTAACTAGAAGATTTTTAGGTGCAAATCTGGGAAACTAAAACTGCAATATCTTTCAACCCAGGAATAGAAAATAAAAACCGTAAATTGGGAATTTCATTATGATGAAAAGGGTATCCAAAAATGTAAAAACATCTAAAAATTGAGAAACTTTAAATTTAACTATTTTTGGGTGATGCAAGATTGCCCTTACACCACTGGATGCTCCTGCATCAGACACCCAAGGTAATTTGAGGAGTAACCTGTCATGTCTCAGATGGTTAAGGAAAACCCAACCCGTCAACCTCTGCCTTAGATAGCCAGGATGAATCTTCCACAGGCCTTCCTCTCCATTTCACCAGATATTCTTCATACTGCCTATTTATGGTACTCCTTCCCACACGACTATCCAAGATTGCTTCAATCTCCTCCCTTTCTGAAGTAGGTGTTGGAATGCCATACTGCCCTATTGTTGGTGCTTCCTCCGTTCCACCTTCATGATACTCTGTCAAATCTGAAATGTTGAACACAGGAAAATGTTGATTCCATCAGGCAACTCTACCTCATATGCATGAATCATGCTTCTTTCAGGGAGAATTTATTCATCTTCAATTTGTTATGTTCCCATGGGAAACCTTTCTTTCCTCAAGTGGACCATTACTTCATCACCAGTCTGAAACTCCTTATTCCTCCTTTTTGATATGCCTTAGCCTTATATTGCATATTCATCTTATTAATGTGTTCTCGTGTCTTCTCATGTATATTCTTGATGTGCTCTGCAAAATCTTCAGCTTCAGCACTTATTTTCTTCTCTTGGTCCATCTTCCTCAATTCTGGAGCTGTTCTGGGGCTACCTCCATACACAATCTAGAACGGTGATCTACCAGTGCTTCTATTAACAAAATTTTTGTAAGAAAATTCTACCTGGGGTAAGATCAAGTCCCACCCCTTGGGTTTATCTCCTACTAAACATCTTAGTAGGTTACCCAGACTTATTAACAACCTCTGTCTTCCAATTTATTTGTGGATGGTGTGCAAAACTGAACTTCAACTCTGTCTTCAGCTTCTTCCACAAGGTCCTCCAAAAGTACCCCACAAATTTGGTGTCACGATTTGAGACAATACTCTTTGGCAGACCATGTAGCCTCACCACCTCTTTGAAGAACAAGTCAGCAATGTGGATTGCATCATGGGTCTTCTAACATGGAATGAAATGTGCCATCTTCAAAAACCTATCAACCACCACAAAGACTGAATCATTCCCTCGTTGTGTCCTTGGCAAACCAAGAACAAAGTTCATACTTATATCCTCCCATGACCTCTCTGGTACAGGTAAGGGCTGATATAAGCCTCTATTCTGGCTCACTCCTTTAGCCATCTGACATACCCTGCAACTTTGTACAAACTTCTTCACATCCTGTGACAACTGAGGCCAATAATAATGCTCACTGATAATGGCAATAGTCTTATACCAACCAAAATGTCCCGCCATTCCTCCACTATGCTTCTCCTTTATCAGGTTCTCCCTCATGGAACTCCTCGGGATACATAATTGACTTCCCTTAAATAACATGCCATCCTAGATTATGAAATCCAGCCACCTTGTCCTGTCCACTACAATAGGTTCCTTGCAAGCTTTCCAAGCCTTTGCGAAATCAGGATCTTCTGCGTACAGTGTCTTAAGTTCATTGAACCTAACCACTTCAATCTGCATCTTTATCATCAATGTATGCCTCCTACTTAAGGCATCTGCAACCCTATTTGACTTCCCACTCCTATGTTTCAAAACAAAGGTATAACTCTGCAAAAACTCTACCCATTTCATATGCTTCTAATTTAATTTCCCTTGACTATTTAGGTACTGCAAGGCTTGATGATCATTATATAGAACAAATTCTTTCGGCAACAAATAATGTCTCCATTTATTTTAATGCTTGAACTATTGCATAAAATTCATTATCATACAAAATACTTTCTCTGGCATCATTTAACTTTTCACCTAAATAGGCAATGGGCTTACCTTTCTTGGCTCAACACTACTCCAATGGCACAACCACCGCATCAATCCACCTAAAACACCTTG
>VDFB02075321.1:323221967-323260782 GCA_007258455.2 Sequoia sempervirens | reverse complement strand
ACTATTGAGCTTGATTTAACAAAAGATATGTTAGAAAATCGTCAAATGGAACTACTGGAGGTAGAAGGTCAGCTAGTTGATACAAAACTTTTCAAGGAGCAAGAGAAAGAAAAAAGAGCTAAAGAAATCAAGCAAGTAATTGATGAGCTTGATAGTATTCAAGAGGTGTTTGATTTGGATCAATGAGATGGGTTTGAGCGAGAGGAAAGTAATGAATTTCAAATTTTTGACAATCCTCTCTTTGAAACAGGTGTAGAGTCAATTTGTGATAATCCACTCTTTATGATGGAAGATGAAAAATTTAGTGACAATATCAAGATGTGGGATCCTGGTGAAGTTTCCAACCATGAGATATAGTGTAGTTTTCAACTTGTTGATATTTTGAGATCATATCATGAGGATGCTTCAAACTTTATGATTGGTAATCCTCTCGAAATGCCACTTGATAAAGAATGTGTAAGTGAAGTTGAAGATGAAGTTTCCATAGGGGATGTGTTGAAACATGGAGACTACATTATGCCTAACCTTAACAAGTTTCCAAAAAGTTATTTTGATCTTGCAAGAATTTTGAAAATAATAGATAGTGCAAGTTCAAAACTTGTTTTGCATAAGGAAATGACATCAATTGATCCTAGACCCTTGCTGATGTTTTCATGGTCGAGTTGCAAGAATGAAAATATTTCACAATCCTCAATGGGAAGCAAGATGATGAATACAAGATGGATGTAATATTATATGATAGTTACAAAGATCCTATTGCCTTGGAGGTGCAATTTTTTGATGACATTTGGATGATTTGCATGAGAGGAATTCGTTCTTGGAGAAGATGCCTTTGGTTTCACCAAGAGGTCTTTTGATGAGGCAGACATAAATAGCAGAGTTGTGCAACACAAGCATGGTGGAGTTTCTTCATTCCTTCAAATTCATGATAGAGGTTACCAAAAAAGTGTGTTGAAAGGTTACAATGACCCAAGAGATGATCCTTGTAAAAAAAAGTTATTTTTTTCAATTTTGACTTGCTATCTTGTTGTAGATTAGCCACCTCATACTTTGGTTTTCTCACATTAGTGTAGAATGGAAAAAAATAGTCAAGGGATGAAGGAACTATCAATTGGATGTTGTTTGGGAGATTTTTTCAACTTTTTCCAAGGTAATTTTGAGAACTTAAATTCTCACCATTCATGTCCTTGCAAGAAGATTTCATTTATGTAGCAATTTTCCTACTTCAAGGTTGTTGATTTTGATAAAATTAGGTTATGAGATTCTATTTCTATGTTTGATTAGTTGCAAAATTGAGTATTTTGGGATCACTAGACTTTTGGAGTATATTGGAAAGTGGTTTCAAATGAAAAGTTGAATACTACAATCATCATAAGTGACTTATTATTGTAATAATATGTTTCTAGCTTACATACAAGCTAATTTGTGTTCTTTCATGGAGGAACAATTCATATTTTTCCCACAACATTAATGTTGAGATGGATGACTTGTTGAGGTATGATCATTCTTTTACCTCCAAATTATTTAATGATACAATAATTTGGGACCCAAGAATTTGTAAGATTGGTAGATTGCTTCACAGGGAAACCAAGAATGCTAGTTTGGAAATCTTTAGTTTCATCATTGTAGAGCAGCAAAATCATGGGGAAGCATTCTTCAGACTTATTTAGGATCCTAGAATTTATTTGGGTCTATTTGAGATCAATAAAGATTTATTTGTGATTGCTTGAGGACAAGAAATCTTGAGGAGGGAGGAATATGATGTCCCCTTTTTGTGCTTAAACAATTCATGCACATTTAGCCAGTTTCTAAGTCTTTTGGAGCCTAACTAGTTAGTTAGGGAGAACTCCAACATTCTTGGAAAAGAATTTGGTCAATCTTGCAAGTAATTGTTTTGGGTTTGAGTTCAATTGGTTAATTTGAGCCATTTGATGCTTTCAAAATTGATTTCTAACTTTTTGGGTGCTCTCTTGTAAGGCCAACCCTTGTGTGCCTATCACCAATCGTTCCTCCCTTGTTGTATGTTTCACTTTATGAAACCAATTGATGCATAGTGTGATTTTATTCAGTGTGTTATAACATCAATTACGTTGGTAAGTTAGGAGGATTAACCTTTTCTTGTTTAGACTTTTGAGAAATACATGGTTGTTACCATCAAAGAGTTAGTATAATTCCCTTATGCATGTTCTAGTTGGGACGCTATTAATTTTAAACCTTATTATATATTTTACATTTGATCATGTTGAGATTTTGATAACTGAGCCTAAGACCATTGATTATCTAAAGTTAGCATAATTGTGTTACGTGGAATAATTAGTATTTTCAATTTGGATTGGAGATGGTTTGATGTAGTTTAAAATTGGGAGTCAATATTGGTTATTGAAATTTATCTTGGAGGAATGTTACGAATAAAGTGGGTTTAGTTTGGTAAGAGATAAGGAATTCCATGATGCATAACTTAGTTAAGGAATGTACTAATGTGTATTATGTCTTTTGACAAGGGATGCTACTTGCAAGAGAGTAGGGATCTTAAAAAGTCGTCAAGAAGTTCGAAGAGATTGGTAACCAATCCTACATTGATGTTAGTGAAGGTAACCTTAATTCAACTACATGTAAGATTTAGGTAAGGTATAAGTGGTAGTTATATATGGTTAAAGACTTAAATAATAAGAACAATATTGAAAAAAAAACTGGATAGATTAAAGGGTAAATACAATGTTTATATTTTCATATTTTTCAATGGTGAATTTGAATTGATACAATTATTTTGTAGAGCATAAACAATATGGATTGTCATTTATTAAATCATGAAATGATTTTAATAAAGTTTATGAAATAAAATTATTAGAGGCAATTTTTAACCATGTACATATTTTGGATATAAAAATACTAATGTTGTGATGATGTGTAGGGAAATGAATGTCAATGGGAGGGAAAAAGGGAGAAGCATCTAAACCCCATTGAGATAGTTCATTTATTGAAGTCTCGAGTCATGATTAATGATTGGGTAATGAGTCAACATGGTTGTTTTGATATGTCTAGTTTGTATTTTTATGATTAGAGTTAATATTATTCTTTTGTTCTATTTTGTGGAATGATTGTTGTGTTCAAATTCATATGTCATGATGTGAAAGTTTTGTTAAAGGGTATGAGTCGAATTACTTTTTTAAAGTTTTATTATATATTAATAATACATAGTATATTATATATTATGATATATTATATATTATATATTATATATTATATATTATGATATATATATTTATTATATATTATATATTATATTGTATGCATAGGGGAAGCTTTAGTACTTATACAATAAATAACAGATATCCATTTACCCTAGTTTTCAAAGAATACATAAAACAAATATTATATATTATTAATATTTAATAAATATAATATCTATTAATAATAAAGGGTATGTGCAGGATCATCATGGAAAAAACAGGCCCTTAAGTGGCAAAAAATTTAGAAAAATTAGAGTTAGGCAACTTGACGTAAAAATTTGAATAAGTTATCTATATTATTTTAAAAATATGTAAGAATAGAATCTGTAGAAAATTGAATGTAGTTTCTAAACTACTAGGTTTGTTTAAAAAATAAATCTATTTAATTTGAAAATTTGGGGAATTTCAATGCAGTAGTACTTAAATTCGGGGAAAAAATAGGCTCGTTAAATGCGACCACCCTATGCAATAAAATGATAATATTTTTATAAGATTTTAGATTTTACCATATAAGTAGAGGACTCATGTCTCGATGTGATGCATATTTTTGTAATTTTTATTCCAAGTAAATAATTAATTATGAATTTTTGGCCACAACTTTAAAATATAAAAACTTCATTATGTCGACCACCTTAAACTTGGTCAAAACCATGGAAATTCAATTTTCTTTTTAATCCTATAGTATGAAAACATAGAATGTGACACATGTTTGGATTCAAAATGTGACTTTTTAGGTTTTGAAGCTATATAGATGTTTTTTCAATCAGGTCTATCGATGAGGATTTAGTCATAATTTGAATAGAAATGAATAATTACTTAATGGGAATTCAAAATGCAACTTTTAATTTATATTGGTGACTAGGAATCTTCCTTCAAAACCCTTTACGTTTCATCAATTTTGAATTGAGAAAAAGTAGATCAACTTACATACCAGAGTATATTGCCGCTTTTGTTGCATCATGATCCTTTTGTACTGGAAATAATGTATTGTGTTTTGTGTATGTTGCATATTATATAATATATATTTTATACTATATAGTGTATACATTATACATTATATATTATATACTATATACTCTCTCTCTACCTCTCAAGTCTCTCTCTCTCTCCCTCTTAGGTGGGTATGTGTAGGATCATGATGGGCCAAAACGTAGCAATATTATGGGTATTTGTAGTGTATGTAGCTGACAACTTTTTTTTACCCACAATTGATGAAACGAAAAGGGTTTTTAGAGGAGATTCTCAGCTTTCCACCAATATAAATTATGCTTTAATTTAAATTTAATAACTAATTATTATTTATTTTCTATTAGAATTATGATTAAAGTCCTAATCGATAAGCTGATTGCAAAACATCTATAACTTTCAAATGTCATTTTGATCAAAACATGTGTCCATTCCCCAACTTCACATACTATAGGATTATAAAATAAAATTCAATTTCCTTAGATTTTAAGTTAAGATTGATTAGGACATCACGAGTTTTTATATTTTTAAAGGTTGTAATAAAATTCATACTTAATTATTTGCTTGGAAAAATGCAAAATATGCCATCCCATTCCGGACATGAGTTGTCACAATTATATAAAAGGTTGCATAAGAATTATTATCATTTTATTATGGTTAAATTAATTAGAATAGGACCTTTCTTTTTCCTTTTGAAATTTAGTGCTTTAACATTTGGGGTGCAATTTTTTTTCACCAGAAGTATCTTTGCTTTGTTTTAAAATAAACCTAGTAGTTTAGAAACTAAATTCAATTTTCTCATTCTGTTCTTGCATATTTTTTGAGTAATGTAGATAACTTATTCAAATTTTTTATGTCAAGTTTCCTAATACTTGATTTTTATTTTTTTACCACTTAGGGCCTATTTTTTTCCCATGATGATCTACACATACCGGTGTTTCCTCCTCTGTCCGGGTCCCACCCTGCCTAAATGGCTCTCTCTCCTCCTCAGGTCTCTCTCTCTCCAACCCCCTCTCTCCCACTCCCTCTCTCTCAAGTCCCTCCCTCGCTCCCACCCTCCTACCCCCTCTCTTTCTCTTAGGTCTCTCCCTCATGCACCCTACCTAGATAAATCTCTCTCTCTCTCTCTCTCAGGTCTCTCCCTCCCTTCCTAACTAGATAAATCTCTATCTCCCTCTCAACTCTCTTCCCCCCCCTCTCTCCCTCTCTACTCTCTGCTCTCTTTCTCTCTCTCTCAGATCTCTCTCTACCTCGCTCTATCCTTCCCACCCTACCTACACAACTCCTCCCTCTCAAGTCTCTCTCTCTCTCTCAGATCTCTCCTTCCTTCTATCCCTCCCAACCTACCTACACAACTATCTCACACTCCAACTAATCTCTCCCACTCCCTCTCTCTCTCTCTCCCTCCCTCTTTCTCAAGTCTCTCCCTCCCTCTATCCTCCCATCCCCTCTCTCTCTCAGGTCTCTCCCTTGGGAACCCTACCTAGATAACTCTCTCTCAAGTCTTCCCCTCCCACCCTAACTAGATAACTCTCTCTCTCTCCCTCTCTAGTCTCTGTCTCTCTAGTCTCTCCCTCCCACCCTAACTAGATAAATATCTCTCCCTCTCAAATCTCTCTCTCTCTCTCAAGTCTCTCCCTCCAAATATCCCTACCACCCCTCTCCCTCTCTCCCTCTCTCTCAGGTCTCTCTCTCCTCTCAAGTCTCTTCCTCTTAGGTCTCTCTCTCTCTCTTTCTCTAGTTTCTCCCTCCTACCCCACCTAGATAACTCTCCATCTCTTTCTCATGTCTATCCCTCCCACCCTAACTAGATAACTCCCCCTTTCTCTTAGGTCTGTCCCTCCCTCTATCCCTCCCACCTCCCTCTCTCTCAATTTTGTCCCTCCCTCTATCCCTCCCACCCTCTATCTCTCTCTCCCTCTCAAGTATCTCTCCAGTTTCTCCCTCCCAGCCTACCTAGATAACTCTTCTCTCTCCCTCTCCCTCCCTCTCTCTCTCCCTCTCTTAGCTCTCTTCCTCCTTCTATCTCTCCCCCCATCTCTCTCAGGTCTTTCCCTTGAGAACCCTACCTAGATAACTCTCTTTCTGGTCGCTCCCTCCCTCTATTCCTCCCACCCTACCTAGAAAAAGTTCTCTCTCACTCCAACCCCCTCTCTCAGGTCTCCCCCTCCCACACCAACTAGATAGCTCTTTCTCTCTCCCTCTCCCTCTCAAGTCTCTCTCTGTCTCTCTATCTCTCTGTCTCTCCTTCTCAGGTCTCTCTCTCTGGTCTCTCCCTCCCTCTATCCCTCCCACCAGGTACCTATACAACTATCTCTCACTCCAACCCCCTCTCTCGCACTCCCTCTCCCTCTCTCTTAAGATTCTCCCTCCATCTATCCCTCCAACCCCTATCTCTCTTAGGTCTCTCCCTCCCTCTATTGCTCCCACTAGGTACCTAGAAAATTATCTCTCACTCTAACTCCCTCTCTCCCACTCCCCCTCTCTCTCTCTTAGGATTCTCCCTCCATCTACCCCTCCAACCCCCTATCTCTCTCAGGTATCTCCCTCCCTCTATCCCTCCCACCCTCTCTCTCTCATGTCTCTACCTCCATCTATCCCTCCCACCCTCTCTCTCTTGGGTCTCTCGCTCCCTCTATTCCTCCTACCCTACCTAGACAACTCTTTCAATACCTCTCTCTCAATTTTGTCCCTCCCTATATCCCTCCCAAACCCCTCTCTTAGGTCTCTCTTTTCCACCCTAGCCTAGATAACTTTCTCTCCCTCTGTCTTAGGTCTCTTCCTCCTACCCTACCTAGATAACTCTCTCTCACTCTCTCTTTCCCACTCCCTCTTTCTCTTAGAGCTCTCTCCCTCCCTATATCCCTTCCTCTCTCAAGTCTCTCCCTTTGTCTATCCCTCCCACCCTTCCTAGATAACTATCTCACTCCTTCCCTATATTTGTCAGGTCTCTCCCTTCCACCCTACCTAGATCTAACTTCTCTCTCTCTCTCTCTCTCTCTCTCTCTCTCTCTCTTCCTCTCTCTCTCTCTCCCTCTCTCCTTAGGTCTCTCCCTCCCTCCATCCCTCCCACAGGTGTGTGAAAGAAGTTGAGTCCACTTTTTGACCAAAAAGTGGAAGTGTTTTCCCTAATTTTCAGAATTTTTCACATTTGACCATAAAATTTGAAGCACTTAGAGATGGAATAGATTAAAAAAATCACTGAGCATAAAATGTAGTACTTGGATTCTAGTTTCCAAATATGTAATTTATTTTAATACCTGAGCATATAAAAATTGCTTTTCAATAGGTGTTTCTAAAAACCACTGTTTAAAAGTCACTTTTTTCTACCATACCATGTACGTGTACGCCATCTAGATATTTTGACCTAAATAATCATATTTTTCTAAATCCTTTGGGGAAAAGATTTGTAACTCACCGAAGTATGTTTTTGGATATTTTTTTTGTATTTTTTTAAATATTTTTTTGTTTTAATTTTTTATTGGCCATTTTTGTTGTTTTGAAAAATCATTGTGTACATCACACATATGATGACCTAATTCAAATTGAATTTTTTTTCTTCTAAAGTACATTTTCATACAATTCATTTTTCCAAAAACTATTTTAATAAAAAGTTATATATATAGATTGTAGGAATCGGTTAGGTATTTGTCCCCCTATAAACTGCAATACACCTAGTAAACTCTTTTCACATGACTAATGATGTTGGCATGACATGCCCTCTGGTACCACAGGTTTGGGGGGGGACTAGACCTCGTGACCTCTTGCCTACAACAAGATGCTTTAGCCAATCGAGCTAGGCCCCCCACCCCAAAAGTTATTAAAATATTAGACGTAACAAATATTAGTTACAAATTGGATATCCATTTTTTCTGACAAAATCTTTAGGCTTGGGATTTTCCTCGAGGTTTGGCTTCAGGGTGCCATACCTAGAAAATCAACTAAAAAATGTGTTTATTAAATTTCCTTAGTTTTCCAAAGTTCACCCTTGTGGTTGACGACTTTTTTTTTAAATTTGAATTTGATAAAACGAAAAGGGTTTATTGAAAAAATTGTCATCTTTCCACTAATATAACATATGCCTTATTTTGATTTTAATAGATAATTATTATTAATTTTCTATATACATTACGACTAAAGTCCTGATTGATAGGCTGATTGAAAATAATCTACGATTTTCAAACTATTTTACATTTTTTAAATTTGAAAGATGTGTCACATTCTATGCTTCTCATACTATAGGATTTTTTTTTTTGAATTTCATAAAGTTTTGACCAAGTTATGGTGGTCAGACAAACACTTTTTAATAATTTTGAAATGTTCTAATAAAAAAATCATAACTAAGTATTTTCAAGCAAAAAAATATAAACAAAATGTGGCACATCCGGGCATGTGTCCTCTACTTATATTGAAAGTTTCAATTTTATTTTATTTTCTTGTACTTAGGTTAGTCAGACATACACTTGCTGTTTATTTTTTTCTTGAAAAACTTAATACTACTACATTGAAATTTAAAATTTTCACAAAATAGATTTACTTTTCTCCACAAAAGGACTTGTAGCTTAGAAAGTACATTCAATTTTCTACAAATTATGTTAATAACCTATTCAAATTTTTATGTCAAGTTGCCTAACTCTATTTTTCTAAATTTTCATTGCCACTTAGGGGCCTAGTTTAGACCCCCATAATCTTGCACTGACCCATAGTGCTCATTATAAATAGATATAAATAATGTAAGTGCATGGAATGAGATCAATGTAAAATGATAATCAAATGAAGATAAAGGATCAATAGATATAAGATGACAAAATGATAAAAAAAACAAAAAATGTAGAAGATTTGACATATGACTATTAAAAAAATTCTCTTCTCACAAATGATATATTGACATACCAAATCTGTAGAAAATGTGCCATGAATACTACCCACAATTGACCATAATAATTATGTTTTGTAATCTCTTTATTATAAAATTTAATCAATGGTGGCATACAATAAGATGTAGCATAAAAGTTTCACACAAAAGAATGATCATAATCTTTACTATCCTCAATAAAGATAGCTTTTATATTATTTGAATGCTTTGGATATGGATTAGTGGTGATTTTTAAATAACTTTTAGTAATTGAAACTCATGGATCAATATTATTATTTACTGAAAAATTGATTGTGTTACTCTTAATTATATCTAGAAACTTGTGTTTAAGACCCATGCATTTTTATATAATATGTCTATTAACATGATGATAATTACAATATGCATTCTCATTATACCATTTAGGGATTCAGGGACTAGTAGAGTAGTAACATGATGAAAAGTGACAATATTTGGACCATTTAACAATGTTTTAAGCATATTATTCATATAATAATTAAATTAGTAAACTTGATTTTCTTAGATGGTCTAAAGGAAGATGAGTAAATTCATGAATTCCTTAATCGACATTTTCTTAGTTTCATTACCCTTTGGAAAAGAACTTGAAACTTTATATTTAGAAGGGTAAGAATTTTTTTATTTAAGGACCATAACTAAAATTAATTTCTTGTAAGAAAATTAGATTCTATTATTTGACATGAGCACATAGATTCATAAATGAAACAAAAAAATTAAGATACAAATTATCCTAAATTAGTCTAATAAACCCTTTGATAAAGATGGTTTGAAGCTTCAAATCATGCAAAGGTGTAAATTCAAAACACATAGAAGAGAATCTCATCACATAATAGCTTATTCATTCAATTATAACTCTAAGGCTCATTTTTACTTTGATTATTTTTATGAAAATATTTTCTAAATGATTAAATTAATGAATAGATCAATGAGGCAATGTATACAACTATTTAATAGCACAATATATGTCTTCTTGGAAATAGCTTTGCTAACATTCAATCCTCATTATAAAATTGGTGCATGCAATTATATAAGACTTAAGATGTGTATTGGGATCACCCTTACCATCATACATATAAAAATGGGGTACCAAAAATCCCATATTTAATAGATATTACACAATCTCAAAAGAAAGTGGAGTTTGTCTAGGATATAAATTTTTTATTGTTATTATTATTCTTGTTATCCACTTTCTTGTTCAATTCATCAATCTTTTAGTTCAGCACATCTAGATTGGAGGAGGGAACTATAACATGGGATTGATTAGAGTAGGCATAAGATGTGAGAGGAATAAATGATCTAATTGTTTGGGTCAAAGGAATGGTGTAACAAAGGTTTCAAAGGGGATCATAGGCTTGGGATATATTATATATGGATGGGGCTTGCATAAGGAACAAAGTAGAAAGATTAGAAGTAGAGGATGAAGCAATGGTAGAAGTAGGTTTATGTTTCTAGAAGTAGTAGTGGTTGAGGTTTCTATGGTGAAGGTAGGGGTAGATGCACTAATATTAAGAGATGATGCAAGCTTAGCATAAAATGCATCTAATGTCTCTTTTCCATATTCAGGATTTTCAAACAATGTGTGAGAATATCTACTATCTATGTAAATGATCCAATTTTTTGGGTCAAAGGAATGGTGCAATGAAGGTTTCAAAGGGAATCATAAGCTTGGGATATATCATATATGGATGAGGCTTGGATAAGGAATGAAGTAGAAGGATTAGAAGTAGAGGATGAAGCAACGATAGAAGTAGGTTTATGTTTCTAGAAGTAGTAGTGGTTGAGGTTTCTATGGTGAAGGTAGGGGTAGATGCACTAATATAAAGAGATGATGCAAGCTTAGCATAAATTGCATCTATTGTCTCTTTTCCATATTCATGATTTTCAAACAATATGTGGGTAAGTGCACCAAGATGGTTCCCAAAAAAGGGGCTTAAGTGGCCACTTTTTTTTTCTGAAATCAGGAAATACTAACCTTGGACGTGAAATTGAGGATAGCTACACTCAAAATTTTTAGATGGAACAAAAACAAGGACCGTAGTGCTCCGAGTCTACTTTCTAAACTACTAATTTATTTTGAAAATGGTTGAGATTAAGGGGTTCAAAAGAGGGACACACACAAATTGATGTTGTTTCCAGAAAAACATAACATAGCAACTCTTGTGTGACCCGAGCACGGTGGAATTTTTTGTAGTATTTTTAAAATCACTCTGGTCAGAAGTTAGATAACAGTATGTAGTAAGGACTGTATATTTTCTGATAATTTTTTAATGAATATTTGATTTTTTATTAATTTTCTAAGTGGGCACTTCCTAAAAAGCATAATTTTGGCCGTGCTCCCCCTAAATTTTTTTGAAACTAATATATTTTTAATTTTTTTTTTTAAATTGTAGAATGGAGTCTAGTTTCTAAAAATGTAATTTATTTCAAATTTTGATGAACGGTTAATTTATAGCAAAAAAAATACCAAACACTGCTTTTTGAAGAAAAACGGACATACAAACAAAAAAATTATGGATGAAAGGTTTAACATTGTTAGAAAGTGAAAAAAATTACATCGTTGGAAAGCTAATAAAGAACCTAACATTACCCATGTGTTCGATTTTCTTGATATTGAACTAGATGCAATCTTGATGGTGAGCACGAACCCGATTATGTGAAAATTTGTTGAATTTGGAAAAAACACGTCTCTGGTCTTTGGGAATGCCCTCCAAGCCTTTGGGATGGTATTCCAAGGAAAAACCAAAGCAAATTTACAAAGAAAAAAATAACGCGAACGCGTTATTTGTTAGTTTGGCCACAAAAGTGCAACCATTTCGGTGCACTTACCCATGTGAGAATATTTACTATATGCTTAAAAAAATTTACATTTAAAAAATTAACAAGTTTCTTTATAAATCTTATTTTTGAATGTGTGCCTCATGATCATAATTATCACCTAGGTTTATTTTAATTTGACCACTATTAAAGTTGTCACCATCATTGGAATGAATGGCCATATTAAGGTATAAATGGCTTCTTCTCAATGAAGCATAATTGTTGCATGGAGCCTTTGGTATAAACAATAATATGGATGAAAAAAAATGATTAAAAAAAATGTTAATAATGGAAATTCTAAGTGAAATCAAGGGTGGGTAGGCTGGTTCCAAGGATCTACACAAAAACTTTAATTACCAAACATTATAAAAAGAGCAATCAATGAAGATATTTAAAAGACTAATAAACAAATCAGATTTGGAAAATAAAAAAATCAATATTAAATTATATCTTAGGTTTCAAGGTTCACCAAAATAAATGCATCATGCCTCAAATAACAATTAATAAAGGATGATACCGCTTAGCTATATGATTAAAGATGAATGTTAATTGATTTAGATAATAAATTTATTGTACTTTAAAATTTGGAAATGTCCTAGATAATCATGTGTATGGATCAAAATTTGTGTGTATAAAATAAATAAAATAATTCTCAAATAAAAAATAAATAACTCAATTTAATTTAATTTAAAAAACTAACATTAATAATTAATATGATTTGCACAAAATAACATAATATAATAAATATTAAAAAAATTATAAAAAAAATATAAAAAAGATTTAAAAAGTCTTATTCTATATTATATTTATATAAATACTTGCTAAAATAGGAACCACCAAATATTTTAATTAAGGAATCCAAAACCATTTTAGAAAAGCCAAGATTTCATTGCTTGGAGACTCTCCAAATACTTTTATCACAAAAATCCTTAAAAAAAAAAAAAATGTTAATTAATATATGTTAAATTAATTGAAAATTTAAGACTGCACATAATGGAAATGGCAACGAGAAGATAAAATCTGCATTGAATCCTTTTAAATTGAATCATATACAATGTGGGGAACTTCCAATCCATCTGAGTTATTAACCGGTTTCCTGTTGGGTGGTGCATCTTTATTCACCTCTTAATCTCACCCATAACAATACCAAGAATGTAGAAGAGTCTAAGCAAATTACAAACCAGAAGGCAACAATGCGCATCTAATTACAGACAGAAACTCTGATAAATGTATTCACAAGCACTCTCGCAAACATTCCACTCTTTTCCACTAACAATGCCAGGCAGAGGCCGCAATTATAGAACGGTCCTGCCAACCCAACAACAAACACCCTTTGTCTTCACTAAGCTTGTACCCATCACAGGGATAGAGCCCCAGCAGAAGCTTGGACTGGTTCACTGCATTGGCACTAAGTGGCACATTCTGGAATCCTTTGCTCTCCATCAGTTTTCTCCATTTCTCTAACTTCTCATGTCTCTCCACTCTCTCAGAGCCTTCACATGCAACAATGTTGCAAATCTCAGAGGCAAAGATAAGCTGCTCGACTTTTCTTCTCTCGGAGCTGGTCTGAGGAAGTGTGGCGTGCAAGGAATCGAAAATGGCGGAATAGTAGTGCAGGGCTTCAAGAAAACGGCCCAAAAAGAAGGGCCCATTGTGGCTCGCCTCTTGCTCCATAAGGGTCACTATATTTGGGGCTTGTTCTCTTATCATGCTAAGAAGGCTTCCCATCGAAGCAGGGTCTGCGAACAGCCGGTGCAGACGGTTCACGGAATTGACGGCTAGGGCTTCCCCAATTCTTCTCTGGAACATATGGGACTGTACATTCTCCAGACGCTCGCCCACAGCGTGGAATTCGAATGGCACGTGTAGAGACTCGGCCAATTCGGCCAGCCTCTTGCCGGTTTGTTGAACCGCGTCGAGAGGCATGCCCACCCCTGTTATTCTCAGGTTGGGGGCCCCGCCTGGCCTGGCTGCTAAAGCTTGGACAAACGCAGGCCATTGATACCCCTGCATTATGTCCAAGTCGATGATGTGCACCCTTTCTTCGCCCTCGAATGCCTCGAATATGGCCTGGTTCGCTGTGAAGTGCGCGAATTTTATGTAAGGGCAGGCTTGATACAGGATCTGGTAGGCGTAGCTGACTTCTTCAGAGGAGGCCAGGTCGTAGGCGCGCAACGCTGCATATGACCGCACTCCTGTGCCCATGAGCCGGGCATGTAGGGCTTCTGTAAAACAGGACGCCACTCGCTGCATCGAGTCGCCGCTTGGGGTGACCACTTGTTTCAGCTGCAGCAGCGTTCTGTGCGCCACCATATAGTCTTCTCTCGCTGCTGCCTCTGCGCATGCCAGCAGCAGATGCACCAGTTGCAGCCCGCTGTCCTGCGCGTCCACTTCCTGTACCACAAGTGCACAATTTTCTTATAATTCATAACTTAAGTTCAGACTGATCATGTGTTTCAGGCTATGCTAATTCAAATATTTACTCTTTGTTTAAGATTTTGATTGGGTTTCACAACTAGGTTCTAACTCTGCAAGAGGTGGATCGAAAACACTTCAAGCCAACACACTGAACTAAATTCAAGGCAAATCTTGCATATGCCGACAGAATCAGGTAAAAAAACTTGATCAAATACAGGAAAAGAATTGCTCGCATGAAAATTCTAAATAAACTAAATTAAATAGTAGTTTACCAGATGTCATTATGTTTTCTAATCAGATATTATATACTCTATAAATTATATACCCACTCCTTTACCTGAAGCATTCATTTAATTCCATGGACTGTAAGTATCTGTATTATCTAAATTAGCCTGCAATTGCATAGATTTTAAATTGAATGGCATGGTGCACCTATTTTCCTTTAGAGCCCTCTTTATAATACTTAGAACGGGCATAAACACGTGTAGTCTACCAAATTACCATGATTACCATGTGTTCCTCAGTTTTCTATGGCTGAATTTTTTTGGGGTGCAAATCTCTCTTTTAACCAAAATTTGATAAATAAAATTGATTTTAAAATTGAAAAATCTAATATGTTCTTTTTTATTTTTGTTGAGTTAATTTTCACATATCTGAGAATGATCTGATCAATTAATCTTCATTCTGGGACAGGTAAAGATGATGATTTGGAAGTTCATTAATATTTCTGGGTTTCGCTGTAACAGCAAATCTACATGTGATATTAGAACCTCAACCCATATTCAATTTCTCCAAATTATGTCTAAAAGAAGGTGTTGGACTAACTGCTACACTTCTTCAAATTGATCTCATAGATTACAACAAATCTACAGTCTTCTTGTATGTTATTGTTCAGAATTTTTTTAATTCTATAATATTATTATTGTTTATATAGAAAAGATTACTATGTAATAATTATTGAATTGTTACTCTATCAATCACTTTATTCTTTTATAATAATAACATATATTTTAAAAACAAAAAATTATTACACAATTGTCCCATTATATTGACAGTGAATAGGAGGCCCCTACATGGATTCCTATAGTTTAATAAATATCCAAAAAAAATTATTAAAAGAATTCAATCTCGGAAAAAAATAATATGTTGAGATATCATAGTAGATTTCCTTGGAGAAATCAATGAAATAGGCACAGCTTACAAGTTGATTATTAAGCTGTCATAGCAATCTCTCAGTTTCTAATTTCCTACCATCTTAAAGCTGTGTCACTGTCTTTCTCAAGACACGCAAACCCCCCAGAAGAGAAGATTACATTTAACTTAGGGTATTATGAAGGGGAGCACTTGTTCTAATGGTAAAATATATTTTTTTAATTAAGAAATTTATTATTTTCATATGAATAAAGCATTTAAAAGAATCCATGTTCAATCTTTTGTTCTTAATTAAGAATTATCAATTTAAACTCATACCTGTAATATTAACAAATTATACAAAAAATATATGCCTTTGATGTTATTTATATAATTTATTATTTTGAAGGTCGAAAGGAATTCGACATTCAAAATAACAAACTGACTCCAACTGAGGAGAATTAATAGAACTGCTTTTCTTTGGAAGAGCTAACCTCAGCTTATGTCTATTTTAAAAGGAGTTAATTTGATTCATCAAACTGAACTAGAAGATAGATCTGTGACAGAATCTGTATGAAGATAATTTGGCTTTTGTGAAACTCACCTAACCCCATATATAAAAGCAGTTCAATCATTATAATAACAGACTGCTGCTATCCCATCCCATCCCCCATCCAATCTAACAAGTTAAATAACTTTTATCAGCAAAATTTAGCGGTCGGCAAACACAGGTCACTAAGTTAAAGGGAAACAAACAGTCTGAACTACAGTTTGATGCTACATCACACCTCTTGATTTGGCTCCCATTACTTACTTCTCTTTCTTAAAATCACGAACCACAACAGTTTATCTTTATATATTTTTAATCTTGTACCTGTAGCCAAACTAACCAGTTCATATGCATAAGATTCAATTTCTGGAAGTATTTACAACAACACAGTGAGCTCTGGTTATATAACAAACTAAACATTTGCCTATGCAAGAAAAAAACAACAAAGTTGGTAATAAACTAGAACAATCTAGGCGTTCAGATAGTAAAGAGCTGATCATTATCGCCTATATCCTGTGATATAAAATATACGTTAGATGTGTTTCATTCCAAAAGAGCAATAAAAAGCAGGGGAAGAATGGTGTACCTCAGGGGATTCCGGACTAGAGGAGTTGGGACTCAGATGTTGTATTGCATGCAAATTGCCGTGAAATTGCATGGCGCCTGGAGAATTGAGAGCCTGCTGCTGCGTGCTCCTGTGATGATGATGATTATTACTATTAGCGTTTGGACTGGGATAATCCATTGACGAAGCAGTTGGACTCAGAGATTGTGCATGATACGTTTGAGGACTGACAGGACTGAGCGTAGAAGTAGGAGTGAAAAATCCATAACCATAATCAATGCTAGCACTTCTCCCATGCATTGCCTGACGGTTCGGCACTGCAATAGACATTGGATGATGACTATTATTTACATTGTTACTCATGCTCCGTGAACGCACATGATTGTTCAGACCCAGCTGAGGAGCACTGGGAACCTTATGCAGGCCAGAATTAATCTCTGAATTTCCTGAACAATCATAAAAAGAGGAATTAGAGACTCCATTGCTAGGCTTCTTGGAAGAACAGTAACTTTTATCAAACTGCCTCATGGATGGAAGATCCGATAACTCCTCCTGCTTAACATGGTTTACTTTGCTGTGCTGGTCGAAGCTAAAAACTGTGTGATCATCATAATTGAAACCCCCTAGAGTTGGAGAAGTGGTGGAGTCCAACATGTGGCCATTTTCAGCCTGCACATGGTCAGTAAAAGAACTATAGTTCTGATTGACTATGGCCGAGATCCGTGCGGGAGAGGATATCATTAAATCCCCATGAGAATCCAGCATCACTTCATTGAAGATGGAGTCCCATATTGAACTGTCAACAAAATAACTATCATGAGACTGTCCCTGAACATTACTGTTGTTGTTACTGTTGAACTTGGACTGCACCATGCTACTGTCATATTCCCCAGAGATATTCGAACCTGAGACTGATGCAGTGGGAGACACTGGCTGCCGGGATGAATTAGGAGAGTCCCCAATGGGTGCCATGCTGCCACACAGAGAATTGATCATTCTGACATATATTTACTAACCCTGGGGGCCAGGAGCACCTTTCTAACCAGAGATTGACACACTACAGACCAAATAAATCACAAGTCAAAACAGACAAACAAATGGGTAGATCACAGAGTGGGATTCAAAATGTAATGGGTATAGATATATTCAGATAATGAATGGATTGATCATGGAATGTGATTCAAAGTATAATAGATATATATTCAACTAATAGATAACGGAATGTGATCTGAAAAGTTGAATTCAGATATATATTCAAACATACAAATGGATATATATCTTTTCAAACTGGTCTTACTTCTAGATCAATACACAAATGGGTATATATATTTTCAACTGGTCTTACTTCTGGACCAATACACAGTCGTTTAGAAGCACTCCACTAGCCTATCAGTGACACCATAATTGAACTTATATTGTGCAATCCGCGTACTATAAGCCGGCTACAATCATAAAGATGAATACAGGGCGGTACAACAGTTAAAGTAACAAAGACAAAAGCACTGTATTGGAGAACTCGTCTGCATGTAATTCTTCTCTTGGATTTACCCGCAGTCTGGGCTTTGGACTTTACTTCTGCACTTGATTACAAAACAAAGGCGACCCCGCAAAGGCCATTAGCCGATCCCAACAATGTATGTATGTGGACGTTCCTTTCTAAACAAATGCTTGCACCCAAGTAATGAGACAAATTTCTGCTAACCTTTCCTCGTCAATGCAAATTGCATTTTTTTAATATTTGACACCTTTGATAAACAAATTCTAGAATGAAAGAATTATTCATTATTCATTATTCTTGTTGCAGAGAATGTACTCTGATAGGCGAATATGATATGACAAAAAGATTTTGCATGATGAACTTGACGAAGAAAAGATAGAATCCATGTAGAAAATGGTGATATATTTCGATGCTACAAAAACGAGTTGATATACCTCCATTTTTCTACTATACTTTGAAGATCATACGATCATCCACAAAAGTAATTCCAAGATTTCAATCTATTAGATTGTGACAAATATATATATTAGATTGTGACAAATATATATATTAGATTGTGACAAGTAAATAATTCAATTCAGATTATAAATAAACATGGCAAATATATTAAAATTAGTAAAAGCTGAAATTGATTATCAAATCAGCAGTGGTTGCTAAGTATACATTATATTGTTGTGAATCACCAAAAAATACAAGTAATAGACCAAATTTTCTTTTTTATAAAAGCCCCATTTTGTTGGAAAGGGAAACATAAAGGTTTTCTCTCAACTTTTCAAGTGCCTTGTTCATTACAGTTAAAGTTTTCTATGTAAGCAAATTAAGAGAAAACCAGAATTCCTGTCTCTCACGCAAGGGCTCACTTTGGAGTTTTGGTTGAGTACAGCTGTTTGGTATAATGGTGTATATAATAAAAATAATTATAACCCAAATTATTATCTTATTGAGTGTGACTTAAATTTAAGAAACAAAAGTGAATTAAACTAAAGATTATGTGGTTTTTTATTAATTAATGTTATTGATATTTATGAAAGATAATTTGATTAAGTATTTTAAATGTGAAATGAAGTTTTATTATAAGAATGTCATTTTTTAAATTGTCAAGTTTGTATTGAAATGCTTAAAAGTATTGGGCACATCATTTGTGAATCTATTGCTCCAAATCATACTTCGCTTTTGTCAAACTCTTAAGCTTCCTTTGTTGTTCTCCCTTACCAGCCCCAACCGCCTACCTTCCCCATCCAATGTCCCACTTCCTCTATTCTCACTCACATGACATTCTCAGCCATCCATCAACCTCATTCATCTCACACTTCGATTATTACTCCTATTCTATATCCTTTGCACTCCTATTATTCTTTCACAACCACTTTTCCAACTCATTCACATTATATCATCACAACCACCTCCCATCTTCCCTTCATCTACTAATCTATCCCATGCACCATTTACATTCCACTCATCACCACACATGTCCTTACTCATTCCTCCATTCCCCAACTCTCCTCGATAACATCATGAAATAGTTTAGTGAAGTTCAAAATAGGATCAATACTCTCTCTCTAATCTTGAAGAAGGATTTGACTTGTGAAGTAGCTTGAATTATCTTGTATCTTTTGACTTCTTGGCATTATCCATTTCCTATGGGATTTTTTGACATCAAGGTTTAAATTGTACAATAGTAAGGGTGACCCAATGACCCATATTAGATCATTTAATGTTGTTTAGATTTCATGTAAGATGAAATATTTCTTGATTTTTTATTTTTTGTACATTAAAACAATATGTACTAGAATGATTATTTTCATTATCACATGGTTCTATACATTCATTTTTCAAATTATTCAATTCTTTTGTCTAGTTCATTTCCAAGCTCAAATATTGGATTAAAGGTCACATTTTCAGATTTGGTTCAATGTAAGGGAATAATAAAAGGGTTAATAACTAAATGTTATGATATTTCAATCCTTCCTTTCCAAGATGCATTATCAATAGGGTTAGTGTAGGATCATGGGGTCCAAACTAGGCCCTTAAGTGGCAATGAAAATTCAAAATAATAGAGTTAGACAACTTGAAGTAAAATTTTGAATAGGTTATTAACATAATTTGAAAATATGTAAGAACAAAATTTGTAGAAAATTGAATGTAGTTTCTAAGATACTAGTAGTTTTTTGGAAAAAAGTAAATCTATTTGGTGAAATTTTGAAATTTTAGTGCAATAGTACTAAATTTTCAGGAAAAAAATAAAAAATAAGGTATACATCTGACCAACCTAAGTACAAACAAAAAAAATATATTTCTTTGAAACTTTCAATATAAGTAGAGGACACATGTTCGGATGTGTAACATTTTTTTGTATTTTTTTTGCTAGTAAATAATTAGTTATGAATTTTTTATTAGAACTTTTTAAAAATATTAACTTGTTTGTCTAGCCACCATAACTTGGTAAAATTTTTATGAAATTCACTTTTTTATCTTATAGTATGGGAAGCATAGAATGTGTTGCATCTTTTGGATTCGTAAAATGTGAAATCATTTGAAAATTATAGATGTTTTTTCTGTTAGCCTATCAATTAGGACTTTAGTCATAATGCATGTAAAAAATCAATAATAATTATCTATTAATTTTCAAAATAAGGCATATCTTATATTGGTGGAAAGCTAACAATTTGCTTAATAAACCATTTTTGTTTCATCAAATTCAGATAAAAAATTTGTTGACCACAAGGGCGAACTCTAGAAAACCAAAGAAAATTTCTAAACACGTTTTTGCAGTTGACTTTCTAGGTATGACAACCCAAGCCAAATCCCAAGGCAACTTTGAGAGAAATCTTGAGGCTACAAATTTTTTCAGACAAATCTGTTAGAACGAATATCCATTCTAAACAGATATCCATTTGTAATGGTAACGAATATCCATTTATAATGGATATCCATTACGTGAGTTTTTTTAAAATATTTTGTATTATTAATATATAATAAATATGTTCTATATTAATAATACATAATATATATGGGGTTGACCCCACAATGCAATGGTAAGTTATAAAGGAAGTAGATGCACTACCTTAGGTTCAAATCCCACAAAATGTTGTTGGGACGGTGGACGAAGGGAGGAGTAGGTGGCGATGGGTGTTTGCGTTAGTGGTAGTAGTGGTGTACTTGATAGTGGCTGCATATGGAGGTGGCTGACACATGGCTAGTGGGGGTGTGGGTTGTAGGGTCAAAAAAGGCAGTAAGGACTGGCGATGGGGATATCGGTGACGAGAGTTGCAATGAAGGCGTAAGGCTGTAGTGAGCGTAGTGGCGGGTGCTGTTGTAGGGTCAACGATAGGTGGAAGAGGTGCAAGGGTGTAGGTAGATTTGGAAGAGAGGAGAAGGAGAAGAGGAAGAGTGGAGAAGACGAGAGGAGGAGAGGTAGAAGGAGAGGTAGGAGGTGAAGAGGAGAGAAGGAGAGAAGGAGAAGAGAGGAGGAAAAGGGGAGGAGAGGAGTAAGGAGGAGGAGGAGGAGAAGAAGAGGAGGAGAGGAGTAAGGAGGTGGAGGAGTGTTAGAGATATGAAGTAGAGGAAGAGAGGACAAGACAAGAGAGGGAGGAGGGGGAGAGGAAGGAGGAGAGAAGTAGTAAGGAGGAGGAGAGGATTAAGGAGAAAAAGGGAGGAGGATCAAAGGTGGCAAGAAGAAAGGAGGAGAAGGAGGAGATATGGAAAGAATATTTGGGATGAGGTCCCCCCGAATGTGGCCTCACTGGTTCATAGCTCCAATCAAAAGCATTCACCTATCAAAAAAAACATAATATATATATTATATACTATATACATAGTATATTTATATAATATATAATATATTAAATATATTGTATTGTATATATTATACTATATACTATATATTGAGAGAGAGAGGGAGTGAGAGAGAGTTACCTAGGTAGGGTGGGAGGAAGATCTACTTAAGAGTAAGAGAGTGGGGAGAGTTATCTAGGTACTTGGTGGGAGGCATAGAGGGAGGGAGAGACCTGAGAGGGAGAGAGGGAGTTTACGGTGGGAGGGAGAGACCTAAGAGAGAGAGGGAAGGAGTGAGAGAGTGTAATAACCCATTCTAAATTATTACTTAATTTATATTAATACAAATGACATTATGAATATTCAATTTAAAAAGACATAACAAAGTAGCTATAGTCAATCATAGCAACACATGTCTAATCAAATTAGTCAAAAATATATATATTCAAATCAAATGTCAAATTACAATATCCAAGTTTGGCTAGCTCTTAGGCCACATAGTCAATACAATGTAACAATTTTACATCAAGGTTACATCATAGACTAAGTCTTGTAAACATCCAAGGTTTTCCTCTTGACGCTCGCCTCCACTAGTGGACGGGAACATGGTTGAAGCACTTTACCACCCAACCACGAAGCTTATGCTTCCTCAAAATTCTTCCAACTTGAAGAATATCTGACCCTGCATGGAAATTTGGCAAGAGAACAATTTGCAAAGTGGAATCTAGTGCGTGCCCATACATCAACATGCATTTCTATCTACAAATTAGAAAAGATAATGCAAGATCTATGCTAGGAATGACAAAGAGTGTTATCACAGAGTTCATACATACATAATGAACTAATTTGCTTGTCCAAGCATAAGAATATTGTTGCAAAAACAAACAATAGGTTTTGGTAAAAGCAGAGACCTAAACTCTTTGAATTCCATTTTGGCACCCATCCTACAAGGTAACTTTCAACATCAAGTTATCTCATAGCAACTAACTACCCTTTAGCAACATCTACCCTTAGGTGCTCTAGTCTATTAGGTGTTGTTGTTCTATTCTATTAACAATTCAAAAAGTAAATCTAATGGAGCTGATCAAACATTATCCATCTATTAAAAGCACATGTCACATGATTAAATTCATTGTAATTCAGTATTCATTTAAGAATAAAGAAAATAGGAAACAAAAGAAGGTATGTCACAAGTATGTGTATGTGCATAGATGAAGGTCTATGTGCATACACATATTTGTAAGTTATTGATTTGTGCATACATTTTGAAATAAAAACCATTAAATCAGATTGCTATCATTTAAATAATGTTCCATTTTGACATTTCATTTGTAAGAAATTCAAGAAATAAATGAACTAGAACAAGTTTGTTTAACAGTTTCTCAAATACTGTTGTGTCATTTGTATCAAAACCAAACTGTGATATTCAAACAATGTTGTTTACAAATAAACACTCATTGTTTATATCAAAACAATGTTGTTTACAATAAAATAGTTACAAAACAATGTTGTTTACAAATATACATTCACTATTTATAACAAAATAGTTACATAACGATGTCAACTGTTTACAAATATACATTCACTGTTTATAACATAACAGTATTGTTTACAACAAAACAATTACAAATCGATGTTGTTTACAAATATACATTCACTATTTATAACATAACAGTTACAAAATGATGTTGTTTACAAATATATATATTCACTGTTTATAATATAACAATGTTGCTCACAAAAAAATAGTTACAAAATGATGTTTACAAATAAACGTTTATTATTTATAATAGAATAGTGTTGTTTACAACAAAACAGTTATAGAACGATGTTCTTTACAAATATACATTCACTATTTATAACATAACAGTTACAAAACGGTGCTATTTACAAATATATACATTTATTGTTTATAACAAAACAATGCTATGCTATTCACAACAAAATAGTTATAGAATGATGTTTACAAATAAACGTTTATAACATATCGATGATGTCTACAACTAAACTCAAATTGTCAATAACAAGGCAATTCCATTTAAAAGAGTTTACAAGTTTTTGTGCCATTAAAATTTTGTTATCAGAATCAGGCTAACCATTGCTTCAATCATAGAACATAATGTCCATTATTTGGGTATTTCATCATATAAATGATACTAAAAATCCATTATGTAAATATAAAAAAAAAGAATCAAAGAATGACATGCTTGTCACTGTGAGACCCAAAACAATCATTAAGTCATGAGACAAGTTTTAGTAGTTTTCTAGGTTCCAAAATAGAAATCATGTTTTTCAAAGGTTATCAAGAAACTATGAGCAATCTATTCTTTGGTCACTCCAAGGAATGAATATTCCTTAAATGACTATTATAGTTTTACCATAACTATTCCAAGGTTGAATATGAAGAATTCCCAATAATGGCATGTTGATATAAAACCATATACTTCAACATGCAAGATTAAACCTAAAATGCGGTTGGAAATCTTATAGATCAAATCATACAAATGGTTATATGGAATGCTAACTTGGTTCCTCCATCATTCGAAATGAATGATGGCAACTCATATATGCTACAACAATAAATTCATATGGCTTAAAGTTTAATTCTATTGTTATACTTGGCCTAGCCAATATGCGCATAAAAAAATACTAAGGATAAGATACAAAGGTATTAAGTCATTCCCTATAGGAATGATAGTCGGTTTTATACATTGTTATCATATAACTTATGCTCTACTAATTGGTTAAAATCCGATAGCCAAGGATTGGATGAGCATTCACATGCAAGAACTATGATGACAACTGATAATATTAATGACTTCCATGCCTCGGCCTAGCTCAACTAGCTAGTCGATATGGCATCTAAGGCATAGGGATTATTCATGCAAAGGTGTCCAATAGGTCATGCTACTTGAAAAGTGGTCGATTCTACACATTCATCCAGGATCGAAGCCATATTCATTTACAAATAGTAAATATTTTACCACTATTGCTATTGAAATTCAACAAAATGGAAAGAAGACTACATGTATTGAAGAGAAAGATACTAAAAAATCTATCATATTCTCAAATGAAATTGAGTTACCTTAGAATCAAGCTTTTTCCCTAAACTTCTATATGAGTTTTCCGCAAAGCTGAGTTCTTTCCCCTTGCCTTTTTCCAGAAAACTAGTCTATACCATTCATTATTTTTGCTAGAGATATATCTTTCAAAATAGAAATATTTTGCATGAAGTTGGCTTGTTTCATCCATAATGGCATTAATGTTATTTCTGCCCACTATACTCTGAATTTTTGAATATTTTCCATTAATTTCGATGGCAATCCACTATCGCATGAGATTTTCTTCAAATTCTATCAATTTGATAATGATAGTATCAATTTCAAATTCAATCGATAGGAAATATGTGTGTGTGTGTGTTTGTGTACATATATACCTTATATATATTTACATATTTGATTTTCATATTCGATCATTCACTTATGTTTATTCTTTGATATATATATATATATTCATGTATATATGCAAACATATATATATGTTTGAAGATGTTTATGTGTTTCATATACCGACATTTAAATAAATAAAAGAACTTTTATTTCATTTCGAGCATCAATATCTAAATAAGAAGGGACTTTTACTCAATTTCATATAATGAAATTCTTATCCTTTTTAATCATACTTTAGAATACATACTATTGTTTTCTTCCAAATTCTCAAAACACAAAATTAAGATAAACAATTTAAACATGAAATCATGGGTTTAACTTTCCACAAGCCATTTGTTTCCAATCATTGGAACATTTCAAATCAAGTAATTAAGTTCTTCTATATGGAGATTTCAAATACAAATCATCATGCCATTTGTGGTGTGTGAACCCAGATTCCATCTAGCTTACCGGTTGATCTGCCTAAACAATCCTACTTCAATTGTGTTCTCATCCTTCAACATGTCACCCTGCAATTGCACACACTTGCACTTACAAAGTTCATTAGTAATGTTCAATTCATGATAATATATAAGATAATTCACAAAGATCGCATAGTCAATGATGGTCAACTTCTTTCAGTCTTTTCAAAAATATCAAAATTTCCATTCAACATATTCAATTTCTCGAATAATTCAATTTACCATTTTATAATTAAAAAAATGCAATATTAAGTTATGACATCCTTCCCCTCTTGGAAGAGACATCATCCCGATGTCTATTTAATCAAAATTAAAGAATATATGTCTATTTTAACATCACATCATATTGTTCCAAACCAAAACATCATAACATTTCAATCCAAAAATTTTAAACAAAATTATCAAAGTCTCTTTCTTAAGAAAGAAAATGTGGGAAGGAGCGTTCTCTTTCTTTCATATCCTCCCAAGTAGCACTATCTTTAGAATAACAGTCCCATTGGACCTTAAACTGAGTAATATCTTTGCTCTACAACTTAATGTTCCCTCTATCCCAGATTCTAATGGGCTCCACTAGCACCACTCTTGGATCTTGTACCTACAAGGATTGCCAATCAAGCACATGAACTACATCAAGATGATATGGCTTAAGTAAAGAAACATGAAACACATTATGAAGTTGAGCTAGAGCAAGTGGTAGAGCTAGTCTATAAGCAACTAGGTTAATCACTTCCAAAACTTCGAACAGACCCACATATCTCAGGGCCAACTTGGAAGACTTTCCAAAGGAAATAGAACTTTTATGCACTCTGACTCTTAGGAAGACTTTATCCCCTATTACAAATTGTCTAAGAGTTCTATTCTTGTTGGCATAACTTTTATGTCAATTTTCCACCTCCTTCAGTCTACTCTTAATGATTCTCATTTGTCCTTCCACCTCCTTAAGCATTTAAGGTCCTACTATGATCCTGTCCTCTAGTCTATCCCAACTGATGGGTGTACGACAATTTTTCTCATAAAGAGCTTAAAACGGTGCCATACCTAGGGATGTGTGATAAGAGTTGTAAGCAAACTCTACCAATGGTAAATATTATTCCCATTTATATTGTTAGTCCATACATTACATTTGGAGGAGGTATTCGACTACCTAATTCACCCTCTTGGTTTGTCTATTAATTTGAGGATGATAAGCTGAGCTAGAATTTAACTTGGTTCCCAATACGACATTCATGGTCATCCAAAATATTGAAGTCATCCGAGTGTCTCTATCATAAATGATAGTCTCTGGAACTCCATGCAAACGAAAGATCTCTTGGAAAAATTTCTTGGCCAAGATCAATGATCCATCCTTAAGGTTCCCTGGAATGAAATGTGCCACCTTGGTCAACTTATTGATCACAACCAAGATAACATCATGTTGATTATTGCTCAACAACAACCCCTATACAAAGTCCATACTAATCACCTGCCATTTATGCTTAGGTATGTCATGAGGATACAATAGCTTGACTGGATGTGCATGCTCAACCTTGACTCGCTGGCACTCTAAGCATTTGACTACATACTCCACTACATCCTTCTTGAGTTTAGGCCAAAAATACAAAGTTCTCAATTATATGATCATCTTGGATACTCTAGGGTGTCCTAAATAAGGTGCATTATGAACCTCCTCTAAAACCAACTTCCTTAGCTCTCCAGAGTTTGGAATATACATTACTCTCTGGTATCTCAAAATGCAATCCAATTTGATCTCATACCCATTGAATCAATGATCTTTAGGATTCTTTGCTAGGGCACTCTTCATTCTCTCATAGCGCTCATCCCCTATAAAATGTTGTAACACTTGTCTCAAATTAGACCTTGTCAAGATCATGGTTACCATATATCTTCATCTACTAAGAGCATTGGCCACTTTGTTCTCTTTGTCTTTTATATACTCAATTCTGAAGTCATACTCACTAAGGAATTCCAACCACATTCTCTGTCATGCATTAAGGTTTGGTTGAGTAAAAATGTATCTCAATCCCAAGTGGTTTGTCTTGAGTTCAAATGGTAAGTTCCCAAGAGATAATTCCTCCACGTTTATAAGGCATGAACTATTGCAGCCAATTCTAAATCATGCGGCGCATAGTTCACCTTGAGTTGTTTAATCTTCCTTGATTCATATAGTACCACTTGTCCATCTTGTACTAGTACTGCTCCCAATCCCTCTCTTGAAGCATATGTGATTACTGTGAATCTTCCATTAGGATCAGGGATGGTTAGCACTGGTGTTGTTGTGAGCCTCTCCTTTAGGAGTTGTAATGCTTGTTTGCACTTCTCATTCCATTCAAACCGCATTCCCTTTCTTTGGAGTGATGTAATAGGAGATGAAATTTGGGAAAAACCTTGCACAAAATTATTATAATATCTTGTTAGGCCCATGAAGCTACAAAATTCTGATACATTTTGATGCATCGACTATTCCATGATCTCCTCGCTCTTTTCGGGGTCTATTGAGATTCCTTCAGCTGAAATAATATGGACTAGATAGTGCACCTTGTCTTGGTAGAATGAACACTTGGATAGCTTCCCGAAGAGTTTCTTTTCTCTCAGCCACTGCAAGACTATCCTCAAGTGCCTATCATGCTCTTTAACAAAATTTGAGTAGACTAGGATGTCATTAATGAAGATCAAGACAAAGTCATCCAAATAGTCTCTGAACACACTATTCATGAGGTTCACGAAAGCTATTGACCAGTCCATTAGTCAAACCAAAAGGTACCACGGTGAACTTGTAATGTCCATATAGAGTTCAAAAATTAGTCTTTGGAATATCTTCTTTCCTTATTCTCAACTGATGGTATCCCAACCTGAGATTGATTTTGGAGAATATTGTCACTCCCTTCATTTGGTTAAATAACTCATCAATCCTCAAGAGTGGATATTGATTCTTGATGGTTTCCTTGTTCAACATCTGATAGTATATAATAGACGCAAGGTTCCATCATTCTTTTTCACAAAAATAGCTGGTGCTCCCCATGGAGACACGCTGGGTCTAATGAGCCCTTTGTTCAATAGTTCCATTAATTGGGCCTTCAACTCATAGAGTTTGGTGGTGGTCATCTGATAAGGTGCTTCAGATTGAGGCTCAACTCTTGGTACTAGGTTAAAAGAGAAATCAAATTCCCATTTCAAAGGTAACTCTATGAGTTCATCAGGGAATACATATTGGAACTCCTTGAGAATAGGATAGTCATCTAAATATGGTTCCTTGTTGTCAGGGTTACTAATATTCACAACATAAATTGCACATCCATTTCGACAAGCCTTCTTAAGCTGCATAGCAGAAATCTATCTAAGCTCTGCATTCCACAAATCTTAGTTGGTTTCCTGTAATCATCTAGACAATTGACTACCTTATCCTCACATTTCACTATAGCCTTATGCTCGGTTAACCAATTTATTCCCAAAATTATATCATATGAGCCTAAAGGTGAGCCTAAAGGTACCACATATAGGTTGAATTGGGTTTGGAAGGTTGGAAGCTTTAACTCGCTACAAAAGAGACATGCATCTACCCTCTGTTATGCTTGATTACCATACTAGATTGTCCATGAGTTTTCCATGTATCCAAGTCTAATAGGTATCTTAGATATTATTCTAGGATCTATGAAAAATTCAATAGCTTCAATATCAATTAAGATAAAGACCGTTTGGCCATAGAGCTTACTCGTCAATTGTATTGACGAGGTTTGATACTCTGCCTGCTTGTTATCCACTACAACATGGATCTGGTGATGTTGAGTTTGTTGACAGTTTCCTTCCTTCTGTGAATTCGATTGTTGTGGAAATTTTGAGGCATAATGATCGCCTCCACAAGTATAGCATCCATCACGAGGCCCTTTGTGACATCCTGGCTTGTCCTCTTTGAAGCCCTTCTACTTTTGGTCATCTTTACCCTTGCTTTTGTTTTCCTTCTTGCTCTTTCCACCATTTCCATATTCACCTTTCTCCTGTGATTAACTTCCCCTCTTGATATTACGGATTTGATGGTTCTTGTCTCCTTTATGAAATTTCTTGTTACCAAACTGTGACTTAGGATTTGCATTATTGTGGTAGTTGAATAACTATTGCAATATTTGCTCCTATTTGGTGGCTTTTTAGAAGAATTCATTCATGGTAAGAGGATCATGCATATCCACTTCAGCTCCAATGTGGGGTCTCAGTCCCAATATGAATTTTTGGATATGAAAACGTTCGTCTCCCTGATACTGATGCACATACTTCAATAGGTTGCTAAACTTTTCCCAATACTGGGTCACAGTCATGCTCCCTTGAGTTAAATTTTGGAATTTTGTCACCTTCTTGTCAAAAAAGAGTTGCGGTAACCATCTCTTCCTATAACATTGGAGAAAGAGTTCCCATGTAATCTCAGCAAGTTGAAGATTCCTTTTTTACTTCTCATTATCTCACCAAGTCATTGCTTCTCTTGAAAGCTGATACGTAGCCCATGCCGCTTTAGTTTGGTCGGATAAGTTATAGAGTCCAATGTATTTTTCCATCTCAATAATCCATGCCTCCAATCCTGCTTTGATAGCCTTACCATCAAACTTAGGTGGTGCTACTCTTTTGATATCCTTTCCAAGCTCTTCCTCAATTCAACCTCGAGGGCTTGCTCTTGGACCACCATATCCTGGATTGAATTTTGCATTCCTACAATCCCAGTCCTTGTGGTCCACTCAAACCTCTTGCTATATGTGGTCCATGTGAGCCTCCTATCTCTTTAGGAGCTCTAGAATCCGTTCCATCCTCTTATTTGGTCTATTGTTTGACCCACTACCACCCATTTCTTGCTTGGTGGTCACCATGCTAGCTCACACTTGACCTACATCACATTTCACGTCCATTGCATCTTAACATTGGGTTCTACAAATAAACATTCTTATTCTATATCACAGTACATACATGTGCATATATCACTCATTCATCAAGGACATACACATTCATGTGCATTGAAAAGATATTTTGGAGTTCTTCGTTTGAACACACCAAAAATATCATCTTGTTTTATTTATATTAAATGTGGGTCAATAGACCCTTATTTGCAAAGGCTTATTTTTACATTATTCAGTTTTCTCATCATTAGAAAGAGGACATTCCTTTGGGTCCTCATCATAATTTACTTCAATTTTTTCAGAAGAGGATGGTTGAGCATGCAGGATCTCCTTTTCCTCCTTAGTTAACAAGGGTGTGTTCGGTCCACACCCTAGAGGCTAATCCCTGATTGCAGAAAGATTTTTGACCTTAGGTGTTCACTTCTCCTCAATCTTCTTGCCTCTCTCCAACTTAAGTGATGTAAGGGCTTTCACTAGAGTCTTTTATCAGGAATCTCGGGTTGAACCTCTGTCTTAGCATTTTCTTCCATTATGAATGTCTTATGTGAGGTCCTAATGGTTTTCCCTTTCTTTCATCCTGCCTTTGAGCTTCCCATACTTGCATTCAATCCAAGTTTGGTCAATTCTCAGGACAGCTAAATTTGGTCAAGGGTCAATTATCCCCTAGTCAAGACTATGGTAGACTCAAAAGGCCTAGAGTTGAACCTGGCTCTGATACCAAATGTAATAACCCATTCTAAATTATTACTTAATTTATATTATTACAAATGACATTATGAATATTCAATTTAAAAAGAAATAACAAAAGTTAGCTATAGTCAATTATAGCAACACATGTCTAATTAAATGAGTCAAAGATATATATATATATTCAAATTGAATGTCAAATTACAATATCCAAGTTTGACTAGCTCTTAGGCCACATAGTCAATACAATGTAATAATTTTACATCAAGATTACATAAAGGTTACATCATAGACTAAGATAGTCTTGTAAACATCCAAGGTTTTCCTCTTGAAGCTCACCTCCACTGGTGGATGAGAACATGGTTGAAGCACTTTATAGACCAACCATGAAGCTTATGCTTCCCTAGAGTTCTTCCAACTTGCATAATACCCGACCCTACATGGAAAGTTTAGCAAGAGAACAATCTGCAAGGTGGAATTTGGTGCATGCCCATACATCGACATGCATTTCTATCTACAAGTTAGAAAAGAGAATGCAAGATCTATGATAGGAATGGCAGAGAGTGTTATCATCGACTCCATACATACATAATGAACTAATTTGCTTGGCCAAGCACAAGAATATTGCTACAATAACAAATAATAGGTTTTGGTAGAAGCAGAAACTTGTACTCTCTAAACTCCATTTTGGCACCCATCTCAGAGGTAACTTTCAACATCAAGTTATCTCATAGTAACTAACTGTAGATGTCTAAATTTGGACACTTAATTTATCCAAATTCATCCCCTTTCATCTTAGTTTCGTTAATTAAGTAATACTACTATTATTTAATTAATATCTTTAATTCTGCCAAATCCCTAAGGTATTTAATCAATAATACCTTATCTTTTTAATCCTCCTTCCATCAATTGAATTAAATAAATATTCCATTTATTTAATTCCCTTCATGTCACATCCTCCATCATTTTTATCTTATCTTAATCCTTCTTCTAATCTCATCATTAGGATGTGTCACATCCTCCAACTTTTGCAAGTTGGCCTCTAATCTCTCTTAGCCACCTAACCATCCTCTAATCCTTCACTAACTAGCCTAATCAAGGAATTTTTAATTCCTTTTATCCTTCCAAGGAATATTAAATTCCTTTTCTCTTCCCCATGTCCTTTATGACATGTGTCCTTGGTCAACCCTCTTAAATGCCTTTCTTTTTTGACAAGGCATCTTCCCATGTATTTTTAATTCACCTTTTAATCTCCCCTAAGGTACTTTGTACCCCTCTCCATGTCATGTCCTTTTCCTTCCACCTCATGTCCACTTCACCTTTTAGGGCTATCTCACATGCCACATGTCAAGATGTGAGGGCTTGAGAGTTCTCAACTCACCTTAGCCCTACATCTTGATATTTGGTGGATCAATCTCAACCGTCCATTTCCCCTAGGATTTCCCAAAAATCCTATAAATACCCCCTCTTTTCTCTCATTTTGGGGAGATCATTTGTGCTAGCCAAACTCTTGCAGTTTTGTTTCTCAACCAACACTTAGCTATTTTCATGTCCCCAAGCATCATTTGCATCTCACATCTCATATCTTGTGCCATCCAAGGAGCATACACGTCAAAGATCGAAGGGCCAACCAAAGGATTGACTCAAAGCAAGGTATAAAGTTCCATTTCGTTGCTTTGTCTTGCATTGTTTCCAACTTAGGCTAATCTTGAGGTGTAGGTTGTTTTAAGTTGTTTATTTGCACTCTTTTAACTTGTTGCTTGATTTCTAACGCTCTATTTTGACCTATCACACTAACTACCCTCTAGTAGCATCTACCCTTAGGTTCTCTAGTCTATTAGATGTTGTTCTATTCTATTGACAATTCATAAAGTAAATCTAATGGAATTGATCAAACATTATCCATCCATTAAAAGCACATGTCGCATGATTACATTTGTTGTAATTCAATATTCATTTAAGAATAAAGAAAATGAGAAAAAAAAGAAGGTATGTCACAAGTATGTGTATGTGCATAGACAAAGGTCTATGTGCATACACATACATGTGTCAACCTATGTTATTGATTTGTGCATACATTTTGAAATAAAACCATTAAATCAGACTGTTATCATTTAAATAATGCTCTATTTTAACATTTTTTTTGTCAGAAATTCAAGAAATAAATGAACTAGAACAAGTTTGTTTAACAGTTCTCACATACTATTGTGTCGTTTGTATCAAAACCAAGATGTGATATTCAAACAATGTCATTTACAAATAAACACTCACTGTTTATATCAAAACGTTGTTGTTTACAACAAAACAGTTACAAAATGATGTTTACAAATATAAATTCACTATTTATAAGAGAACGGAAGTACAAAATGATATTTTTTACAATTTTACATTCACTATTTATAAAAGAATGATACTATTTACAACAAAATAGTTATAGAATGATGTTGTTTACAAATATGCATTCACTATTTATAACAGAACAATTACAAAATGATGTTTACAAATATATACATTGACTATTTATAACAAAGTTATGTTGTTTATAAATAAATGTTCATTGTTTATAAAAGAACGGTGTTGTTTACAACAAAACAGTTACAAAGTGATGTTGTTTACAAATATACATTCACTGTTTATAATAGAATAGTTACAAAATGATACTGTTTACAAATATATACATTCACTGTTTATAACAGAATAGTTACAAAACGATACTGTTTACAAATATATACATTCAATGTTTATAACAGATTGACGTTGTTCACAACAAAACAGTTACAAAATGATGTTGTTTACAAATAAATGTTCATTGTTTATAATAGAACGAAGTTGTTCACAACAAACAGTTATGATATTTATAACATAACGATGATGTATACAACTAAACTTAAACTGCCAATAACAAGGAAATGCCATTTAAAAGAGTTTACAAGTTTTTGTGTCATTAAAATTTTGTTATCAGAATCAGGCTAATCATTGCTTCAATCATAGAACAAAATGTCCATTATTTGGGGATTTCATCATATAAATGATACTAAAAATCCATTATAAAAATATAAAAAGAAAAGAATCAAAGAAACACATGCTTGTCGCTGTGAGACCCAAAACAATCATTAAGTCATGAGACAAGTTCCAGTAGTTTTTTGGGTTCCATAATAGAAACCATGTTTTCCAAAGGTTATCAAGAAACTATGAGTGATCTGTTCTCTGGTTGCTTCAAGGAATGACTATTCCTTAAACGACTGTTATAGTTTTACCATAGCTATTCCAAGGTTGAAACTATGGAATGCCCAATTATGGCATGTTCATATAAAACCATATAATTTGGCATGCGAGATTGAACCTATAGTCTTTAAAATACAACCGGTGATCTTATAGATTGAAGCATACAAATGGTTATATGGAATGCTAACTTGATTCCTCCATCGTTCGAAATGAATGATGGCAACTCATATATGCTACAACAATAAATTCAAATGGCTTAAATTTTAAGTTTTATTGTTATACTCAGCCTAGCCGATAAGAGCATAAAAAATACTAAGGATAAGATACAAAGATATTAAGTCATTCCCTACAGGAACGATAGTTGGTTTTCTACATTGTTATCATATGACATATGCTCTACTAATCTGTTAAAATCTAATAGCCAAGGATTGGATGAGCGTTCACATGCGAGAACTATGATGACAACTGATAATATTAACGGCTTCCATGCCTCATCCTAGCTCAACTAGCTAGTCAATATGGTGTCTAAGGCATAGGGATTATTCATGTAGAGGTGATCGATAGGCCATGTTGCCTATAAAGTGGTCGATTCTACACATTCATTTAGGCTCGAAGCCGTATTCATTTATAGATAGTAAATATTTTACCACTTTTTCTATTGAAATTCAACAAAATCGAAAGAAGACTACATGTATTTGAGAGAAAGATATTGGAAAATCTATCATATTATCAAATTCAATTGAGTTACCTTAGGATCAAGCTTTTTCCCTAAACTTATGTCTGATTTTTCCTCACAGCCAAGTTCTTTCCCCTTACCTTTTTCCTGAAAACTATTTGATACCATTCATTGTTTTTTTCAGAGATATATCTTTCAAAATAGAAATATTTTGCGTGAAGTTGGGCCATTTCCTCTATAATGGCACTAATGCTATTTCCTCCCACTATACTCTGAATTTTTTAATATTTTCCATTAATTTCGATGGAAGTCCACTATCACATGAGATTTTCTTTAAATTCTATTAATTCAATAATGATAGTATCGGTTTCAAATTCAATCAATAGGAAATATATATATATCTGTGTGTGTGTGTGTGTGTGTGTGTGTGTGTGTGTGTATGTATGTAGGTATGTGTATATATATATATATATTTGATATTCATATACATTCATTCACTTATGTTTGTTCTTCAATATATATATATATATTTGTTTGAAGATGTTTATGTGTTTCATATACCAACATTTAAATAAATAAAAGAACTTATTATTTCATTTCGAGCATCAATATCTAAATAAGAAGAGACTTTTACTCAATTTCATATAATGAAATTCTTATCCTTTTGAATCACACTTTAGAATACATACTATCGTTTTCTTCCAAATTCTCAAAACACAAAATTAAGATAAACAATTTAAACATGAAATCATGGGTTTAACTTTCCACAAGCCATTTTTTTCCAATCATTGGAACATTTCAAATCAAGTAATCAAGTTCTTCTATATGGAGATTTCAAATGAAAATCATCATGTCATTTGTGGTGTGTGCACCCAAATTCCATGTAGCTTACCGCTCGATCTGGCTAAACGATCCTACTTCAACCTGTCACCCTACAATTGCACACACTTGCACTTACAAATTTTATCAGTAACGTTCAATTCATGATAACATATACAATAATTAAAAAAGATCACATAGTCAATGACGATCAACTTCTTTAAATCTTTTCAAAAATATGAAAATTTTCATTCAACATATTGAATTTCCCCAATAATTCAATTTACCATATTATAATTTAAAAAATGCAATAAAATTGGGTTATGACAGAGAGAGATAGTTATCTAGGTAGGGTGGGAGGGATAGAAAAAGGGAGAGACTTGAGAGAGAGAGATAGGAGGGAGAGAGCTCAAAGAGAGAGGGAGTGAGAGAGAACTATCTAGGTAGGGTGGGAGGAATAGAGGGAGGGATACACTTGAGAGAGGGAGAGAGTTATCCAGGTAGGCTGGAGAGAGAGAGAGAGAGAGAGAGAGAGAGAGAGAGGTAGGTGGAGAGGGATGGACAAAGAGAGGGGGGAAAGAGGAAGGAGGGAGAGAAGGGGTGGAAGGAGGGAAGGGGGAGTGGAGGGAAGGAGAGACCCGAGAGAGTGGACGCAGGGTGGAGAGAAACCCAAAGAGAGAGTGGATGGAACAAAGAGGGATAGAGGGAGGGGTGAGGAAGGAAGGAGAGTATATAATCCAAGAGAGAGAGGGCTGGTAAGGATAGAGGGAGGAAGGACTTGAGAGAAAGGTGGAGGGAGGAGGACGGAGAGAGAGAGGGAGCATCTTAGTGGAGGAAGAGAGGGAGTGGAGGAATGGAGGGAAAATGGAAGAGAGGGAGGGAGAAAGAGAGAGAGGGGGGGTGGATGGATAGAGTGGAGACCTGGAAGAGGGGATGGAGGAAGAGGGAGAGAGAGAGAGAGAGAGAGACAAAGAAGGAAGAGAGGAAGGAGGAAAGAGGGATGGAGGAGGACCCAAGAGAGTGGATGGATAAAGGAATGGAAGGAGGGGGGAGGAGGAGACCTGGAGAGAGAGAGAGTTATCTTACAAAGTTAGTGGAAGGAGAATTGAGAGAGAAAGGAGGGAGGGAGGAATGAGAGAGGGATGGAGGAAGAGGGAGGAAGGGACAAAGGAATGGAGAGAGAGAGAGAGAGTGGAGAGGGAGAGAGAGGGATGGAGGGAGGGAGGAAGGAGGGAAGGAAGAAGGAGGGAGACCAGAGAGGGAGTGGAAGGGATGGAACGGAGAGAGGTGGATGGAGGATAGAGAGAGGAAGGGATGGAGGGAGGGAAGGAGAGACATGAGAGAGAGAGAGAGTTATCTAGGTAGGGTGGGAGGGATAGATGGAGGGAGAGAGAGATATCTAGGTAGGGTGGGAGTGATAGAGGGATGGAGAGAGGGAGAGAGGGGGTGGGAGGGATAGAAGGAGGGAGAGACTTGAGAGATACCCTACAAAGATAAATATCTCTCTAACTCCCTCCCTCTCTCTCTCAGGTCTCTCCCTCCCACCCTACCTAGATAACTCTCTCTCTCTCTCTCTTTTAGGTCTCTCCCTCCCTCTATCCTTCTCTCCCTTTCTCTCTCTCTCTTAGGTCTCTCCCTCCTACCCTACCTAGATAACTCTTTCTCACTCCCATCTCTTTCTCTCTCCCTTAGGTATCTCCCTTTTTCTATCCCTCCCACCCTACCTAGATAACTCTCCCTCTCCCTCTCTCTCCCTCTATATATATTATAACATAGTATATATCATATATAGTATACATTATATAAATATACATAATATATTTAATATATTTAATATATTATATCATATATAGTATAAATATTATATAATATATAATATAATATATATAATATAGTATATATATTATCATAATATATAGTATATATTATATAATATATTATGTATTATTAATATATAATATATTTATTATATGTCAATTATACATAAAATTGGTTATATGAATTCTTTGGTTTTTAAATAAAGTAAACAAAATGGATAAATGTTTCTCCCCACATTAAGGATAAACGTTTAGTGCACTTTGTATGGGATTTATAATGGATATCCATTGTAGGGACCATAGAAAAAAAAATAGAGGACCGTTTTGAGTGTTCCAACAGTCCCCACATGCTCTTTGTTGTCTAAAAACCCATGAATTCTATCTGATATAGAGAAAATTTTACTTTTGGTACATTCTTTTATACAAATATCAATATAGCAATATTTTTTGTGCTCTTTTTTGTAGGTATAATGGGGGGAAATAGTCATCGTAAATGAAAAGGTAAGAGAAAACTCACAACGGAGCAAATTGAAGCATATAGAGAAAAAGATAGAGAAATTCATGGGAAGAGAAGACAAGGTATGTCAAATACTTGTCAAGGTGAGGCTTCTTATCCACTTGTAAATGTTATTTCAAGTGAAAATGAAATGGAATTTAAAAATGTTGAACATCATATTGAAATTGGAAATGAAAATGTTGAAATTGGAAATGAAAATATTGAAATTGGAAATGAAAATGTTGAAATTGGAAATAAAAATGTTGGCATTGATATTGAAAATGTTGATAACATTGATAACACTGAAAATGAAATGTTTAAAACTTTATGTATCACCAAATTAAATGAGAACACAAGACCTTTGTGAGGAAGAAAGATAAATTTAAAATCCAAGACATTCAAGAACCCCAAAATGGTTACTTGAAATTGGTGAGAACATAATTGAAAATCCCTAAGGAAAGAAGTCAATGA